>CM070776.1:120446883-120776345 GCA_036346955.1 Dipus sagitta
ATGACAACAGCATCTACCTTGAGAATACTGTAAGCATATTCAGTGACAGTAGACCTTGCTATCATAATGGAAATGCTCTGTTCAGTCCAGTAACTACTAGCTACATGTATGTGTAAAACACTTGAAATGTGGTGAGATTAAATAACTGAATTACAAATTTGACTTTATTTTACTTAAATAGCCAAAAATGTGGCTAGTAGAGACCATATTGGATGACACGGATTTAATGAATTCACTTGTGTAAAATGCCTAATAAGTACTGTGCCTGGCATGTGTCAATAAGTGTTATCTAGGAGTAGTGCTAGTGACTGATGGCACAAGAGTTTTTTTTTTTTTTTTTCTGACAAGTAACAACACACTTTCTGGATAAACAGCAATCAAACTTTGATTTGTTATTGTGCCTGGCTCCCCAAGTGCCCTGCTATGATGCTCATTACAATAGCACCCCACCTTCCCACTCATCTTTTGTGCTGAGCTACATAGTAGCCAAATTCAGGTGGTAGGGCAACAAAGTGGGTGATCATCTGCTTCCAGGGGACTGACTTCAGCGTGTTTCTCCCTGTGCAGCAGGGTGGAGATCACTGGTGGATACTATGAATACATAGATGTCAGCAGCTGCCAGGACATCATCCACCTGTACCACCTACTCTGGTCTGCTACCATCCTCAACATTGTTGGCCTGTTCCTGGGCATCATCACTGCTGCTGTCCTCGGAGGCTTTAAGGATATGGTAAGGAAGTAACTTTCCATTTCCATTTCATAGTGGGATAGGAGACAAAGCTCGGCAATTAGGGCAATAGAGACCTATAATATTTTTGAGGCAGGGTCTTATTGTTAGAAAAAGTGGGAAAGACGAGCTGGAGAGCTGGCTTACCAGTTAAGGCATTTGCCTGCAAAGGTTAAGGGCCCAGGTTCAATTCCCCAGTACCCACACACACCAGATGCACTAGGTGGCACATAGTATTTAGAGTTTGTTTGCAGTGGCTAAAGACCCTGATGTGCCCATTCTCCTCTCTCTCTCTTTCTCTGCCTCTTTCTATCTCTTTTTCAAATAAATAGAATAGAATAAAATAAATAAAATCTTAGAGAAAAAGTGGGAAAGAAATGAGAGAGAAGACTTGGCTCAACAGCAGAGACAGGCTTTATTGGAGAACACCTGGGAAGGGCTCTGAGCAAGCATGTCAGAAGCCACTTCTCCTACAGACTAGGGAATATTTATGGGATGGTGGGGTCATTGGGATTCTTGGGTTGCAGGACAGTTTCCCTTGCCTCAGGGCTTGGACCACTACAGGGAAGTAATAATTGGACTGGTGGTTTGGGCCATTCCAGGAGAGTGATAAGGAGAAGTGGTGGTTAGGTCACTCTTGGGAAACAGAGAGTTACAATGAAATGGCAGTCAGAGTTCAAAAATGGAGACATTCTGGTTTTAACGCTTATGCTAGTAAAGGCTGAGCTGGACTCAATCTGCAGCCCATTTTAGCTTGAAACATACAGCAATCCTACTGCCTCAGGCTCTCCAGTGCTAGGTTTACAAGCGTGAGTCATCATGCCTGATTTGGAGATCCGTAATTTGAAGGGAGGAATCATAAAGTAGCTGATGTAACTGCCTTCAACTACCTCTAATTGACAGAATCAGAAATGTGACCAAACTGTAAATATATTTTGTTAACATTAATTTCCTATGTTCTTGAGGCACTTTTTGGGAATGGGATGGAAGAGAAGGGTTTTATAGCCCCCCCTTTATTCATTCTGCTTATTTATCTATTTATTTATTTATTATTTACTTTTATTTATTGGAGAGAGAAAGAATTGGCACACCAGGGCTTCTAGCCACTGCAATCAAACTCCAGATGTGTGCACCATCTTTGTGCGCATGTGTCACCTTGTGTGCCTGGCTTATGTGGGTCCTGGGGAGCTAAACTGGGTCTTTAGGCTTCGCAGGCAAATGCCTTTACTGCTAAACCATCTCTCCAGACCTATTTTTTTTTAAATTTTTAAATTTTTTATTTTTGAGGGAGAGACAGAGAGAGAGAGAAAGAGGCAGAGAGAGAGAGAGTGGGTGTGCCAGGGCCCTTCAGCTGCTGTGAATGAACTCCAGACATGTGCGCCCCCTTGTGCGCATGCACAACGTTGAATGCTTGCTTCATTTTGGTGTCTGGCTACGTGGGACCTGGAGAGTCAAACAAGCATTCTTAGGCTTTGCAAGGCAAGCGCCTTAACTGCTAAGACATCTCTCCACCCCCTTTATTTTATTTATTTTTATCACTATTATTATTATTTTTTACATTCTGCTTGTGTAAACAGTCCATCATACTTCTCCACAACACTTTCAGTAAAACCTTGCTTGTTTAGTTTTCTCCTTAAGAGTCTTTGGGAGATAAGGAAACAGATTTTTTTAAACTGTAACATTAATGCTAATCTCTAGAGCCAGGCATGGTGCATACCTTTAATCCCAGCATTTGGGAGGCAGAGGTAGCAGGATTGCTGTGAGTTCAAGGCCAGCCTGAGACTACATTGTGAATTCCAGGTCAGTCTGAAGTAGACTGAGACCTTGCCTCAAAAAACCAAAAAAAAAAAAAAAATGCAGAGAGAAGATTAATGCTAATCTCCCCTTCTTTAGGAATTCCACCCCGGAGTTTCTCCAGTAAAAGCATCTAGGCTCTATCTAGGCTCTTCCTGCATTTGAAGAGCAAGCCCTAGGCTAAACTTCTTTCCAGGTCTTGCCTTCCAACCTAAACCTCAGCTTCAGCCTACCCATATTCCTGTTCCTTTCAATGTTTTTCCGTGTGTGTGTGTATGCGTGCACACACACAAAAATACACAAGCTTTCAGTATGAGTGCTCTTTCAGCAACAGTAGGTACCCTCCTTTGCTTTATGTTCAAAACATTCTTAAGAATTTATTTGCTATTTTGATAAACTTAAATCTCTAAATACAAAGTGGATAGTTTCAAGTTCTGGTTAGTAACCTGGCTTCATATTAGAATTACCTGATGTGGGCTTGAGAGATGGCTTAGGGGTTAAGGTGCTTACCAGAGGAGCCTAAGGACCCAGATTAAATTCTCCAGTTCCCTTTTAAGCCAGATGCACAAGGTGGCACAGGTATCTGGAGTTCATGTACAGTGGCTAGGGGCCCTGGTGTGCCCATTCTCTCTCTCTCTCTGTCTTCCTCTTTCTCTCTGCCTATTTCTTTCTCTCTCTCAAATAAATAAAAACTATTTTTCAAAAAAGAATTACCCAATGTACTGTACAACAAAACAAAATGAAAAGGAGCTGGAGAGATGGACCAGTGATTAAGAGAGCTTCCCACATAAGCATGAGAGCCTGAGGGAGCTCAAGATCTCCAGAGTTCAAGTCCCCAGCATCCATGTAAACAGCTGGACATGGCAGTGCACATCTGTAATCTCAGTACTGTGGGGAGAATCACTTGGGCTCATGAAAGTGGGGAGCTCTAGAATCAGTGAGAGAAAACATGGGGAAGTGTGATGGAGGAAAACATCTGGCATTCTCTTTTGGCCCCCTCATGCACACAGGTGCTGCATATATACACATACATGCATACACCACACCACTCATACTACACACATACACATACAAAAAACAAATTCACATGTGTGGGCCCCTTCTCCAGACTACTGATTTCACTGGCCTAAATGAAAGCCAGCACATCAACAATTTTGTTCAAAGCTCCCCAAGTGATTCTGATCTGCAGCCAGTGTTGAGGATCACTACTTAATAGGAATGTTCCACGTATTCTTAGGGATTTTTTTTTGTGGCTGAAAAGGACTTTCTTTTGATATAAGAAATGAGAAGGGAAGCTTTTAGGCTGTTTGTTGGATTGTTTCTTTCCTATTTTGGAGTCACCAAAGAACAGGATCCTGAACAGCAGTTTATAATTTGATCCTAGACTGGCAAAAGGTAAAATGATGGAAAAATGAAAGGTGCCTAGAATAAAAGAAAAAAAAATGGAGTTTTGATCACCAAGTCCCCATTAGAATTGGACTGACTGGGAGTATTAGGTGTTTCTGTTATGTCAAGAGAAATCCCTTTCTTTCCATCCTTAGTCTGCCATTCTCATTCTCTCACTCATGCACACATTTATTATTCCCAACCTCTCCTCACTTCAGAACAGCCTCAGAACTTGGGATGGGGGAAGCGTTAACATAGCTATGGCCCTAGGAAGGAAAAGGATTTCCTGTAAATTTAGACTCAAGAGAGAGCTGTGGAAAAGCAGTTTCAGGGCTGAGACTTCTTCCGAAAAAAAGAATTGTCTTTGTTTTTGGAGACTTTTCCCAGCAGGAAGGTGAAAAGGCTAGAATAGGAACTCTCAGGTTGCTAGTTGAGGAGGTCCGACCTCATCACTGGGAGGAGGTCTCTGACTGGTTTTTAGAATTTTCGCCTGGTATGAATATTCATATAAAAGCATTTGTTGGATTACATATTTACAGTTCTTTCTTGGTGTAAATTTAGAAGTGGAATTCCTGGATTATGTGATAATATATTTTTAACTTTTAGAATAGCTAGCCCATTTTCCTTAGTTTATATTCCCATGAAAAGCATACAAGGATTCCTATTTCTCCACATCCTGGATGATACCTTTCAAAAAGTTATACCTTACAGGCATGGTGGCTCATGTCTTTAATCCCTCACTCAGGAGGTTGAGGTAAGAGGGTTATTGTGAGTTCAAGGCCAGCCTGTGCTATAGAGTAAGTTTGAGGTCAGAATGTGCTACTAAGTGAGTTCCAGGTCAGCCTGGGCTTGAGTGAGATTCTGCCTCAAAAAAAAAAAAAAAAAAGTTATAGCCATTCTATCAGATACCGAGTAGGATCTTGTGGTTATTTTACTTGCCTTTTTCTAGTGGCCAATAGTGTCACGCCTATTTCATGCATAAATGTGTAATGTGAATATGTCTTTTATGGAGAAATGCCTATTTATATTTTGGCCCTTTATTTTTTCATTCACTTATTTTTATTTATCACAGTGCTTTGTTTTAAGATAGAGTCTTACCTGGTAGTCTAGGCTAGCCTTGAGCTCACAATCCTCCTACCTCAGCTTCCCAAGTGCTGGGATTACAGGCTTTGGTCCCACATCTGTTTCTGTCTTTTAACTGTTTGTCTTTTTATTTTTGTATTATAAGCGTTCTTTTATAGTGTAGATACTAGACCCTTAGCACTTGTGCAAGAGACTGTTCTTTTCCCATGTCAGATTTTAGACCCCCTTGTCTAAAAAATCAGCTAACCTCAGATGTATAGGTTCATCTCTGAATTTTTCATTTGACTTATTTTCAATGTACAGAGGAAAATAGTGTTTGTTGATGATATGTCCTGGCAGGTATAATAATGGCCCCTTACCCTTTCCAAAGACCATTTACACATTTCCTTATTGAACTTTATTACCTCCCTTCAGTACTTGCCTCAGGTAGGTATTACTATTATGATTTAGCAGGAAGGAGAGGAGATCACGTGGGGTCAAGTGTTTTGTCCAGAATTAAATAGCAGAACTTGGACTGAGACTGAAGCCCAGATCAGAACTGTCAGAAGGCAGAGCTCTTGCTCTTTCTACTCTATCCCTACTGTCCCTAACTAACATTTGGTTAGTCCTTTCTGGTTCTTCAAGTGTTGTGATAAACATTACCTTCTTGTGTTTTTTTTTAATTAAAAATTAAAAGTGAGCTATTTCCAACTATTGGGAGCTTCTTTAACAGTAGGAGTGAGAGCCAAGGAAATACTGAGTATTACCAAATATTAATTCTTGGAGCTCTATCAAGGACCCATGGGGAAAATGAAAGCAAAGACCAGGGCAGAAGATATTTGATTCATGAGATGAGAAACTGCTAGCAGAGGATAGGGGTAGAACCTGGGGTTGTCAAGGAAACTACTTCATTAAAATGAGGACATGATGTAGAAAGTCCTGGGCCATTAATAGGTGAGCCAAAACAGAATTGTTGGCCTAGGCTAAAATGTTGTTGGTGACCTGTGTGTCTCCTCTCTGAGTAGAGTGCCTTGGGGTCTGTAGAAGTGCTCAGGGACACTGGCTGCGGGAAGCCGTTTCCAGGGGGTAAGAATAGGAGCCAAGAGCTGTGATCTGGCAGCACTTCAATGGGCTAGGGGCCACTATTTGCAGAGTTGGGCAGAGGTTCTGAAAGGAATAAAAAAAAAGTATGTCTTCATACTCTGACCAGGGGTACTTGAAAATAATTCTAAAGAAATGTTAAATGCACTATTTGTTGTCCAAATATAGAAAAATTAAAAAATGAATATGTCTTAAGATGTCCTGTTAAGAGTGCTTCTGGTCTTGGAGTACGCTAACAAAGAATAAACGTGGCATTCTTTCTGTAATCCACAACCATTGTTTCACAATAGATTCAGTTCTGTCCAGGCAAGATTGCTTTCACCATTTCCTGTGCTTCCTAGTAACCTTTTGTTCGAGCAGAATGTTTCTGATCAATAATGGGGAGGGGTATCTTACAACTTGAACCCCAAAATTTCAACTGAAATATATATACACCCATACTCATATATGCACACAGATAGTGACAAATAATTTGTAACATCTAACTTATTAATTTGAAACATTTTTTTTCTCATCCCTGCTTAGCTCTTATTTCATCTTTTGCCTCACTCCCAGGGATTCTTCTTTTGTTGCTGTCCATTTTCTCTACCTCCTCTAGCCTTGACTCTTCTGTGGCTTTCCTATACTCATTTACTCTCCTTTTGCATTTCTTTCCCTTTAATGGTCAACTTTCTTTCAGATATAACCCTGGGCCCCTGGCCTATCCAAACATATAGGTTTTGACAGATATAGTGCACATTGAGTAATTGCTTTCCTGTAATTAGGCTACATTTATGGAAGAGCTGGCTTTCTTTTGCAAGAGCTAGGAGGATGTATTTTTCATGGATAGAAGACCAAAGGAACATAATTTCTAATCCTTCCCCAGGGGTGATTTTTTTCTTGGAATTCCAGTTGAGAAGAACAATTATCAGACTTCTTCCACTCTAAAATGAGCCAACCCTTGGAATGGTCAACTCTCAGGTCTCTCCCACATTCTTGTCTGTGATTTGCATTGTAATAACAGGTTTGTAGCTCTTCACACCTCCTAGAGATGTAAACTGTAACCTACTTTAAGGAAGGGAGCAGCAGAACTATATTGAAACTTGCAATAAAGGAGTTTCCTTTGTCAACAACCTAACTTAGTTGTCTGTGCCACTGCCAAAGCTCACTCACATGTTTTTACTACTTGAGAGGAAGCTGCTGCTCTCTGCTAATGTGGTATAGCTATGCACTGGAAAAAATACATTTATTTCTCATACAGTTCTTTTAAAATATTTTATTTTTATTTCTTTATTTGAAAGAGGGAGAGAGAGAGAGAGAGAGAGAGAGAGATAATGGGCATGTCAGGGCTTCCAGCCACTGTAAACAAACTCCAGATGCATGTGCCACATTGTGCATCTGGCTTACATGGGTACTGGGGAATCCAACTGAGGTCCTTTGGCTTTGCAGGCAAGCTCCTTAACCACTAAGCCATCTCTCCAGCCCCCTCTCATACAGTTCTTTTTTTTTATTAGTCAGTTCTGTATTCAGCAAATACAGTCAGTTTGGTACCATTATTAGGCTCATCCGTGACCTACCCCCTCCCCTTGGCCCCTCCTTGTTGAGGTATACGGGTCATGCATTGTGGAGTTAGCCCACAGTTATGGGTAAGCTAAATGTCTCTGCATATCATGACCCAACATGTGACTCTGACAGTTCTTGATTGTCCACATGAATGGAGGAAGAGACTATGACATGGAAGTTGGAAAAAAATTGTTCCACATCTTGATGCATGTTTTACTTGGGAACTAATGAGCAGGGCCTCCACCCTGGACAAGAATAGTCTTAACCCTTATAAAGCTACACACACCATCAAGTTATAGAAATGATAGGAAATCATTTCTACAGTTTTCTTTTTTCTTTTCTTTCTTTCTTTCTTTTTTTTTTTTTTTTTTTTTTTTTTGGTTTTTCGAGGCAGGGTCTCACTCTAGCCCAGGATGACCTGGAATCCACTCTGTATTCTCAGGGTGGCCTCGAACTCACAGCGATCCTCCTGCCTCTGCCTCCCAGTGCTGGGATTAAAGGTGTGGGCCACCACGCCCGGCTTCTACAGTTTTCAAAAATATTTCATTTATTAATTTGAGAGAGAGCGAGAGAGAGGAAGAAATAGGCAGATAGAGATAGATAGAGATATATAGAGAAAATGGGCACACCAGGGCCTCCAACCACTGCAAACGAACTCCAGATACATGTGCCACTTTGTGCATCTGGCTTCCATAGGTACTGGAAATCGATCCCGTGTCCTTAGGCTTCACAGGAAAGCACCTTAGCCACTAAGCCATCTCTCCAGCCCCTCTACACTGTTTTGTTTGCAAAAGAAAAAGCATCAAAATACTCTGCTTAGTCTTTCATGGCTCCTGTGTACTACTAACCGTGCAGGGATGAGGAGAAGTGAACACCCTTCATATCTTCAATAGAGCTCTTTACAAAGGTTGTTTACGAAGGTTGTAACCTGCAAGAATCTTTACTTTTACAAACTCTTTTTGATTGAATTCTCTCATAGCACAAGCAGTATCCTGATCAGCTTTTACTATTTGACATTTTGTATTGTGCATCCTATTTTTTCTTTTTAATCTCTATAAAAGGTCATAAATGATTTTAATTTTTCAAAAGAACAAAAGGAAACATGTAGTATGTAAGTAGAAAGAGACTATGGTGAGGAAGGAAACAAGGGAGAAGGAGAGGGGAGAATAAGGGGGAAGGAAAACAAAAATAAAAATTTGTTTGAAATATAACATAATGAAATTTTTTTCTATGCTAATAAATAGAAATACATTTTTTTTCAAAGTAGGATCTTGCTCTAGCCCAGGCTGACCTGGAATTCACTATGCAGTCTCAAGTTGACCTCAAACTCATAGTGATCCTCCTATCTCTGCCTCCCAAGTGCTGGGATTAAAGGTGTGTGCCACCATTTGGGGGTAGGGAGAGAGAGAGAGAGAGAGAGAAGATGGGCAGAGCAGGGCCTCTAGGTGAGGGATGAGCCACTTTGTACATCTGGCTTTATGTGGGTACTGGGGAATCAAACTTGGGTTGTTAGGCTTCATAGGCAAGTGCCTTCACTGATGAGCCATTTCTCCAGCCCCATTTTTTCTTTTTCTTTTTTCTTTTCTTTCTTTTTTTTTTTTTAGAGAGAAAGAGAGAGAGAGAGAGAGAAAGAACTGGTATGCCAGGGCCCCAGCCACTGAAATCAAATACCACGTGTTTGTGTCACCTAGTGGGCATGTGCAACCTTGCACTTGCCTCACCTTTGTATGTCTGACTTATGTGGGATCTGGAGAAAGATGGAACATAGGTCCTTAGGCTTCACTGGCAAGTGCCTTAACCACTAAGCAATCTCTCCAGCCATACATTTGGATCTTTTTTTTTATTTTTTATTTTTGGTTTTTCAAGACAGGGTCTCACTCTAGACTAGGTTGACCTGGAATTCACTGTGTAGTCTCAAGGTAGCCTTGAACTCATGGTGATCCTCCTAACTCTGCCTCCCAAGTGCTGGGATTAAAGGTGTGCGCCACTACACCTGGCTACATTTGGATTTTTAAAGCTAAAATGTTGGTGGGGGGAATGACATGTACAAGTATTTTTTTTAAAATTGGCATATATAATGGAAAGTTAAGAGTCACCATTTTTCTCCTAATGTTACTCCCCTCCCCAGAGGTAACTATAGATAACAGTTAGTGGTGAATAGTTACAGATTAATTTATTTACATTTACAAATATACATATATTGTGATTGTTTGAATCTTTGTTTTGCACAAATTGGGAACATATTAGTTTATCACAGCAGCTTTTTCTTATTTTTACTTTTTTGGTTTCACCTCTTTCTTTTTATTTTTTTCTTTTACTTTATTTTATATATGTTATAATAAATTATACTCTTTTATCCCCTTGCCCCAGATCCGGTTACCTTGGGGGGCCTCTTCAGTGGGCTTATAGTATTCAATGTGGGGTCATGAAGGCCTTAGTCCCTCTCTGTGGGATAGTGGGGGGACTGTGCTTCAGGGTATTCCTACTCCGCAGTACCTTTTTAAAAACTAACAATATACTCTGGACAATTTTCTCTGTCTAAATTTTTAAATCTTTATTAACAGCTGCATGATATTCTTTGGTATTGATATGCCCCAGTTTGTTTAACCATTCTTCTAGATAAACATTTAAGATGTATCTAATTTGTATTTTTCTACAGAACCCTACTCTCCCGGCACTGAACTGTTCGGTTGAAAATGCCCATCCAACTGTTTCTTACTATGCTCGTCCCCAAGTGGCATCATATAATACCTACTACCATAGCCCTCCTCACCTGCCACCCTATTCTGCTTATGACTTTCAGGTATGTTTGGGGAGAAAAAGAACTCTTTATTCCCTTTGCTCTCACTCAGGCCTGGTTTTTGTCTTCTTCAGTTATAGAATCTTTCCATTTCCTTTGTGATAGGTATGAGATATCCAGGCTCTTTATCCCTGATGGTCTTTAGCAGTATGTTCAAGAACCAGTGACTAGATTAAGGACTGAAAGGCAGATAAGAATGGCAGACACAGGAGGTGGGAGTGACATGGAAGAAGAAAAAGAAATTCAAGAAAAAGAGACAGAAAGAACAAGCCATGCCAAATTGCATTTACCTACCCCAAGGGCAAGATAACTTGACTAGGAAATGCAACTCTAGAACATTACCGTGGACCACTGTCCAATAGTGGCTTTTTCCATGTCTCTGTCATGGAGAGAGGCCCTGCTCCTTGGCACAAGGAAATTCTCGGCCACACAAGAGTATGAATCAAACCTTCAGTGAGGACTTCCCTTTGCTTTTCTTCAGACATCCTAACTAGGACTGCATAGGGACAATATTTTCATCACATCCTTTCCCCTTTTGTTACCCTGTTATCTCATAGGTCAGAAATAGTGTTACCAAATTTGCACTTTCATCTCTTCTTTTGGGCTGAGACTAAATACAGAAAATTGGAACCCAAAAGACACTTAGTTAAAAGAGATTTGTGTAAACACAGCAATGAACTAGGCATTTTACAAAAACACATAAAATGGTTCTTTCGGCATGAACAATGATTATGTTAGTAGCTTTCCTTCACCATGACAAAATACTTGAGATAATCAACATAAATAAGAAAGGCCTATTTTTGGCTGACAGTTTTGGAGGTTTTGTTCCAATTGCCTCCAGTGCTTCACGTCTGTGGTGAAACTACGTGTGTGTGTGTGTGTGTGTGTGTGTGTGTGTGTGTGTGTTGGCACAAACCATTCACATCACAATCTGGAGGTAAGAAATGAAGGAGGAAGAAGATACATGGTTCCATAATCTTCTTTGTGCCCTTTATTATCTAAACCCTTCCACTAAGCTCTACGTTGTAAAGTTTCCCAATAGTGCCCCAGACCTCCAACCACACTTTCAACAATGGGTTGATGAGGCACACAGAGACACTGTGGCAGTAATTATAAACTATTGACCAACGAAGAATGGGATCATACTTAAATCTGGTTAAATAAAAATTCAGAGATCATAGAAAAACATTTTAATGGAAAACAAACTCAAAATGAGTTTGCTTCTGTTGATTTAAGAACCCATAAATGCTGTAAGGGGACATAAAAGCATGACCATTTGGGGATACTTCCAGTCAATTATTTTGGCAATGCAAAATCCTTGGGTATGGGTTGGAGAGATGGTTCAGTGGATACAATGCTTGCCTCCACAATTGTGATGACCTGGACTTGGATCCCTAGTACTCACATAAATGCCTGGTGGGCATGGCAGACTACTGCATTTCCAGCACTTAGGAGGAGGAGACAGAGATCCCCAGAGCAAGAAGGCTAATTAGACTCACTGAACCCAAGAGCCTTGAGTTCAAAAGAGAGACCCTGTCTCAGTAAATAGGGTGAAGAGCAATGAAGGAAGACACCCAAGGTCAATCACTGGCTTTCACATTCACATACATACATGTGTACATTCACCCACACATATGTGTACCCACACATTTGAACACATGTACACACACTTACACATGAAGAAAACCTTGGGGTACCTAATTTTGGCATCAGTTTAACAAAATAATTTAAAGTTTGGAACTTTGTTTAATCAAAGAAAGTTAGGTGTATCTGGTCTGAATGGGTCTACAGCATTATAGTGCCAAATAATAAATACAGCATGGGCATGGACTTGTTTATTCCTATCAAATACAGTATTAGTTTCAGGAACTATCCATTAAAGTTTAGAAAAACTATGTGACCATTTGTGCTAAAGCCTTTTGTAGCCACAGGGAGACAACTTGCTACTTGTTACCCAGTTAAGTGGTAAAGACTCAAAAATACAAATATGTTCAAGAAGGCACAATTTCAACAGAAACAGAAGCAATAAGTTATCCTGTAAAGAGCATTCAGGCATGTTGAAGCTCACACAAGAAGTGTCACAGTTGTCTCTGGACCTCAATAATGAAATAAAATCTCCCAGGGATAAAGAGACCACACATGGGTCCAGGCTAAGAATCCTCCTCATTTGTTTTTGAGATAGGGTCTCACTCTGTAGGAAGTCACTATGTAACCCAGATTTGCCTCAAATTCATGGAAATCTTCCTGCCTTAGTTTCCCAAATGCTGAAATACAGGTGTGAGCCACTCTGGACATCTGCTTCCATTTTTTTACATTGAGGTAAATTATATCAATTCTAGGAATTTATACTTCATAACAATCCTCTTAACTAGGGACAATAATATCTCTGTGATAGCCACCATAGGTTCTTAATAGGAAACCCCTTTGTAGCACACACACATTGGTTCATCATTCCTCATTCATACCCTACCCCAGGAATGAAAATGAGATTAATAAACAATTATTTGATGATTTGGGCTATTGGTTTAAGCTCAGTGCTTCCTGTGTTGCTTTGTTCCAGGCACTGGAATAGGAGCTATGGCTACAGAAGTTGAACAAGACAGTCTTGTATTAAGAAAATTATCTGGGGACTAAAGGGATAAGTAATGGGACAGTACTAGTTACAAAATAAATAATCTATTACCCAGAGTGGTAGGGAAGCAGGGTACTTAACCCAAGGAAGCAATCAAAATTTAGCCACCTAGTCCAAACCTACACTGTGGATTTGTAGCTGTAACGTCATGGATTGTACACCAGGGCCTCAGCCACTGCAATCGAACTAGTGGGCATATGCGACCTTGTGCCTGCCTCACTTTTGTGTGTTTGGCTAATGTGGGATCTGGAGAGTAGAACATGGGTCTTTAGGCTTCTCAGCCAAGCGTCCTAACCACTAAGCCATCTCTCCAGCCCAGTCTCTATATTTTTTGAGGCAAGATCTCACAATGGTGCCATTCTTAGAACCATCAGCTTGTAAGCCACCCAGACTTCTCAGAGGAAGCTAGAGCTGAGCTACCCTGCAGAGGGTTGCTTAGATGCCCCTTGTGCTTTTTGGTGTGTAGGGACTCAAAGCCCTGTTCTCTTGAGCTGCCTCATCACATTATTAAAGTCAGACTCTCAGGCAGGAACCCAAAGCACCACGACAACTCTCTAGCTTCAACAAAGCCAAATCTTTCCCAAGTTGTTTTCCTGTTGCTAAGAAACTATGCACTGGTACTGTGGGCCTTTTTCCTCCCCAAACCCCAAGGGTGTGTGGACTGCAGCCAGTTAGCACTGTTAGGAACACTTAAATTTTATTAGCAAGACTTCCAATTGTATCCCCAAATGAAAGTGAGAATCACCTACCCTCCTCACCCCGCTAATACTTCCCAAACACAAAACTGAGAAGTGAAAACCCAAACGCCATTGTATCACCTCCTTCATTATCAAAGTGTACAAATGGCCACTCACAGCAGCTGCTGCCCACAGAAGGCTTTTAGTGCCTCTCAGGAGAGAAGTGCCTTTAGCCCTCCTGCAGGAAACTTTCCCCTCCCTCTGCGGTTGAGAACACAGACAAATGGCCTGCTGCCTCTCACCACCTCTATAGTGGAATTTAGAAGGGCAGAGTGCCACATACTCAGCCACAGAGATTCTTGGCCCTGTGGATTTTTACTTTCCATTCTGGTTAAAAGAAGAGAAGCCCTAATTGAAAAAAAGCAACAAGAGAAGGGAGGTAAAGAAGGTTGTATTAGTTACTTTTCTCATCGCAGTGGCAAAACACCTGACAAAAGCAACTTAAGGAAAGGGATATTTTGCCTCGTGATTTGAGGGTACAGTCCGTTATGGCAGAAAAAGTGTGGAGGCAGGAGTGTGAGGCTGCTAGTCACATTGTGTGCACTTAAGGAAGCTGAGAGATGAATGCTAGTGCTCCATTCTCTTTCTCCTTTTTATTCAGTCCTAGAACTCAGTCCATGGCATGGTGATGCCCATATTTATACTGGATTTTCCCTCTTCAATTAAACCTCTCTGGAAATGTTCTCAAAGATACCAACTAGATATGTTTTCTAGGTGATTATCCAGTCAGGTAGACAATCAAGATTAGCTATCACATAAAGGAAAGCGAGTTCGGGAATGCATAATGGAAATTTAAGAAATTATTGTGTAGCCATAGGCTACAATAATGATGGTTTAGTCAACAATGGACTGAACATATAATGATATTCCTATATATTATCTACTGATATTGTCATCACCTTAGTTTGTGTAAGGGCACTCTATGATGTTTGCACAAGGATTATTTCACATAATAATGAAGTTCCCTGTCATAAAGCAACACATCATTGGATTGTTTTAATAAAGAGTATCTTGGAGGGAGGAAAAGATTGGGTCTTTAGTCTGGCTTTTCATCTTGGGTATATTTGCTCATAGTTTTGCCTTAAAAGGCTTTCTAGGTTCTGGGACTATCATTCTCAAACCCATTGAGAAAATAGATGCAGTGGAAGAAAATATGGCAGCTAGTCTCTTCTCACTCCTGCCCTGTGTAAGGGCAGATATTTCAGCATCATATACAAGACCCAAAACATAGACATCTTCATAGGAATGCAAAGGTCAGTCCTGAGACTCAGATAGCTGATCTCAGGATCTAGAAGCCTCATGCCAAGGCTGACATGAGATTGCTTACAGGCTTGGAAAAGTCACATGCTCTCAAACTCTGGCTAGCAGAACAAAGTAAAGGTATGACTTCTCCACCCTCGCTTCAAAGTAGCACTCGAACTCTCGAGAGAAGTTGGTATAAGTGATTTTTAAAAGTACCAGCTCAAAGCTGAGCATGGTGGCACACACCTTTAATCTCAGCACTCAGGTGCAGAGGTAGGTGGACCTCTGAGTTAGAGGCCACCCTGACTACATAGTGAATTCCAGGTCAGCCTGAGCTAGAGAGCAAGACCCTACTTCGAAAAACCAAAAACAAGTATCAGCTCTTCATAGAGCTAAGCTAGAGCAGAATATTGTTTGTTGACCATGTTGTTTTTTCTTTCTGAGACCCTGACTCTTACCATCCTTGCAGTTCCCTCCACCTTTAAGACCTCACCCAGCCTTGCTGTATGACTATAGCCTCTGAAAATAGGTTTCATTTTTTTTTAAATGCCAAGTTCATTAAATACACTCTCTTGAAGTAGTCTTCAGTCATTCAAGATTTACTAAGAACCTACTAATTGCCAAGCATTCTTCAGAGCTCTGGAAGATACAGCAATAACAACAAAACAGGCCAACTCCCTTGAGCAGGAAAATCATTCAAGTTACAGGTGGACATAGGCCAGGGAAGAGATGGGCAAATGATGCCTAATGTGGCAGTTCACTAGATAACCTCACATATTGCTCTTTATGCTTACTATTAGTATTCTCAACTCCATGCCTTTGTTACTCTTTGCTCTCCAACCTATCTTAGTGTGAGGGTGATAAGGAGTGGTGGTAGTTCACATGAAATGGGATTTGAGTACTTCAGATCTAAGCAAGACATTTAATTTCCCTGACCTTGGTTTTTGTCTGAGACAAGACCCCGACCATTGGATTTTGACAGATTCTTTTTACTTTCTTTTTTTAAGGGGGGGGGGGTTTGAGGTAGGATCTTGCTGTAGCCCAAGCTGACCTGGTATTCACTATGTGTCATAGGCTGGCTTCAAACTCACAGCAATCCTACCTCTGCCTTGAGTGCTGGGATTAAAGGCATGTACCACCACACAGATTCTTATAGAAAAGATTTTCCCCAGAGATCAATTTGGACTTAACTTCCTTATATATTAATCCCCTGATTACTTTTTTATTTTTTTTTATTTGCAAGCAGAGATAAATGAGAGAGAGACAGAGAGAGAGAGAATACAAATGGGTGAATCAGCGCCTTTAGTCACTGTAAATGAAATCCAGATGCATGTGCCACCTTGTGAATCTTGCTTTATGTGGGTACTGGGGAATTGAACTCAGGTCATTAGGTTTTGCAGCCAAGTACCTTAACTGCTGAGCCATCTCTCCAGGCCCCGATTACCTTTCTTGAAGATTAGGTGCAATGTTGTGGCCGCAGCTCAAAGGAGAGGCACTGATGGCTTGAGTTATAAATACTGGAGTGTTGTACACAAGAGGCCCCACAGTACAAGTGACAACATTGGGTAACTAGATGTAGAGTTCAAGGGAAAGGAGAGAAGGATTCCCAGATTCCTGTTCATGAAGCTTGCAGTCCAAGTGACTGAATGTATCATGGCCCTCATTAACATAAGGTTAGGAGCTAGTTTTTGTTTTTTTTTTGTTTTTTTTTTTTTGAGTTAGGAACTCACTTTAGCTCAGGCTGACCTGGAATTCACTCTGTAATCTCAGGGTGGCGATCCTCCTTCCACCTCTGCTGAGATTAAAGGTGTGTGCCACCACACCCGGCTCAGGAGCTATTTTTTTGAACAGAAACAAAGTTGGTCTATATTCATTTAAACAGTAATGACTGTTGATGGAAATGTAAACTCACTGCCTAAGCTATTGTTTTATTTTCATTACACAGCATTCCAGTGTCTTTCCATCCTCCCCTCCCTCTGGACTCTCTGATGAGCCCCAGTCTGCTTCTCCCTCGCCCAGCTACATGTGGTCCTCCAGCGCACCACCCCGTTACTCTCCACCCTACTATCCACCTTTCGAAAAGCCACCACCTTACAGTCCTTAAAGAGGAATGAATGCCTGCTGGCTACTGAGATTATTGTGGCTTTTGTATTTCTGCTTTAGTGGAAATGTGTAGGTTACAAAACTTAAAAGTGTGACTCTTCTGCATAAAGTCTTACAACAGCTTGCCAAGCTAGGGAAAGACTCGGATAAAGTTTATTCATTATCAGAGAAGGGCGGGAGTGGCTAGGCCAAACCCAACCATTTTAAGAAGGGCTGTTCACACTCTCTAAGCAAGGCTGGGGAGCCAGTCCAGCACAAAGCCTGTCACGTCTGGACCTGCATTTCCCTACACACCACCTCTATGCTGCAGAACTGTGGTTGCCATCTGCTTCACTTTATGTAAAGGAGTGTTGTCCTCAGGCCTTTGGCAGATTGCCACCCTAGCACCTTGGTTGACTCACCTGGTTTATAAGCTCTATCGTTCCCGACCATTAATGTTAACCCTTAGCAAAGCCTCCCAGCTCATGGGGCTACACAGTAGCTCCAATACAGAGAGTTCTGGCTAAGATTTTTTCGTTTGTTTGTTTGCTTGTCAGGATGTTGAAAAAAGCTGCCCGTAGCTTACTTTCTTCTCTGAGTATTGTAAAAAATGGCTGTTGTGATCACTCTGCTCAGCTTTTGTTGTTGGTACCTCTTAAGGGGAAAAGTGCAATATTCCCTCATTGTGAATAGTGGGAATCTGGATTGGTTGCTTCAGAAGCACTGAAATACAGAGCAACATGTGTGCTGTTTTAAGTAGATCTCAGTAATACATCTGATAACTTAGGAGACAGTGGTTATGCTACATATTGCATTATTACAAAACACTTCGCTACAGGAGATATGAATCTTACAGTTGAAATTCAGAGTTCCAAATGCTAGATTAGATTGGGTTGTGATATGAATTGTTACTTATCTTTGTGACTATTTAATCTTCAAATATTGTGCTTCAACCCCAGCAAACCGCACGGATCCTGCACTCATCCAATTCCCAAAGAATCATCTGTATTTTAACACCACTGCTCTTACTGGCATTAATCCTTTTTTTGACACCAATCATGACAGCATTCAAGATTATGAGTATTACAATGCCACTTCAAGTCTGTAAGACCTCAAATGTATCCAACTTGACAAATTCTTAAGTGTTTCAATAGATTTAAAAATCCATCTGGCACATTGTTGTATTTATACAGTTGTTTTAATTACACACGGCTTGAAACCATCAACCTAATGAGTTTAAAACACCTTGGCATCCATGCCTTTACTTCAGAATGAACACTTTCATTGCAGTCTTCTGTTAACCTGAGAATCAATTGGTTTGAAAGACTGATAATCCTACACTCACATAACGTAGAAGTACAGGGGCTATAGGAGGGTAACTAATTAGATGGTTCTGCAAACACAGAACACATACTGGAAAATTTTCCAGCCGATTTCGCTACCTCCCAGCTTGATGGATTAGAGGTAGCAGACAAATGCTGGTGCTCCCATCTACCTTATAGACATCTGGTCATCAAGAATCATCAAGGCACAACAAGTGACTCATTATTCACAGTAGATGTTTGCAAAATATTCAGTTTAACCTTTAGCATCATGAATGTTGTCTTATCCAGACTTCAAACCTGAAAATACTATAATCCTTTTGTGTTATACAAAATTACTATTATTTTTTACAGATCTGAACATATTAAAATTCTATTGGATTTAAGAAAAGGACTAATAATAAATTGACTTTCTATACAAATATCAACTTGTAATACTTAATATTTTTTGCCATTTACACTTTACCTTTTGCTTTAGTAATGTGTATATTTTTTTAAAGGCACCATTACACAGTATATCCTACATTTATCACATTTCTTAAAGTGTTAAGATTCTATGACTCATTTCTATGTATTTTTCTTACTTTACAAGGTAACTTGAAACAAAATAGATTTTGTAACACTTAATTTGAGCAGCTTCTTTTTTTATTACATTGAATTATATAAAGTGCATGTTACCTTAGGAAAAATTAATATTTGCTGCTTTACTCTTTTGCAAAACATTTGCTGTAATGAAGGAATTTATATTTCCAATGTATCTTGACTGCATTTTGTAATATTTACTGCTTTCTTCCTAATTCTGCTTTAAAGTATTAAACTGGGCATGAAACATTAAAATATTAATACAGAACCTGTATAAACTGGATGTTGCTTAAAATCTGTATCACTGCCATGTTGGACACCCAGACAGCTTTTGTGATGTTTCAAATTAATAAAACTGTTCTCCTCCCTATCCACTGAATGCATTCTCATGGGTACATACAAAAGTATAAGACATGCTCTAAACCAACTGATAGCAGCTAACTTACTTTTGACTATTATGGTTCAAGAAATAATGGGACACTATTAACCAATACATAAAACCTAATGGGAATGTTTGCCATGCTGTCTTCAGCAACACAGCTTGTCTCCTGCTATGAAAACTAATAGAATCCAAAACCTATTTAATTCATTAAAGGTAATCTTGTAAAAAATGGACTCAAAATTAGAATTAACATGTTTTATTTTTGCCATAAGAAGCTCTATGAACTAATATCAGGTAATGGTTAATGAAAAGAAGAACTTAAAGTCATGGTAGGGAAGACTGTACAAGTATGAACATCACAGTATTGGGGAAATGAACAAAGTTTCATATGACTGTCAGAGGTGAGGAGGCTAGTGCTATTGAATTTGCATTTAATTCTCCAGAATATGCATGTCATGACAATACAAAATACTTTGATCAATATTCATCATTGGCTTCTTTTTAGTACAATGGAACACATGTGGTATCATCTCCTCATAGTAGCTAGATGTGGGGATAGTTACCACAAAAATGATAATCATGATTTAAATTATTTTAAAGTAAAATTTGCATGATTGCTGTAGCATTTTAACATATTTGCTTAGGTTGAACATTTCACTTTTGCCATTGATTTGAATAAATTTACTAGTTAAAATAGTTCCTATCCAGAATATTTACAGGTAATTTAACATTAGAGCAAACTTGAAACCAACTTGAAAGAATAAAAGAAAATTCAATAGCCAGAAAGTAAGTATAAAATAGGAAAACCTTACAATAAGTTCTAAACATCATCTTGCTACAAATTTTCCATCCAATAAAGAATAGGAGCAATGAGTATATGCCCAAAGGAGATTTCCACATGAACTCTAAACTTTGTATGTGGAAGTTTCTAGAAAAACTGAAGACCCTGAGATACATGCAAATAAAAGTCATCTGGCAAAATCACAATTTAACTTTCCAGTTTTCTTCCCCCCAAACTCCACAAGATACCTTCAGTAGGCACAAAGTTTTAAATTTCACATTCAGAATTTACAGAGTACAGCAGGAGCAAATTTTATTGATGTTATTCATAATGGATGGTTTTCCTCTATAGAATTCCCAGTTTGTTATAATAGGTTTGTAGCAACTACAAGTTTTATTATGACAAATGAATTTATCTAGCAACTGAAACTGAAAGACCTGGAAGCTCTGCTGGAATCAGTATCATTCATGTTGGTAGAATTGTGTCTAACTGATGAAACAGAATTAAACTCAAACAAATTTTGACTGATAACATTTCAGAGTGCATCCTAGAGTCCAAGAGTAATGCTATCAATATCTAAAGGGAAAGGAAACAGGTACTGTGATTACAGAGAGCAGAGCTTCAAGTTATAAAGTGATTTCAATTTTTCTAAGGGTTAGTTTATAAAATAGTTTGAAGATCTTACAGAACATGGATAAGTTTATCACTCTACTCCTTCACAAACAAGGGCTATTATAATTTTTCTTTGTATTTTTATAAGTACTGATGCCCAATACCCTCAGCTACCAACTTAACAAATACTGAAATAACTTCAAATCTAGTTTACCATCAGAAGATGGCATATACGTAAATACGTGAAAAATTATGTTTAAAACTTTAAGCTCAAAGTCAAGAAATAGGCTATTTTTAAAAAATACATGGCAAGGAGAATGAAAATACCTATGTTGAACTAAGGTATACTTAAGCAATGTTACAAATGACTAATAACTATGCAACAACAACCATTTTCAGTATCTATTTTTTCCATTGAAAAAATCATATACAGAAGTTTGTTAATTCTGTTACAAGTGCTAAGCTATATATCTGTTCCAACTTGCTTCCTTTTATCACTAGCATTGGGTAAGTTTTAAATTTTTCTAAGTATTTAAATAGGTATCATCACAAAAGGAAGAAAGGCAGTATTGTCAAGACAAATGAGAAATGATAAACCTGTAACATTCCACATCTAGGGACTGCTATAATATTTCAGCAATTTGCAGATGGAATGGAACTATTATTTTAGAATGTGTTTTAAAATCTAAAAAAATCTTATGAAAAGAAAGTACTAAATTACCACTTAAACTATCTCTAGTGAGAACTTTCTATTGGAGATTCTAAGTAGTATGAACATTTAAAAATAACAGCCAGTAGCCTCCCACCCAAAATACGTACAATTCTCTTCTATGGAATCTATAATTTACAAAGATTTTTACATAATTATGTATAAAGATGCATTTGGTGGCCTTTAGATTCAAAATTTATATTTAATGGGATTATTTTGAAACACAATGAACAAAAAGACATTTTTTATTTAACGGTCTCTATCATGTAAGAGCAGAAAATTAAAGTTAAGTGCAACAGAACTTTTTACTGTCTCCCATCTGTACTACAAACACTTGCCTGATAGCTTTTTGCCCAGGGACAAGACTGCAAAGGTATTCAGTGACCTTGCCAAAGTCTTTTACAGACTATGGCAATATATGCAATGATTAGTTGTAATTAGGTAAAATGAACCCATTCTTGGCATGACTCCTGTGTGCATGGCTATTTTCATGGAGGGAGGCAGGAGGTTGATATCCATTAGGATTAGTAGAATAAAAAACCAAGTAGAGGCTTATTCTGAAAATTTCTAGAAAAATGTTCAGAAGTTCTTTACTTTTTATGCCAACACACATTTAGTCTTAATGTTAAGATAACGGAGGATTCAACAGTAAAGTGCTAACATGGAAAGAGAAACTTGTAAGATATACTAGGATATGTTAATAACTCCAGTTATTTTCAAATAATATTCAGACTGCTTCAAATTCTATTCAAAAAACTGTCTTTCTGTGCCTTTAACTTTTACCTCTTTTAAATGAGGTTCAGCTAACTATACAGATATTTGGGGAGGGAAGAACCTTTCAACCTCTACTCAAACTTTCAGAAAAATTTGCTTCTAAATATTATCAACAATCCAACTAGACTACCTTTAGATGATGTGGTAGATCAAATTAACTTGTTTTCACCTTGTTTTACAGGTCTTCTGAAATCCCTGCCCCTTAATACAAACCAAATTTCCTGATATTTCAAAGGAGTTCAGTAAGATTCTGGTATAATAAATTCAAACTCAGTACTACCATCTGTTACATTCTGTTTAAAAAGTGAATCGTTTTCTTGCTGAATAAAAATATCTGCCCAGGTCATTGGCTTGTTCTGAGTAGATGTGGTCCCTACTGGAGGCTCTTTTCCAGCATCAACCTTATACCCAATAGCATCATCCTTCAAGACGGGCATAGTGCTTGACCTTTCAGAAAGGTATGCATACTGTCTGATCTGTAAAGACTTGCATGGGTGTAAACGATAAAGCTTTGAGTCCCTAGTAGGATCTTGACTATGAACTGACTTCATGTGCGAAGACATAAACTGATAGTTGATGAAAGATTTTCCACATGCCAAACACTGATACCTTCGTTCCCCTGTGTGATGAATTTCATGTTTTGTGCGATATTCTGCAAGTGGAAACACTTTCTCACAGTAGCGGCATGGATACTTCTTCTCCCAAGAATGAATGTTAAAATGTCTTCGCAAGCTTGTCAGACAGACATATGACCTTTTGCATACAATGCAGATATAATAGACCCTTCCATCTACTATTAACTCATAGTGATCATCATGTTTTACTTTCATACGTTTGCCTCCTGGTTCACTGCCAGATGTTTTTGGTAACTCATTCTCAAGTTTGGCTTCCCCTTTATCAGGGTCATCTTTGACAGGGATCACTATATCATATGTATCTTCACCAATATTTGCATAAACCTTGCAACCAGTTGACAAGCCTTCAATTTCAGTAGCTGTATCTAAAGTAATGATCTTCTGACCCTCCATTAGATGTTTTGATCCTAAGCCAGGATCATTAGTGTTTCTAGTAATTATATCTGAAATTTTTAAAGAATTAGAAAGAGGCTCTTGCAGAAGTGTAGAAATCTGCATCTTCTGTGTTACTGATCCATCAAAAGCAGTATTTTTGGAGGTATCAGGCTGTGGGACCAAAGATGTATTACTGACTGCCGAGTTTGGACTGGAACTAATAGTGTCATCATCATCATCTATAATTTCCTCCGCCTCCTCTCCTTTGCCCTTGTTTCCTGTTAAAACAGCACTGTTTGGTGTTGGCTGATTCTGCACAAGTAAACTGATTGAAGAGGACATATGATTTGGAAGTGAAGAACTGACATTTGGTGGTGCAGTAAGTGGTGCCTGATGATTTAACAAAATAATGTTGGGAGTCAGATGTGTTGGAGCTGAAGACTCCAGCAACTTCTCATTTCCTTGTGTTTGGCCCAGAGTTGCCTGATTCACAGGAGCAGGGAGCTTCTGAGTAGGTGTGATATTTGTTAAAGGGGGAGAGTTATTGCTAGTGCAAGGTGCCACTTCTGAAATAGCAACAGGGGTTGTGTTAGGCTGTACCTGTGTCACTGCATTGTTACTAGGCAAAGTTTCCTTTGCAGGCAAAATCTCAGAGCAGAAAATGACATCATCATCATCAACATCATCATCATTATCTGAATCAGTAACAATGATTTTTTTCATTTCATAATCTTCAGCAGATAACGAAAAAGACTCTGTTATAACAGGCATTATAGTAGCCCCATTATCTTGGGCTTCGTCTTTTGATTTTTGTATTTCAAAGTTTTTGTCACTAGAACCACGTGGTAAGACTTCAGCATTACCATCCTGAGCTGTACCTGAGATGCTTTTAACCTGTGACAGTGGAACACCAAGCTCTGCTATAAATTTTACTCCTAATAACTGCCCTGATTTAATTAACTCATCAAGTAAATCTGCTCTAACACGGACAATTTTAGAACTATAGATATAATTGAGGATTTCTGCAAAGATCTCTGCTCTTATAAAGCTCAGTTCAAAAACTTGCCCGGCAACTGAGAAGAGCTGATGGAAGTATGTACTTGAGGCAGAAAGAACATTCTTATGAGCCCGGAATTTTCGGTCTTCCACAATAACAGTAACATCACAAAAGAGTCCATGGCCACGTTGCTCATTCAAGGAGTTCAGAAGACTGCCAGAGTACTGAATGTCTGTAGCAGAAACCAATTTTCGACTCTCCATGCCTGTAAGAGAGAAAGAGAAGACAAGTAGGGTGAGGGAGGATTTGGGCGAAAAACAGAAAGTACTTTATTATTTAGAATTTAAAAAGAATCATTAGTTATTTAATTTTAACCCATTTGGCCTAAATTTTAAACTTTTATATAAGTTGTTAATAAAGGCTGACTTTGGACCATGTGTCAAATCTTTTGACTTTCTCCCTAGTCAAGCAAAAAAAAAAAAATGTGCTATGCATACTTGAACCATAATTTTCCTAGTTACCATCCTCTGAAATTCAGATACATGCATTTCCACGAAGCAACTTTAATTTTGCACATTTACTTGTATGCTTTTACTGAGAAGCAAGTATAAGTTTGTACACATGCTACGCACAATTGGTGGTTAAGATTTTCTTATCTTAGAGGTATATAAAAAACTTTTTATTGACAACTTTCAAATTAAAATTTATTTTGTTAGTCCTGATTTTGTTTTGTTTTCTTTTTTCAGAAGACAAAAGAAAAACAATTTTTAACTCTCTTAAAATTGTTTAAGAAAAAAACCCATCATGAAGCATTCAAGTTATTTCATCTGTAAATGAATGATTTAAATGCCAGAACAGCTTGATGTGTATAATACTGAGTCTTAAGGAAATACTCTTCCTAAATTTTAATTAAGGTCATATTCAAAAGCTCCTCCCCACTGCCAAGAACTGTCACAAACACTGACAATCATATTTCACAACTTCCCATTATTTTTCTGGTCTTAGCCTTTGCCCCCCTCTTCCTCACTATCATCTCCAGAGGTGCAGTGTTTAACAAGAGTACCAAGTGAAGTCAACGGATATTATCATGATGAAACAAGATAATGAAAAGGAAAACAGACCATTTCTTAATGCTTCTTTATATGAAAACCTGAAATATTTATGTTTTTGAAAAAGAACTTACTTCCTATCAAATGAGTTAATTACTTACTGAAACAGAGCAGATATTACTGTAGAAGGGAGGCTCTCATGATAGTAATGCCTCTAGTGTGTAACACGCCTAAGACATCTTTTTAACACTTCACAGAAGATAGTCCCAGTAAGTGATGCCAGAGTTGTCAAAAAACCCTATACCCATATACATATGTTAAAATATGTATAAGCATAACATGTGTTATATACAGATAGTATCATTAATCATTACTTGATAGGTAACTCTGACAAACATTTTACTGTTAGTATTCTTTCCCTTTAAAGTTACTCAAAGAATATCATTGTCTCAGTGCTTCATATACATTTAGAAGGCAGAATATCTTTAAATTTTTCATAAGTCACAGCTTAATAGACAAAAATAGTCAACCAGCCTAAAAAGCAAGGGTTTTAAGCATCACATTAAATGTTTCTTTTTAATAGTACCAAGGAATTACAAGTTACCATAACTGCATTCATCACAGGGTGACCTTTCGAAAATGTTCCAGCAATCAGGGCTTCCAAAATATGGAGATTTCAAGAGAAGTCACAGTTAAGTGGAGAGGTTTTCTAAATATGGTTTCAAGATTTTTTTTATCGCTTGCAAATGGGTGTCACCAACGTGGAAACGCGTCAAATTCAAGAGTTCAGATGACACTGGGACCTGGTTTCGTTTTGTTTAGGTTCCCCCACTTCCTGCTTGCCAGGGTGGTCCCAGTGTCAACAGAAGTCAGTCTCATCCTTTCCTTCTCCCCCACCCCACGAGATTTGCGACCTGGCTGTGGAAAAGCCCGGTCCACATTATTGTGCGGCAAATCCTTTGAGCAGGTACAGAGAGGCTGTTGAAGGTGAGGAGAGAGATAAAAGCCGTCCCTTAGGGAGTGAAACATATCAACACAAGACTCCCGGTAGCAGCTGAACCTCAGCTTCCCTTCCTCCACCTCCCTCGTCTCCATTTGCACTCTGCCAGATGCAACCGAGGTTTTTAACCCCCTTTCATGTCAAAAGCCAGCTTCTTGCAAACAGAGATGGAGGTACAAACAGCAGAGTGAGGGCGGGAGGATTAAGGGGTGCAGAAGAAAGTAGAAGGTGGCGAATAGTAGGGTGCGGTGTTGGGGAGGGTGGGAGGATGAGGGAAAGCAGGCGGCATTGTTATGCCCTGGGATGGGGACAGCAGGGGAGGATGGGCCCTGCAGTAAAGCTCTATAGCAAAGTAGGCAGAAAAAAGGAGGTCCTCAAAGGCAGGCAGACGGGTATGGGATAAGCCAAGTGGGTAGTTGTGGTGGGGTCCTCCACACCCCAAGGCCTACTCAGGGCACCGGCAGCCCTGGGGGCCCCTGATGGCGAAGGAGAACACGCCACGGCCCGCTCAGTCCTTCCCCTTCTTCACTCCCCGACCCACACAAAGAAAGAGCCAGAGGAGCTGAGCCTCCCACTCCGCCGCTTCCTGGTTCAAGTGAGGCAAAGGCGAATGCAGGCGCGGCCTGGGAACGGAAGCCGCGGAGGTGGGCTCCTTCTCCCCAGCCTCGACCGGGGCTGGACCCTCACCTGCTGGCCAGCGCCGTCGCTTCGCCTCCTGGGCCACAGAAAGCTGAGAGAGTCCTCCGACAAGAAGCCTAGCACCCGGGAGATCCCTGCTCCTTCCTTAAACGTTGCTCCAGTCAGGGTTGACGTCGACGCCGATGCTGCCACCGCTGCTCACAGCTGCCCCACGCCGCCAACAGAGGGCACAGCGCGGGGGCGAGGCGCCAAAGTCGGAGTCGCCTTCCTCTTCCGAGTGCAGTTCGGGGCTGTCCGGAAGGACCCGAGCTTACCGCGGCTCTGCTTCAGCGCCCAGCTCTCACTTCGGCTCTTTCCGCTAGGGAGCAGAGGAAGGCTGGGAAGTGCGTAAAGTGTTCGGCTACTTCCGGAGGGCGAAAGGGTGGGAAAAAGGAAAGGGAAAGATCAGTTAACGCTAGTGCCTAGAGTGGAAGGGAAGCTAGAGGCTTTGATTCAAATTCGATGTAAGCTTTTAGAAGTTAAAAAGTTTTACTGACTATGAATTTTAAGTTTTGCAAGTTTGAATTATATTAGCATGTTTCTTAAATGACACAGCACCTTGAAATAAATTCTGGACAAAATTTATTAATTATTAATAATTCCAGTTCTGGGATAGTAAGTCAACAACTAAATTACAGTGGCTACTTTAAATTTTGTACTCTTATTTTTTATTATGTGTGGGTGTTATATGTGTATAAGTGCATTTGTGCCCTGGCATACAGGTGGATGTCAGAGGACAACCTCAGGGTGTTGGTCCCGTCCTTCCACCTTATTTAAGACAGGGTCTGTAGTGTTGGGACAAGTACTGTCCTTAAATGAATGTTAAATTGTGCAATACTGTGTTAAACTCTTTCATTTCCACTAACATACTGCTTGCCTGTTTGAACTGTACCAAGTAGGCTGTGTGGAATAAGAAAGCAAGTAAGCCAAGGTCTTCCCCCTTTACAGAATGCTTATTAGATAGGTGCAAAACCATGTATTAAAAACAAGGTATAGGGCTGGAGAGATGGCTTAGGAGTTAAGGTGCTTGCCTGCAAAGCCAAAGGACCTTGGTTTGATTCCCCAGGATCCACGTAACCCAGATGTACAAGGTGGCGCATGCATCTGGAGCTCGTTTGCAGTGGCTGAAAGCCCATTCTCTCTCTCTCCCTCTTTACCTCTCTCCCTCTCTCAAATAAATAAATAAAAATAAAATATAAAAAAAACAAGGTATAGAATTACAGAAAAGCGAATCACAAATCAAGCATTGCTACTTGAGCTGTTTCTTGAAAGGTGAATATTAATATTTATACTGTTAATTTATTATTACTATTATTACCGCAGAAACATTTAAGCTCTGACGCATACTAGGTGTTTGGTGGTTGCTTAAGGAATAAGTTAAAACATTATATATATATATATGTAATCCTTTGATGATCATCTCCAGAATATAATGGTGAATTGAGCAATAGGATGAGTTTTGGAGAGCAAAGTATTTCCATTCAGGCTTGTCATTGATCATATTCCACTGGGCAACCATATAGAAATTTTGTCCCACAACAATTAAGGCCATACACTACCTTCATTTTTTTTTACAGATGTGCATAGGTATTGATAATATTCAAACATCTTGAATTTTCACCTGTTTTTAAAAATTTCCATTGGAATTCTGTGCTTATTTTCTACAGAATTGTTCTTGAAAATGCCCACAATGATATTCTAGTATCTATATCTATTTTTTCAGCAGGAAGTCAGACATGGATGTTATCATTTATCATTTCAATTCTACATTTGCCTCAATAAAGTAAAGCCACAGAATAAAACATCAAAATGGTATGTGATACATACTTGTGTTCTCTTGAAAATAAGAAACTCACATGAAATTCCTTAAGTTCTTTTCTAAGATATTGTCATGTATGAATTAACTGATGTGAGAATTATTATATTATCATTTTTTGATTTGGACTTAAATTATGAAAATTTCTTTGGCTAATATATAGACACTTCACAGGAAATAGGAGTTCACTGATGTAAAATAAAGCAGGTTAGTTATTTTTGGCAGTTGAGCACTTAAAAAACTAGTAAATTAATGAGCATTTTCTGAATTTTTCAGAAAATTTTATAGCAAAAAAACATGAGAAAATAATGGGGTGTATATCTTGAAGGTTTAGAATCTATTTCTTTCAGTATTTTAACTGATTGAAACTAATCTGAGTTATAGTTTTTTTTTTTTTTTATATGAGCCAGGCATGGTGGCACATGCCTTAAATCCCAGCACTTGGGAGGCAGAGATAGGAGGATCGCTGTGAGTTCGAGGCTACCCTGAGACTACAGAGTGAATTCCAGGTCAGCCCGAGCTATAGTGAGACCCTACCTCAAAAAACAAAAACAAAAACAAGATTATGACAAAAGAGAGAGAATTGGTGCATCAGGGCCTCTAGTAACTGCAATTGAAATCCAGAGTGTGTGCCACCTTGTGTGTATGCATGACCTTGTATGCATGCATCACCTTGTGTGTCTGGCTTACATGGGTTCTGGGGCATCAAACTTGGGTCCTTAGGCTTCACAAGCAAGTGCCTTAACCATTAAGCCATCTCTCCAGCCCCTGAGGTATAGCTTCAAAATACAGATCAAAGTGGTAGTAGGTGCTACTCTGGATATCACATCTGTTGATTATCTTTTTGAAAATTAGAAGACACACAATCATTTGTTTTGTATCATTGTTAACATTGCCCATGCCATTGTGGTAGTTGGCATAGATGGCCCCAAATATATTCAGGATTTTATTAAAGCTTGTAATTTAGATCTGTAGCCACTTGGCTGGAGGTGATTGTGAGTGAAACCTATGGTCCATCCCTAAGGTGTAGGGTAGATTTACAATTCCAGTTTAAAGATATGCAAAGTGTTTGAGCTTTGCCTGGAGTTTCCTGAAGTGTGCATACTTGCTTTTTGGTGGTGGCTTGTGGCTTTTCTCTCTCAGCATGGACCTGTGAAAGCAGTCCAGCTTCTTCTGCCATTATGGAACTTCCCCTGCTTCAAATAAATCCCTTCCTCCATAAGTGTGCCTGATTTGGAACTTCTTCTCAGTGACCTGAGACTGTCTGCTACAGCCACCAACAGAATTTCTTGGCCTTTGTCCCTTTCCTGAAAGTATATTAAGTGTGGAGATCAAATTGAAGTTTGGAAAAAACTTACCTATTTAAAGCACAGGAAACCTCCTCTTCCATGGTGGTCATGCCATACACTCCCAAAGAACAAGTATCAAACTAAACTTCAAAAGCTAAAGAAAGGAATTTTTTGGAAGAAAATGGAACAGGCCCAGAAACTTGGCTACTCTTTGTAATTGTCCTTGGGTGGGGATCACTAGGAAGTTTCATCGATTTTTTTTTGTTTCTTTTTTTGTTGTTTAAAAGAATAAAGTTCATTTCAAAGTGAGAGGTAAAGAAAGCAGAGAGAAGACTCCTCTAGGAGGAGGGTATTCCAGAGCTGGAAAATCTGTCAGCTGCAGTGGGAGCTGGGCTTTTATCAAATGAGGGAAGCCCACTTGCGGTGGTTTGATTCAGCTGTCTCCCATAAACTTATGTGTTCTGAATGCTAGGTCCCCAGCTGGTGGCAAGTTTTGCATTGGATCCTCCTAGAGGTGATGTATTGTTAGGGGCAGGCTTATGGGTATTATAGACAGCTTCTCCTTGCCAGTGTTTGGCACATTCCCCTGTTGCTGTTGTCCACCTGATATTAGCCAGGAGGTGAGGTCCACCCTCTGCTCATACCATCATTTTCCCCTGTCATCTTGGAGCTTCCCCTTGAGTCTGTAAGCCAAAATAAACCCTTTCCTCCAACAATCTGCTCTTGATTGGATGCTTTCTCCCAGCAACATGAAGCTAGTTGACTGCAACACCACTGTTGCAGTCACCTACATGTTGCTGTGAAGGAGCATCCAACTGGACAGTTTATGAGAGGAAGGAGTTTATTTCAGGCTTACAAAATCAAGGGGAACACCATCAGTGACAGAAGAAGGTGGGTTAAAGATCCAAGCAGAGAGAAACAACTGCACCAAACAAACATCAACGCCAGAAAACTGCTCTGAACGGCTCTGGGCTGGAATTAAGATGGCCTCTAAACACAGCTTAGGGATGGGCCTCAGGATTTACCCCCCAGTGACTCACACCCTTGTAGTAGGGCTCTGCTTGTTAGGGGCTCAAGTACAAAGTTTAATAAAAAATGACTAAATTGCTGGGTATGGTGGCACACACCTTTAATCCCAGCATTTCAGAGGCAGAGGTAGGAGGATCACTGTGAGTTTGAGGCCAGCCTGGAACTGCAGAGTGAGTTCCAGGTCAGCCTGAACTACAGTGAGACCCTACCTCAGAAAAACAACAAGAAATGAGTCTATGTGGCCAAATATTCAAACTATCACATTCAAATTATCACACCCACCTATCTTTAGTCAATGATTTGTCATCTTAAATGAAGTTGAAGGTGCTGGTTAATCCATGTTGTATCCAGTACTTCACAGGCCCCAGGAAGCCTGCCAAGCCACTTCAATGATGTTAAAATTCATTTAGGCCAGGAAGGAGGAAATGGGGTCACCTCCTTCACCATCTTGGGTTAGAATACAGTCATCTACCAAGGACTCTTCTTCCTAACCTGCCTGCATAGCCAAGGACACTGCCTATCTTCTATAGTGTTTCAATCCCACCTCTCAGAAGCCACTAACTGCTGTTAGGGAAATGGAATGACGTCCATTCTCAATGGATTCATACTAAGAAGGAAGTGATGTTAGGCCACAACAGTTAGGCTTCCTCTGGAGAGGGAGCTATCTAAGAGCCCATGATAGGACATTCTGGCCTGATGGTGAGCTTCTTGGTACTGGAGTGCATGTTTTATTTTTGGCATTTGGAACTGTGCCATCTTGGCTGCTTCTCTATCCAAGTTGTGAGTTTTCTGTTTCTTAATAGGTGACTTCACCTTTTATAATTGATTTATCTGAGAGATTAATCCCACTTCAAATAACCTAGTATATGTAAAAGAAATGAACCTATAACAAATGGATTTGAGGTGCCAATTTCACATTTTGCCTGGCTGATTGTGGACTGTTAAGTTTTATGACCACTTTGTGAATGTTTGCTTATTCTATTTAAACCTGGTTATGAATTCCATGAAGACAGCAACGATCTTACCTGTCTTAAATACTGTCTTAAAATGCCAAGAATTTGAGCTGGAGAGATGGCTTAGCGGTTAAGCGTTTGCCTGTGAAGCCTAAGGACACCGGTTCGAGGTTCAACTCCCCAGGACCCACGTTAACCAGATGCACAAGGGGGCGCACGAGTCTGGAGTTCGTTTGCAGTAGCTGGAAGCCCTGGCGCACCCATTCTCTCTCTCTCTCTCTCTCTGCCTCTTTCTGTCTGTCTGTCGCTCTCAAATAAATAAATAACAATAAACAAAAAATGTTTTAAAATGCCAAGAATTTTATAGGTACTATATATATATATTCATAATTCTGATAAGAAATTAATAAAATGATGTTTATTCAGTCCCAAAGACTTTTCTGTTAGTTATATTTAGGGACACATATTTGCTAAGGTTATTACATAAATGTTTATACTTTATATATATATATATAAATATATAATTTTTATATTTTATAATATAACATAATTACATTATATGTAATATTACATATTACATAAAATAATAAGAAAGCTCAATAAGTTGAGTAGAATAAACAATATTTTGAGAAGTAGTTGTGAATAGGTGGGAATTCAGGTATTTCCACTTACTTGATCTATGATTAAGAGCTTAATTCTTCCTCTGTAAAGTCAGAATAGTGTTACCTTCTCACATATTTTTTAAAAATAATTAATTAATCATGTATATTAGAGTCAGCTTACAGTTTCTAGAATACAACATGCTGTTTATTGCTTCTCAGTCTATTCCTCAAATCCTAAGCCTGAAATAGTCATTCCCTTTGTTTTCACAAGTCCTGTATACATTTTGTGTGTATATTTCCTGGTCTTTCATAAGGATCCAACTCAAGCATTAGTTTTTGTTTGTTTGTTTGTTTGTTTGTTTGTTTGTTTGTTTTGGTTTTTCTACGTAGGGTCTCACTTTAGCTCAGGCTGACCTGGAATTCACTATGTTGTCTCATGGTGGCTTCAAACTCATGGTTATCCTCCTACCTCTGTCTCCTCAGTGCTGGGATTAAAGGTGTGTGCCACCATGCCCAGCTTCAAACATTAGTTTTTATTTGTGAAGCTTGTGGCTTAATATTGAGTGATTGTCATAGTTACCTTCCTGTTGCTGCAATAAAGAACCCAATAAAAAGCAGCTCATGGGAGGAAAGTTTTTGTTTTGGCTGATAAATCTCAAGGGGAATTTTTGTTATGGCAGGGGAAACCATGACATGAGCAGAGGCTGGACATAACCTCTGCTACAGCAGGTGGAAAATAGCAGTAGAAGAATGAACCAGTTTCTGGTAAAGGGGGAGCTGGCCATAACACCTCTAAGCCTCCTTTTATGCCAAGGTTTCAAATCCTTCCATATTCCTTCCACAAATAGATTCAGAAGGCCAAAAGCCAAACTGTCAGGTTTCTAGCCAGCTACAACTTTACTCCACTGGTACCAATTTTATGTTATAGTAACCTTCTCATTGCTATGTAAAGCAACTTGTCAAAAGCAGCTAATGGAAGTAAAGTTTTTATTTTGTCTGACTGTCTAGAGGGGAAGCTTCATGGTGGCAGGGAAAAGCATCACATGAGGAGAAGCTGGACATCACTTCTTCCACAGCAGGTGGAAAACACCAGCAGGAGAGTGAGCCAATCTCTGGCAAAGGGAGAGCTGGCTATAACATCCCTAAACTCACCCCCAACAAAACAGCTCTTCCAGTAAGCTTCCACCTCATAAATTTAAGTCATCTGGGGACTAAGCATTCAGAAATCATAAGTTTGTGGAGGACACTTGTTTCAAACCACCACAATGACTGACCATCTGGAACCCAATAAATACTAAGTACATCTTTGCTATATTATTTCTACACCAATTTCTGATTAATCTCAAGAAATATCTCTTCAAGTGATCTGGTTTAATTCTTAAAATTGCCTTTTTAATTAAAAACTTCCAAAGTCATCAACTGGATGGAGATATCTAAACCTTAAAGTGGGAACAGTAGATAACTGATAATAACAATACACTAAGACAACAGACACCTTATTCCAAACATGAAAAAATGGGGTGAACATTATACACAGGAATTGCTTGTGAAACAGTACTTGGCAATATACAGTCAAACTAAACAAGAAATGAGTGAAAATATTTAAGATTGGAGCTTTGGAAGTGAGCATATCCAAATGGAGAACCAAGGCCAAACAACAGGATTTTGACTGTGTGACAGAATTAACTTTATATGCCTTAACACTATCAACAGCTACTCAATAGCTTGTTCAATGCATAGTAAATACACTTTATTTAGTACCTACTCTGGGCCAGGCAATATTCCAGGTACTGTGGATACAGTCATAATGAAGGCATAATCCCAGTCTCCATAAAACTTATATGCCAATGGGAAGAATATACAAGAAACATCACATAAACATATATAATTTAAGCAGAATGTCAGTAATGCATGCCATGAAGAAAAATAAACACAGAAAATGATAGAGAATGATGAGGATTCTATAATAGTATAGTCAAGGATGACATCACTGAAAAGGTGATGTGTGAGCAAAGAATGAAATAAATTTGTGTAAATGCCAAAATGTCTGTGGAGAGAGCATTCTAGACAGTGGAACTTGTCAATGCCCTTCAATTAAAGACCACACTCAAAGTTCATAGGTTGATTTTATTATTTTTACACATGGAGGGAAAGCATACACCACAGGAAACTGTGGTGTTTCTTAGTAAGACAATGTTTGAAATAATGTATTTGAGATGAATTTGGTGGTATATGTCTGCAGTCCTAGATACTCAGGAGGCTGAGGCAGGACAGTCACAAGTTTCAAGTCTTCCTTGGTTACAAAGGCAGTTCAAGGCTAGCCTGGGCAATTTAGCAAGATGTGGTCTCAAAATAAAAAAAAAAAAAATAACAAGCTGGGTGTGGTGATGCACACCTTTAATCCCAGCACTTGGGAGGTAGAGGTAGGAGGATTGCTGTGAGTTCAAGGCCACCCTGAGATTACATAGTGAATTCCAGGTCAGCCTGACCTACAGTGAGACCATACCTCAAAAAAGCATAAACAACAACAACAAAATAACTTAAAAATGGCTTTGGATGTCACTCAATGGTAAATCACTTGTTTAGCACATAGGTCCCTGTTTGAATCCCCAGTAGTAGTCATAAAAAAAAGAGAAAAAGAAAATACTACTAGAGGATATGGGCAACTTGGAGGTGGATCTCTCCAGACACAAAAGTTTGGTCTAACCACATTGCCATCAGAAATTAGAAGCAGAGTGGGAAAAACGGCTTAGCTATGAAAGCTTGCTTGAGAAGCCTGCTGGACCAGGTTCATTGCCAAGCTACCTACATAAGCAGGACACAAAAAGTGGTACAAGCCTCCAGTGTTCATCTGTAGGAGCAAGAGGCCCTGATTTGTGCATGGGTAAACACACACACACACACACACACACACACACACACACACACACACAAATCGATAAAAATTTAACAAGTCATGGGGATGGAGAGATGGCTTAGTGGGTAAGGCGCTTGTTGGCAAAGCCAAAGAATCCAGATTCAATTCCCCAGGACCCACTTAAGCCAGATGTACAAGGTGGCACATGTGTCTGGAGTTTGTCTGCAGTGGCTGGAGGCCCTGTCATGCCCATTCTCCCTCTCTCTACCTCCCTCTTTCCCTTTCTCTCTCTCATAAATAAATAAATAAAATATTTAAGATATTTTAACAAGTCAGATGCAATTTTACAATTGTGTAACTTAGTTCTTATGTATGGGGAAGGCATATTTGCATGAGATTAATATAATTGGGAAACAACCACTGATCTCGGATAAGAGGGGACAGTCAGTGTTTTCTGTATGGCACCATGACTTTGTTTTTGCCCATATCTATACAGAATTATGTAGTTTTGTCACTTGACCAATTTTCCATAACCTTGGCTTAGATTGGTGTCATGTGGATTCATGTCCAACATGAAAAAACATGCAGATATGAGGAGCTGCCCAAGTGCCCCTTTCTCAAGCAGCAAATGAAAAGCTTTAGAATAGGGAGCAAAATTTAGAAGTGGTGAGCATGGAAGGAATAAGAACAGTACTAACTTTCACCTCTCTTTAAAAGACAGTAATCACTGGGGCTGGAGTTGTATGTCAGATATAACAGCCCGTGCTCAGCATATGCAAGGCCCTTAGTTCAATACACAGACACATTGACACAGACACACACAGACACAGACACACACACACACACACACACACACACACACACACACACACTATCTCTGAGCTGGGCCATGGTGAAGCATGCCTGTAATCTCAGAATGTGGGTGGCTGAGTCAGAAGGGTCATGAGTTAGAGACCAGTCTGGACTACATAGTGCTTTCTAGGATAATGTGGGCTATAGAGTGAGAACCTGACTCAAAATAAGTGATCATTTAATATGGTATTATTATTATATAGGCCATCTTTTCCTCCTATTATGATGGTCTTATGTAGGTAGTTTTAGGCAGTTCAAGGTCATGGATATCCAGGCCATGTTGTGTCTGGAAGAGTGCAATTTAAGCAGTCCTATCCTTCCTTTAGCTCTTACATATTTTCTGCCACTTCTTCCACAATGAACCCTGAGCCTTGGAAGGCATGATAGGTATGTTTCAGTGCTGAACACTCCTCTGTCACTTGTTCCCAGCACTATGGTGACTTCTGAGTAATCCAAAGGCCACCAACATCTGAAAAGAGAAGGTTCTCTAACCAAAAGTGAGAGTAGTATTAATATATGGATATTAACATTAAGAGAAGTGCTTACTGGACAGTTTTGAGAGTATAGTATATGCATTTATCCAGACACCAGCAGATGTTACACCCCTAGGTGTAAACTCATCAAAAGTTTTCAGTATCAGGCATGTATTCCTTCCCATAGAACAAGCCTCCAGTCCAATTAGAGTGCAGTTGGCTTTCCCCATAACAGACATTCCACTATTGCACCTGTTGGCTCATTATAATAAAATTATTTGTCCTTTATTTGAAATTTAAACATCAGTAAGTCTAATATATATATTGCTAAATATGGCAAAACTAAGAAACAGTTGGCTACACAGAATCTGAATTTGTGGAGAAATTACTTTGAATACATTGTCCTTTCCCCCATCTCATTTAAATTTTTCTTTTTATTTAGATAACCTAGAAAAATTACACAATTTGATGTGTGCCATTCCTGTATATTAAATATATACATATGTACATAACTATAAAATATACATATACATACATACAGTAGACACAGTAAACATTAAATATGAAATATAGCACACTTGCATGGAAAGCACCTGAAAAGCAAGCAGAATTGGCTGTGTGGTTCATATGGCCAGTGGAAAATATTTACTTTACACAGGGTCCATAGTCTTCCTTGCTGTTCAATTATTTCAAATATTTGAAGCTGAGAAAAATGTGGTGTCTGGTCCAGTTTAGCCCTGGCAAGCCAAATTAGGAACTAAAGGATGACCAGAATGGTTGTCGTGGCTTTTCTACAGTGATGAATACAGAGTTTTGTTTTGGCTGGAGGATTGGAAGACCCGGGGAAGACTTTTGCCAACATACTTGTGGATTTTATCAAACGCTTTCTCTGCATCTAATGAGATGATAATGTGATTTTTGTACTTTAGTCCATTTATATAATGTATTACATTTATCAATTTGTGTATGTTGAACCATCCCTGCATCTCTGGGTAAAGCCTACTTGGTCAGGGTGAATACTATGTCTGATATATTCTTGTATTCTGTTTGCCAACATTTTATTGAGAATTTTTGCATCTATGTTCATGAGAGAGATTGGTCTGTAATTTTCTTTTTTTGTTCTATCTTTGCCTGGATTTGGTATCAGGGTGATGCTGGCTTCATAGAAGGAGTTTGGTAGGCTTCCTTCTTTTTCTATTTTATGGAAAAGCTTAAGAAGCAATGGTGTTAGTTCTTCCCTGAAGGTCTGGTAAAATTCAGCGGTGAATCCGTCTGGGACTGGGCCTTTTTTAGTTGGGAGATTTTTGATAACTGCTTGGATCTCCATGCTTGTTATAGGTCTACGTAATGATTTAATTTAGGTAGGGCATATGAATGAAGGAAATCATCCATTTCTTTCAGATTTTCATACTTTGTTGATTATATGCTTTTGTAGTATGTCCCTATGATTTTTTGGATTTCTCTGGCATCTGTTGTAATGTTACATTTTTCATCTCTAATTTTCTTAATTTGTGTCTCTTCTCTCTTTCTTTTGGTCAGATTTGCTAAGGGTTTATCAATCTTGTTTATCCTTTCAAAGAACCAATTCTTTGTTTCATTGATTCTTTGGATTGTTTTTTTTTTTTTTTTTGGTTTCTGTTTCATTAATTTCTGCCCTAATCTTTATTATTTCTTTCTGTCTACTGATTTTTGGTTTGCTTTGTTCTTCTTTTTCCAAGACTTTAAGGTGAAGCATTAGGTCGTTTACTTGTGACCCTTCTAATTTCTTAATATAGGCACTTAAAGCTATAAATTTACCTCTTAGGACTGCCTTCATTGTGTCCCAGAGATTTTGGTATGTTGTGCTCTCATTATCGTTTGATTCTATAAATTTTTTGATTTCCTTCTTGATTTCTTCATTGACCCATTCATCATTTAGTAGTGTATTGTTTAGTTTCCATGATTTTGTGTATGCTTTATAGCCTTTCTTGCTATTGATTTCTAGTTTGATTCCATTGCAGTCAGATCGAATGCAAGGAATTATTTCAATTTTCCTGAATTTGTTAAGATTTGCTTTGTGTCCTAATATATGGTCTATTTTAGAGAATGATCCATGTGCTGCTGAAAAGAATGTATATTCTGCAGCATTTGGATGAAATGTCCTGTAGTTATCTGTTAGGTCCATTCCTTCTATGACCTTATTTAATCCAGACACCTCTCTGTTTATTTTTTCCTGGGATGACCTGTCAATTGATGAGAGTGGGGTGTTGAAGTCACCCACTACCACTATGTTTAGTGTTATCTGTGACCTTAGTTCTAGTAGTGTTTTTTGATGAATTTGGGGGCCCCCATGTTAGGTGCATATATGTTTAGGATTGTAATGTCCTCCTGTTGGAGGGTGCCTTTAATCAATATAAAGTGGCCTTCTTTATCTTTCCTAACTAATGTTGGACTGAAATCTACCTTGTCAGATATTAGGATAGCAACCCCTGCTTGTTTTCTAGGTCCATTTGCTTGAAACACCGTTTTCCAACCTTTCACCCTAAGATAGTGTCCATCCTTTGTAGAAAGGTGGGTTTCTTGGAGGCAACAAATTGAAGGATCCTGCTTTTTAACCCAGTCTGCAAAGCTATGTCTTTTGGTTGGGGCATTGAGGCCATTGATATTAAGATATATTATTGAAAGGTGTGCATTCATTTTTGCCATGTTTTGTAGTTCTTCTGGTTTTACCTTTGCTGTCTTGTGTTAATTAGTATTTGAGTATTGTTTGTTTTTTCCCGGTTCCTTATATGTGTGCTTTTTTTTGTTTCTTCAGCGTGGAGGATTCTTTCAAGTATTTTCTGTAGAGCTGGTTTTGTCTTCAAATACTCCTTTAGCTTGCTTTTGTCATGGAAATTCCTTATTTCTCTGTCTATTTGAATGGATAGCATTGCAGGATAAAGTAACCTTGGTTGACAGTTGTTATCTTTCAGAACTTGGAATACATTGCTCCATGCCCTTCTGGCTTTTAAAGTTTGTGTTGAATAATCTGCTGTAATCCTGATAGGCTTGCCTTTGTAGGTAACTTGATTTTTCTCTCTACTGCTTTCAATATTTTTTCTTTGGTTTGTATGTTTGGTAGTTTGATTATAATATGGTGAGGAGAGTTTCTTTCCAGGTTTTGTCTGGCTGGTGTTCTAAAGGCTTCCTGTATCTGCATTGGCACCTCTTTCCCAATTTGGGGGAAGTTTTCTTGTATGATTTTTTTGAAGATGCCTACTATGCCTTTAGCATGAAATTCTTCTCCTTCTACTATCCCTTGAATTCTTATGTTTGATCTTTTCCTAGTGTCCCAAATATCTTGAAGTTCCCACTCATCCTTTTGTATTAGTTTGTCTTTCTCTCTGTTGGACTGTATTAGATCTGCCACCTGGTCTTCTAGCTTAGATATTCTGTCCTCTCCTTCATCCCTTCTACTGGTGAGATTTTCTACAGAGTTTTTTATTTCATCAACTGTGTTCTTCATTGCTTGTAATTCTAACTGGTTTTTCTTTACTATTTTCATTTCCTTATTTATGTCTAGTATTGACCTCTTTATTTCATTAAATTGGTGTTCTGTGTCTTCTTTGCTTCCTTTGATTTCTTCTTTGAGTTCTTTGAACATATTTATCATCATTCTTTTGAAATCTTTCTCGGTCATTTCCTGTAACTCGTTCTCACTGGAGGTCATTTCTGATGCATTAATACTTTTTAGTGGATTTATATTGTCTTGATTTGTGGTGTTTCTTGTGTTATAATGTATATATTTTTGCATCCTGGATTATTTAATAATTGGATTTTCTAGTTAGCTGGGTATTATCAGATGTATCAATCAATCTGATGTTATATATCTTCAGGGTAGGAGCTTAAGGCGCTAGGCGTGGCTCTCAGGACTCTCAGAGAGTATCTACAAGAGTGACTCTAGCTGTTGGGTTTGCCTATTATGTGAGTATTCAATTAGGCTGAGTGGAACCAAATACAGATAGTTTCTAAAATGTAATTAAACAATATACACTTTCAATGAAGAACAGCACAGAGTATTTATCGAAGAGTAGGTATTATGACAACCAGATCCTCTGTCTGTCCCTTAGTCTGTGTGGTGTCTCACCCACTCCCTTAATGCTGACAACAAAGAGGTTAAGATTCTGGTCTGTAGAGGGTTCCAAGTCAGCTTGTGACCAGGTGAGACCCTTCCCTAATGAACGACAGAAGAGGAAACAAAGCCACTATAAATCAAGAAGCAACAAATAACAAGCCCAAAATGCAGGTTATTTAAAAATGAAAATTCTGACCATCCATCATATTTAACATATAATTTATCCTGATATGGAAGGTGCAATTAGCACTTCTGGTTCAGGCCTATATACCAGGTTTATTAGGTGGGTACTGACCTGGTGTAATCCTAGTTACCTTTTTTGGGATGATTTTGGTCTCAGTTATGCTGCTCCTGCTTGAGTCCCACTGTTGGTTCAAGTTGGCGTGGCCGGGTCCCTAGACAGCTGCTCTGTTTGCTGGAGCTGGGCACTGGCAGTGGGGAGGGGAGGCTGCTGATGCTGCTCTAGTTCTCTCGCTGTTCCACGTGTTCTTTTACCTTGTGATCTGCTCCTCCATTGTTCACTGCCGTGCTCCCTTCATGTTTCTTGATTTTGTGGACAGCTTCAGTATGAGTGGAAAATCACCTCACCTGGCTTTTCCTGTGGCTCAAGCCCAGCGAGGTGGTGCCCCAGTGCCGCTGCCGAGGTCCTGTGCACGGGTCTACTGAAGGTGCTTCTGCCGGCCTGTGTGGGCTCTGGATGCTCTGGATCTCGCCTACTACTCAGCTGCCATTTCAATTTCCTATACAGTTCACTTTTTAGTAAAAGTGTGTGTTTTGCTGGGTTTGTTTGGCTTTTTCCCCTCAGGCTGCTTTGGCGTGGTACCTACGCAGCCATCTTAACCGGAAGTCTCCTCCTGAGTACAATTTAAATTGTAAGATGGTTATAAATATGTTGGGGGCCAGGGACAGAATGTGGTAGTTTGAATAGGTGGCCCCCAATATTCTCAGTGTTTTGTTAGTTTGTAGTTTGGATCTGCAGCCACCTGGTGGAGAAGGTGTCACTGGGCAGATCTTAGGGTTCAGCCCTAAAACGTGGTAGTGGATTTGCAATTCTAGGCTAAAGATATGCAAAGTGCCTGGAGTTCTTGAAGTGTTCTGTGTGGTGAGGCTTTTGTTTTATTGGCTTGGGGTTTCTCTCTCTATGCTTGGACATGTGAACATGGGCCAGCTTCTTCTGCCATTATGAAACTTCCCTTAGATCTGTAAGCTTCAATGAATCCCTTCCTTTCATAATTTTGCCTGGTCCGGAAATTTATCTCAGTGACCTGAAGCTGTCTACTACACCACTCTTCCTCCCTTCTTTTCCTTTTTTCCTTCCTGTGCCACAAACTCTCAGTCCCTTCTTCATTTCCTCCCTGCTGCCCCTCTCCTTTCTCTTTTCATTCCTTTCCCCCAAATTCTCCCTCCTTTGTCTTTTCCTCCTTATACTGTTTTATAAATTCATTGTTATTTATTTATTTGAGAGAGAGAAAGAGGCACAGAGAAGAAGGGAGAGAAAGAGAGAGCGAGCGAGAGAGAGAGAATGGGTGTTCTAGGGCCTCCAGCCACTGCAAATGAACTCCAGATACATGACACCACCTGTACTTTTAGCTTACATGGATTCTGGGAAATTGAACCTTTGTCCTTTGGCTTTGTAGGCAAGCATTTTAACCGCAAAGCTATCTTTCCATCCCTACTCTTATTGTTATTATTTTTGGTTTTCCAAGGTAAGGGTTCACTCTAGCTCAGGCTGACTTGGAATTCACTCTATATTCTCTGGGTGATCTCGAACTCTCAGCAATCCTACCTCTGCCTCATGAGTGCTAGGACTAAAGGCATGCACTACCATGCCCAACTATTTTCTTTTTTGTTACAGGAGCTAAGGACGTTATGCATGCTAGGCAAATGCTCTACCACTGAGCAATACCTCTAGATCAGTAATTGGCATATTAACTAGGGGATTATGTCTTTCCTGTTTTTTTCCAGCAGCACTAAACCATTATTTTTAATGTTCAGTCTCCTGGTCCTCTCAAAAAGACTAGATGAGATAAAATACCTTTAAATGCATGATTTTTTCCACATCTGAGCATCTTGGGGTATAGATGAGGGTGAAAGGGAGAAGAACTTAATTTCTGGCTTTGATTGTGTCTCCTCTTGGACTTCTGTAGCAAAAGCAGAATCTGTGAGACAGAATAGTTCCTATTTCCCCATGTCTTCTTCAAAAAGAAAAGGAAAGTGAAGAAAATTTGGAAGATAGTACATGGGTGATTGGCTGACATCTTCCAATAAAATTTCTTTTTTTTTCTTTTTTTTAAATATATTTTTTATTTTTATTTATTTATTTGACAGAGAGAAAGAGGGAGGAAGAGAGAGAGAATGAATTCCAAATGAATTCCAGACTCATGTGCCACCTTGTGCATATGGCTAATGTGGGTCTTGGGGAATCAAACCTGGGTCCTTTGGCTTTGCAGGCAAATGCCTTAACCGCTAAGCCATCTCTCCAGCCCTCCAATAAAATTTCTATGGCTAGCATCTTAGGACGTTCCCACTAGAGTTTTGGACTGTGCTAGAGCTCTTTAGCCTAAATGCAAGTCAACCTATCTTGAAACATACTGTTCTGTTACTAGAGACTTTCACTGTTCCATTTTGGACATGTGTTTATCTAGGATCTATAGGGCCTATTGATGACACAAGCACACCACTTAATGAAATCAGGCTTCCTTATAATTGTGTTTGAATGGCTTTTCTTCAACAAGTTTTTGGAACCTAATTAGGTTCAAATTCATTAAAACTCAAAATTGTTGGCCACAAAGTTGTTGGCGGGGAGGATGATAGATACTGTGATGGAAAAATTTAAATGACAAGGCCCTGAAGCCCCTGCCCCAAGGCCATATCCTGACTGGTAGTTTCTGTATTGCTTCAAGGCCACATCCTAATTTGTAGTTTCTATTTCGTAACCCAACCTGTTTTCCTCTGATTTATCTCCATGGCATAGCAGCAAGAATGCTCCCTCAAGCTAATTGCCTTCCACTTCTGTAAACTTGCTTATCACAAAAGTTCCCACTCAAGTCCTTTTGTCCTGCAGACAGGGGCTTTGAGGCCCAGCAATAATGTAAAGAATCTTAGATGATGTTAAACTCTGAGAAGCTGCAGCAAAAGGCCCAGAGTTTGGAGTGCTCACTACTCTGAGTCTGCTGGCACTAATAAACCTGAGTTCTCCAACCTCTCTGAGTGATGTTTGGTTTCTTGTTGATTTGAACCTGACTTTCTGCAACAATACCTTTGTTACTATTGCTCACAAAATCTTCCTGAGATAAAGACACTGTGGTAGTTTGAATGTAAAATGTTCCACATAGCCTCATATGTTTGTGATTAAGCCTCATACTTAATTCCCAGCTGGGAGAGCCTTTGGGATGTGGAGCCTTGCTAGAGGAAGTGTGTCACTGGGGGCAGGTCTTTAGATTGTATAGTTCAGCCATGCTTGCCAGTGCTAGTAGCTCACTTTCTGTACTTCCTCCCTGTTGCTGTGGTGATGTGATACTCAGCTGTCTGCTCTTGCCTGATTTCCCTGCCATGATGAAAGCTCCCCTTGAAACTGTAAGCAAAAATAAAACCTTTCCTTCCATATGTTATTTCTTTTTTTTCTTTATTAGTTAGTTTTGTATTCAGCAAATACAGTCAGTTTGGTACCATTATTAGGCTCATCTGTGACCTACCCCCTCACCTTGGCCCCTCCTTGTTGAGGTATATGGGTCATGCATTGTGGAGTTAGCCCACAGTTATGGGTAAGATAAATGTCTCTGCATATCATGACCCAACATGTGGCTCTGACATTCTTTCCACCCCCTCTTCCACAAAATTTCCCTGAACCATGTTGGGTTCATTTTTGTTCTGCTTTAGTGATGAGGTGTTGGGGACCTGTGAGGCTCTGGCCCTCTGATTTGGTAGGAGTTGATTTTCTCCGTGTTGATGTCCTTCCCCCTTCTGCTGGTATCCGGTTCATCAGGAAAACAGCACCCTTGCTTGTTTTGCCAATTTTTTTTTAGTTTCAGCTGGGGCCCTTTTGAGGTATGATGCGGTGGCTCTCTCCTTAGGTTCTATGTCTATCTGGAAAAGAGAAGCAGATTCTCCAATGGAGAGTAAGTTAGAACCAGGGCAAAAGAGATTAGGCTTACTTTTTTCTATAGAGAATTTAATAGGTGTAGGACCTCTTGTAGCCCATGATTGATAGTAGCTTGATATTGGGGAGTGGGCTTATGCTTGGATATGGTTCTGACTTGTTTCCAAGCTCCAGCTATGGGTCCCGTACCACTGAGGAGATCAGTTAGCCAAATTAAGAGCAGTTGGTTCCCCACCATGGCTGTGTGCCACTATTGCACTTGTGTGGGCATCACAACAAGTTATTTGCTGCTAAGTAGGTTAGACCATGAGTTGCTTGGGCAGATATTGGTCATTTTCCCCCAGTCGCCCATGTAGCACCTTCTGGCACTAGATGTGCTGACTGTCTGGGGACTGACTGTTTTCCAACTTCCACCCACGCCATTCTATTTTGCATGTCAACCACATAAGGTGTCTTCAGCAGTAGGGTCTTACCACTAACCTTTGGTGGGTCATCAAGTACTCTGACAGAAATCTGTCTGTCTTTTAGGAAACCTTGTAGGTCTCTCTGATCAAAAGCTCATTGTGGATGATAGCCCCATGCTGGTTCTGGGAGTTACAGGTCAGTGCCCACTAAGAAAATGAGGAAAAAGATAACTAATATACAAGAGTTAGAGATAAGAGAGAGAGAGAGAGAGGGAGAGGGGAAGTGAGGGAGGGAAGATGTAGAAGATTAAGGTTAGTCTTGATCTTACCCTCTCCAGTGTCTTGTGGTTCAAGTGTTCCCTGGTGAAGGATCAGCCATTTGGTCTGTCTTTTAGTAAGTAGAAAATTATGGTACCATTGCCATTTGGGTCTAGATTTGTGTTTCCCACCCCCTTTGATGCCCTCCCCTCCCTCCCCTTCCATCCTAGTGTCTAGTCTAGGAGATGCTTGCTGGGTATGTAAGGTATCTTGGGTAGATTCAGGTTAGGTGCTGTAGATGAGTGAGACTATGTGGCGATTTTTTTTTTTCTGTGATTGGGCAAGTACACTGAGAATGATCTGTTCCAGGTTCAACCATTTTTCCTCAAATTTCATTGTGTCATTTTTTCTTACTGCTGAATAGAATTCCATTGTGTAGATATACCACATCTTAGTTATCCATTCTTCTAGTGATGGACATCTGGGTTGATTCCAGCACTTAGCTATTACAAATTGAGCCGCTATAAACATGGTTGAGCAAATCTCTCTAGCCTGTGGTTTGAAGGTTTTAGGGTAGATGCCCAGTAAGGAAATAACTGGGTCTGTTGGTATCTCTATACTCAGCTTTTTCAGAAGTCTCCATATTGCTTTCCAAAGTGGTTGTACCATCCTACATTCCCACCAACAGTGGATGAGTGTTCCTACTTCTCCACATCCTCGCCAGCATTTATTTTCTTTTTTTTTTTTTTTTGGTTTTTTGAGGTAGGGTCTTACTCTAGCCCAGGCTGACCTGGAATTCACTATGGAGTCTCAGGGTGGCCTCGAACTCATGGTGATCCTCCTACCTCTGCCTCCCGAGTGCTGGGATTAAAGGCGTGCACCACCACGCCCGGCATTCATTTGGTTTTTTGATGTTTGCTATCCTTATTGGGGTAAGGTGGAATCTCATAGTTGTTTTAATTTGCATTTCCCTGACGATTAGGGATGATGAACATTTTCTTAAGTGTGTGTTTGCCATTTGTATTTCTTCCTCTGTGAACTGCCTGTTCAGCTCTTTGCCCCATTTTGTGAGTGGGGTGTTTGACTTCTTACTGTTTATATTTTTGAGTTCTTTGTAAATTCTAGAGATTAGGCCTCTGTCAGTTGTATAACCCACAAATATTTTCTCCCATTCTATGAGTAATCTATTGGCTTTGCTTATTGTATGCTTGTCTGTAAAGAAACTCTTCAGCTTCATGTGATCCCATTGGTTGAGTGATGGTTTAAGTTCATGAGCTAGTGAGGTTTTGTTCAGGAAGTCTTTTTCCATTCCTATATCATGGAAAGTACTTCCTAAATTTTCTTCCAGTAGTATTCGAGTTTCTGGTCTTATATTGAGGTCTTTGATCCATTTGGACTTGAGTGTAGTGCATGGTGAAATGTGTGGGTCAAGTTTCAGTTTCCTGCACCATATGTTATTTCTGATCAGGTGCTTTGTATCAACAATGAGAAGGCAGTTGCTACAGACACTGTCAGCTAACCTATTCTACTTTTTGGTGCAGGATTTTGGACAGAAGCTTGTGTTGCCTAGATTGGTAGGCTGACCCTTCCAGCCTTATTTCTCAGCTAGGTCATTCCACTTTTTGTCACTTGTTCCCATAAGACAAAAGTAAAAGTAGTTATTTTTTTAAAATATTTTATTTATTTGCAAGGGAAGAGAGGAACACACACACACAGAGGGAGAGAGAGAATGGGCATGCCAGGGCCTCTAGCCACTGCAAACAAACTCTAGACAGGTGTGCCACTTTGTGCACCTGGCTTTACATGAGTACTGGGGAATCAAACCCAGGTCATTAGGCTTTTCAGACAAATGCCTTAACTGCTGACCCACATCTCCAACATGGAAACTAGTTATTTTGTAATACAAGGTCAGTAAGAATGTGAAGATGGGGTTATAGAAAAATCTTTTCCCCCACTTTTCTGCTAACTATTAACAAGCAAAAGAACCCTTTAATAGACCTCACTTCCTATTTAGCATCCTAGCTATAAAATGTACGTTGTATTTAATCTTTTTAGAAGTTCACAAATTGCAAATTCTGATGTCATGGGCTTCCTCTCCCTGCCTGACTCCTCTTTTCTCTCTGTTATTTTAGGGTTGAAGATCTTTCCTCTGCATAAATATGTAATCAAAACAAGCTAGTGTAATAAAGCTCATTTTGAAGTGCGGGATCGAATGCACCAGCAATCAAACTTTCATAGGTAAAATAAAGCCTATATTGTTTTCAGCAGTATTTTACAGATGTCTTGTGTACGAATCCATCTTAACACAACTATGGCCTCTTTGACCTAAAATGTCATTTTCGCCTGTCCTGGAAAACATTCCAAACAAGATAGCCTAGAATCTTGTGGTGCTCATTGACCAATGGCTCTTTCTTAACTGATGTGTGACATATTAATAGTTGCTTGGGTTTTTCTTTTTGAAACAGCCATTCTCATTCAGCTTGCCCTCAGACCTTTTATTCCTGGCTTAGTTTATAAGTGGGTTCATCCTGCCTTGAGGTGTGAGGAATGTCCTGCCTTGCTGCTGCAATGCTCACTTCTATCTCTAAGCTCCTAGCATATTATATCCTATAATGTCCTGGAGGATTCGTCCTCTTTATTCTGTCTCTTAGCACCATCCACCTTTGGGACCTAGCATTCCTAGAGTTGATTTTCTCAAAGCACTTTAATAATTTTCCCCAAGCATCTCCTAATATTGAGACTAATTTTAAGCTAGCAGAAAAGAAGTTTTTGTTATTTTAAATTAATATTCAAATAAATGAGTTTGATTATGGCATTTTCATACATACTTTGTTTTTCTTGATCCTCCCCCACTCTCCTGCTGGTCCTTTTCCTCCTCTCACTAGTCTCCTTCTGCTTTCATGTAACATGGATTCTTATTACACTTTCCCCCTTCCTCCTCAAGATCTCTTCCCACCCCCATACCCCACTTCGTAGTTTCTTGACCTATATCCACACTTCCAAAACATGTACACATATATACTAATTAAAATCTAGGATTGGGTTGGAGGGATTGCCTAGTTGTTAAGGTGTTTGCCTGCAAAGCCAAAGGACCCAGGTTTGATTCCTCAGGACCCACGATAGCCCCTTCTCTCTCTCTCTCTCTCTCTCTCTCTCTCTCTCTCTCTCTCCCTCTTTCTCTGTCAAATAAATAAGTAAATAAAAATAAATATAAAAAATCTAGGATTCATTTACATATGAGAAGAGACATGTAATGTTTGTTTATCTGAGTCTGGTTTACTCTGCTTAGCATAATAATTTCCAGTTCCATCCGTTTTCCTGCAAATGCATTAATATAATTTTTCTTTATGGCCAAATAAAATTCCACTGTGTTTATGTTCCACATTATACATTGTGTTCTTTTGCATTTATATACTGATGGACATCTAGTCTAGTTTTATTTCCTAGCTATTGTGGGTAATAATAATAATAATAATAATAAACACAGAGGTACAAATATCTTTGTGGTTGGATGAGTCTGTTGAGTACATATCCCCCCAAAGGACCTGGCTACATCTTTTGCCATAACCTATACACGTATACACACCTAGACTAGGACATAGAGAAGTTGATTGAGATGGATTTACTGGAGGCTTCACTGCTGCCTGTCTGTCATCAAAATGTGCCTGCAGATCAGTGTCAGTTTTCACAGGTGGTGATAGCTTGTTGTCTTATAGGAAACCTTAGCACACAATGTGTTTCTTTACTTTCACTTCTCCAATCCTGCACAAATTGTCTTTCTGGTTAATCCCAACTCAGAATGGCACAGGGAAGGCAATCTTAGGAAACCTTAATTGATAAAGCCACCACAACAGGTATGAGAGAAACATTTTGGTAAAAATGTCACTCGTTTCTGTATTCATTGGAAGGATGACACATCATCCTTCCACAAGAACACATGTGGGTCATTCTGTGCATCAATTATAGACTGGAGTTTCACAGTGGGGTAAATTAAAAAAAAAGTTATGTCCACAAAGTGCTCATATAACCAGTCCTACCCACCACAACATGAGTCTGAAGTGACTGGCAGGATTTTTGAAAGCTTTTGGCCACAATTAAATTTGGTCATTGATGTCAGTTTTCTGAGATAGGTCACCCAATATTAAACCATGCACCTAGCTTTTCAAAAGATGGGTGCTTTTGTTGTTTTTACAGCTGCTGGAGAAATGAGGGTGATATACAAGTTGGGAGTATGGAGTAGTGTGTAGTGGGGGAGGGGCAGATGAAAAAAGAGTAGGGCTAGAGATGTGGCTTAGTGGTTAAGCACTTGCCTGTGAAGCCTAAGGACCCCAGTTCAAGGCTCGATTCCCCAGGACCCACATTAGCCAGATGCATAAGGGGGCGCTTGTGTCTGGAGTTCGTTTGCAGTGGCTGAAGGTCCTGGCATGCCATTTTCTCTCTCTCTCTCTCTCTCTCTCTCTGTCGCTCTCAAATAAATAAATAAAAAGAAAGAAAAACAGTATACTTTAATAGTACTGGGAAGCTTAACAGAGGCATGCAGAGATAGTCTGTCCATTTTATGGGATACAGTGTGCATGGGAATTTTTTAAAGGGCAAAGCTTCAGGAAACTCTGACTCCACCTTTATCTCCACATAATTCAGTGCCCAAATCATTCCTCAGGGATGAAAGGAGAGAATTTGGGGTTCCAGTGGTATGTTTGAAGAAGGTACCCCACAGAGTGTGTGTTTCATTTACCTTATTAAAATCACTTCTGGAGTCTAGGTTTTTACTTCAAGAACCTTCAATGGAAAGCTATGCTCTTCCTGTTTGGTCTGCCATTAAATTATGACAGAATCTGGTAAGTTGCTCAATATCCTACACGTGATTTAAATATATTATGTTTCCTATGTATAGATTAAATTAGAGAAAAGAAAATATTAGTCTATTTATTAAAGTTTTATACATAAAAACATCTTTATGAAACCCTGATTTATTCTCACCAAAAGAGTAATGGGTGGAGCTGGGGAGATGGTTCAGTGGCTAATGATGTTCACTTGCAAAGCCTGCCAGCCCAGGTTCAATTTCCTAGTACCTACATGAAGCCAGATGTATAAAGCGGTTCATGTGTCTAGAGTTCATTTGTATTGGCAAGAGGCCCTACTGTGCCCCTACACACACACACACACATACACACATACATACACACACACACTCCTCTCATACACATATACTTTAAAAAAGTAATGTAAAATTATAGCTGTCATTTTAAAGATCCAATCTTCTTGAGGGGTTATAGTAATGATGATGACTAATTAGTGCCTAGAGCATCAATAGATTTATGATTTACTATGTGCTATGCTCTAATCGATTTTTAAAACAAGTTTATTTGTCTACAAGAGAGAGAGAGAACATGAGAATGGGCATATCAGGGCCTCCAGCCACTGCAAAGGAACTCCAGGAGCATGTGCCCCCTTGTGCATCTGACTTATGTAGGTTCTGGGGAATCAAACCGGGGTCCTTAGGTTTTGTAGACAAGTGCCTTAATTGCTAAGCCATCTTTCCAGCCCTCTAATTTTTTTGTTTTGTTTTTTGAAGTAGGAGCTCACTCTAGCTCAGGCTGACCTGGAATTCACTATGTAGTCTCAGGGTGGCCTTGAACTCATGGCGATCATCCTACCTCTGCCTCCCAAGTTCTGGGATTAAAGGCATGCACCACCATGCCTGGCTCTAAATGATTTTATATGTATTATCTCTTTTAATCCTTTCAGCATCCCTAGGCAATCAGTGACATGATTACTTCCACTTGAATATGAGAAATTCGGAGACCACAACAAATTGGTTAATCTTATTACTCACTGACAAAGAAGCAAGTGGTATAGCTTCAGAGGGTTTATTAACCATCTTATTATTGGAAATTTGTAGAGAAACAGCTTTAGCAGAAAAACTTAGAATCTCCTTATTGTTACATTACCAAAAATCTCTACATTTTAAATAAAATTTAAGAAAAGTTGCAGCTAGACTTGTCTTTTAATGCCAGTATGTATACCTATGAATTTTTATATAACCCATTTAATTGAGACATCTCTTGTTAATAAATTCCATGAAATATATTTTTAAAAGCATTACAACTGTTTTGAGAATAATCTTTATCAATATCTCTAACACACCTGTAGAAGATTTTATTAAGAGTAGCTAAAACAGATTTTCATTGTCTTGAGGCAGATTGGCCTGGAATTTAGGCTGGTTGTCTCCTCCTTTCAAGTGACAGGACATTATAATCTTTTAAGATACCTGGCAAATTATGAGCCAACACCTTGGGGAAAATTTTGTTGTTTTCAGTAATCTATGCAGGTTGAAGTTCACCCAGAACATAAACTCAGTAATTATAATTATGATATCATAAAATAAATTATGACCTCTTTATATAAAATTTTGGCTCACTCTAGGTTTTAGTAACTTTTAAAGACAAAACAAAAAACCTTGAAATAAATCAGGGGATAGGGTAGTCAAAGTCTTGAAAACTATGCTAAGAATTTTTTTTTTTTTGGTTGTTGTTTTGAGGTAGGGTTTCACTCTAGCCCAGGCTGACCTGGAATTCACTATGTAGTCTCAGGGTAGCCTTGCACTCACAGTGATCCTACTACCTCTGCCTCCCAAGTGTTGGGATTAAAGGCCTATGCCAGGCCTAAGAATATTTAAAATTTTTATTTATTTATTTGTAAGCAGAGATGGAGACAGAGAGAGAGAGAGAGAGAGAGAGAGAGAGAGAGAGAGAGAGAGAGTAGGCACTCCAGGGCTTCTAGCCACTGCAAATGAATTCCAGATGCATGTGCCTTTTTGTGCACCTGGCTTAAGTAGGTACTAAGAAATTGAACCTGGCTCATTAGGCTTTGTAGCAATATGCTAAGAATTTTGAATCAAATTATAGGGCATAGTGGAATACTCTTGCATTTATTTTTAATAATGGAGATGATCTGATGTAGGGTTCCAAAAGAATGACTAATATATAGATTGAGACAAGAATAAAATTTGGGCCAGGCGTGGTGGCACACATCTTTAATCCCAGCCCTCAGGAGGCAGAGGTAGGAGGATTGCCATGATTTCAAGGCCACCCTGAGAGTATATAGTGAATTCTAGGTCAGCCTGGGCTAGAGTGATACCTTACCTTGAAAAAACAAAAACAAAAACCAAACAAAAAAGAGAAAAATGTGGGGCCTGACTTCTGCTGGCACTCAGGGAAGATCTGATAACTTGACTACTGGTGACAACATGAAAGTGGTAAGAAATAATCAGTGTCGTAATTTGAAGGAAAGGAGGATAAAATATACTGACATAATGTTTAAGGAGGTTGAAGAAAAAGAAAGGATAATGGATTTTGTCTTAGACTGCTAAGGATGCTATAGTAAAATACACCATGTGATTTATATAACAACTTAGTTCTTGAAGTCCAGGATGAAGGTCTTCACCTAGTCAGATTCTGCTGAGGTCTATCTTCCTGGCCTACAGATGGCTGCTTTCTTCCTGTGTATTCACATGACTTTTGGCAATTATGATTAACTTACATGGTCTCATGTTTTAACATTAATGTAATTATTTTACCATTATTGATACTTTGGCCAGTAATAAACTCATAGTGCCCTGAAATAAGAAAAAACACTCAATATATATGAGTTAGAACATTCTTATTGTAATCTTTGCCACCCAAAACATTACAGGCCATTACCAAGGCTCTTGGTTTCCCACCAGAAATAGATGGTAAGACCCTATTGCTGAAGACTTCACATGCTTGGGCTGCAAAGTCACTGAGAATTCAAGCTATAACTGAGATGAAAACTTCCTCGCTGTAGACCAGCTGACAGAAAGCTGGAAAAATCTATGCTGCACGCAGCCCTGTGGGAGAGAGAAGTCATCAGTGGTGATAAACAACAGTGGACACTGCAAGCCTTAAATTTGGCCAGCCAGGCCAAATGACCCAACTGGTGCAATAGTGGCATGTCTGTTATGGGGGAAACCAAGCACTTTGTAATTGGCCTGGAGGTCTGCTCCATGGGAGGGAATACATGCTTGATACCGAAAACCTAGTCAAAAGCCTATGATGGGGGAAGGCATGAGCCCTAGGGGTATAAAACCTGCTGTTGTCTTTCTAAATGCATATATTTTGTACACCAAACTGTCCTGTAAGCACTCTTCTTAATATTTCCCCCATATATTAATGCTACTCTCACTTTTGGTTAGACAAGCTTCTCTCTTCAGATGGCTGTGACTACTGGGAAGACCCAAAAGTCACCATAGTGCTGAGAAGAAGTGACAGAGGAGTGTTTATCACTGAAACATCTCTATCACACCTTCCAAGGCTCAGGGTCTATTGTGGAAGAGGTGGCAGAAAGAATGTTAAGAGCCAAAGGAAGGGTAAGACTGCTTACAATGCAATCTTCGAGACACAAACTGGCCTCGATATCCATGACCTCACAGTGCCTAGTACTACTTACATAAGACCCTTATAACAGGAGGAAAAGATGATGACATCAAAATAAAAGTTAGACAAATTGAGAGGGGGAGGGGATATTATGGAGAGTGGATTTGTGAAAGGGATAGTGGGGGAGGGGATTGTCATGGTTTATTCTATACAATTATGAAAGTTGTCAATACAAAAATTCAAAAAAAGGCTGTAGAAATGGCTTATAAGTTAAGGTTTTGCCTGCGACACCTAATGACCCAGGTTCAATTTCCCAGGTCTCAAGTAAGCCATATGCACAGGTGTCACATGCTTCTGGAGTTCATTTGCAGTGGCTGAACATGGTGTGTCCATTCTCTCTCTCTCACTGCTTCTCTCTCAGATAAATAAACAATTTTTTTAAGTTAAAAAAGACTACTACCCTTTTGTTTCTCATTTTTTGAATTGTTTTCTACATTATTTCTTCTTTTATTCTTCACTTACTGTTTTCTTTCTAGGTTAATTGATTTCCCTTAGTCATTGCTGTATTTTGAGTTCTTATGTTTTATTTTTAGCATCAGTTTCTCTTTTGGAATTACCACCAGGTTTACACACATAATTAGAAAAATTAATATCAACAGATATTAGCGTAATATTTATGAGAAAGAGACTAAAATTCAACATAGGGGTCTATTCCTCCATTTTAAATTTTGATGTCACAATTTTCGTCTTTTAATGTTACCTGTTCTTTAAAAAATTGTAGTTATAATCTTTTAAAAGATTTATCCATCTTTTATCCCTCAAATTAAAGATATAAATGAATCACTCACCACAGTTTCTATATGTAAAGTATTCTATCTCAGTTGATATATTTTTCTACTTTTTATATTTTATATCTTTAGCTGTTTATTGTCCTTTTCTTTAAGTTTGGAGAATTCCCTTTAGCATGCCCTGTAGAGTAAGTAGGTCTTATGGTGATAAGTTTCCTCAATTTTTGTTTGCATGTTTAAGTCTTTATTTCTCCTTAATATCTGAAAGACAACTTGTCTGGGTATAATATTCTTGGCTAGCCAGAAATTGACAACCTTGGGGAAGGACATTAAAGGTGTATTATAATCCACTTCACAGAAAGCAAAATGATCAACATATAGGTAAAGGATGCATCTGTAATATCAGTTGTTACATATCACACAAATGTCTTCTGTAACAGTCTCAATATCTACTACTGTTTGTGCCAAAGGTAGCACTAATCATTGAACTACCTGTAACCATTAGTAAGTCTGCAAGTAATCACCGTCTTGTGCACAGGCAAGATGGTGGCTATGTAATGGAGAAATCATCTCACAGAGCACCTTGTATTTTTTAATTGTGGCCATAAATACAGTTATTTTTATAGCCCAGGCAGCTAACTGTCACAATGTGGTCTTCTATGTGGTAAATTGGCAATAACTTGCAATTCCTGTTAGGCCTTACAGACACAGACAAGTAAGGGTGCACATAAATAGCACATCAGCCAGGCATGGTGGCACACACCTTTAATCCCAGCACTTGGGAGACAGAGGTAGGAGAATAGGATCATAATGAGTTGGAGGCCACCCTGATACTACATAGTGAATTGCAGGTCAGCCTGAGCTAGAGTGAGACCCTACTCAAAAAAAAAAAGCTTAAATAGCACATCAGTTCCAACATTTCATTCCATAATGGGAACTTAATGAAGGTTAGTAGGTTTCCCAAATCAGAGAATGTTCTATATTTTCCATTTGTATTGATGACAATGGGGGTGGGGTAGGGGCAGCAGGGAGACAGTCACTGGTGTGCTGGTATGTAAAAGGCTAAGATATGCAATTCTTTTCTACCTAAACACTTTGACACAGGACATCTGAGCACCTTGAATACAGAGGCATATACTTAGAGCCCCCTATATAAATTATTTATATTTTAAATCATAATGATCTGAGTAAAAGCTGTTTAGACTCAAACTTGCCTTCAAATTCTCCAGGAGATGTGGTGGAGGGGCATAACCATGCCAACTCTAGCTGGATCATTTAAGATGAGGTGGCCTTGTACAAGTGTGATAATCTCCTGGTACCATTTAAGCTAATAAATCACATCTTTTTGAGACTGCCTTTGCGCAGATGATCCGGAAGAGGGCGCCCAATGATCATTTTGTGTTCTTTTTTTGTGTCAGTTTTTTCTATTTTCCTTTTAACTTCTTTTTTTTTCTGTGCCTGGGAATTTCTCAGTTAATATCTGTATTGTGTCATGGATTGACAGCATCTTATTATATGGTCTAATGAAGTTCAATAACCAACTGGAGCAGCATGAACAAGCATAAATCTGAGTCCCAATAATATCATCATCATAAACTGTTCTTACTCTCTCATAGTAGTGCCAGGAAATCACCAGGATGCTACAGGACCTCAATATCATCTCTAGGGGTGGTATAGACATGTTTTCAGTGACATCTTTAAAATAAATCATCAAGCTCACAAGGGCACAAAATTTCATAGTAGAATGATTATAGGTAACAATGATGTGCTATATATTTTATAAAAGTAGAAGAAATAGTTTCAAAAGGAATTATAAGTGTTTCAGAACATAGTGACATTAATTAAGTGTTACACAATGCATTTATATATTAAACATTGCATGGAAACCCACTTAATATGTAAAAGTTTTATGTTTTTGTTGATCCTATTGTCATTTGTTTTTGAGATATGATCTCACTATATAGCTCAGGCCATCTTTAAAGTAAGTGTCTTTGTTACCTTTCTCATTACTGGAACAAAATACCTGAAAACATCAATTTAAGAGGACGAGACTGTTTTGGCTTACACTTTGAGGTCAAATCCACCATGGCATGGAAAATGATGGTGGTAGGAGAATGAAGCAGCTGGTCACATGGCATCCACAGTGAGGACATTAGAGTGGAGAAGAATGCTGCTGCTTAGTTCACTTTCTCCTTTTTATTCAGTGTGGGACTCTAGACCATGGAATGATGCCTCCCACAATTAGGATGGGTCCTTTCATCTCAAGCACCCCAATCCAGAAAATCCTTCACAGACATTCTCAGATATTTGCTTCCATGGTGACTCTCAATACTGTTAAGTTTACAACCAGAAATCAACCATCATACTCACTGTGTAGCTAAGGGTAGCCTTGAATGCCAGATCTTCCAGCTTCTGCCCTTAGTGCTAAGACTACATATATGCCCCATTCTACCCATCTTTCCTTTAATGTTTGTTTTTTATCAGTCAAAAATGAATAATTTCTTTTAAAAAGAGAAGAGTGAGCATGTAATGTCAAAATAGATGAGATAAAATGCTTATAATAATAAAAGGATATCAGAGATATTTGTTTTTTTTTTTAATTTTTCTAAGTTCAAAATGACTTCTAAATAAAATTTGCAAAAGTTGAATACACTATTTCAATGGAATAATTGAAAAATGCAAACATATCCAAGTTCTGCAGAGGAAATACAGCAAAGTAGAGAAGAAAGTCATCAAAATGGATGAGAAAATCACAGAAAAAGTTAGGGACATGGAAGAGAAATTCAGGCAGGAAAAATCCCAGTACAAAAGTTGGAAATGAAAAACTCAATGAATCAAATAAAAAACAGCAGAATGCCTCACCAATAGAATAGAATTGAGCAAACAGAATTAAAAATAGTATGGATGGAGGTCAAGCTCAAGGAAATACTACATTCAAACATCAATGAAGAAAAACAAAAATAGGGCCTGGTGTGATGGTACATGCCTGTAATCTCAACACGTGGGAGATGGAGGCAAGAGTATCAAGAATTCAGTGTGATACATGGCTGCATATGACTAGAGCAGAACTTTTCTGTAACATATTACATTTAAGATATCAAAAATTCAAACTGGCTGGAGAGATGAGCCTATTTTCTTTTCATAGTTTTTATTTATTTACTTGGTGTGTGTTTGTGTATATGAATGCATGTGTGTACATGAGGGTGTGTGCAAGTATGTACCATGGCACATGTGTGTACGTCAGAAGACATCTTTAGCATTGATCCTCACCTTCTACCTTGTTTGAGGCTGGGTCTCCTGTTGTTCAGTACTCTATTCATGAGCTTCCAAGAAATTCTGTCTCTTTCTCCCTTACTGCTCACTGAGATTACAGAAGCCACCATGCCTTCTGATTTTTATGTTGGGTCTGGGAATCTAAACTCAGGTACTCAAGATAACACAACAAGCACTTTACCCACAGCATTCTCTCCTCAGTCCTTCTGGTGGGCCCTTTACATCAATCAAACAAAGAGGTTATTCCTTGCAAAAATAAGGAAGATTGACCAACCTCTAGCCAAACAAAAGAAGGAGAAGACCCCAGGCTGCAGAGATGGCTTAGCTGTTAGGGCGCTTGCCTGCAAAGCCTAAGGTCCTGTGTTTGACTCTCCAGGTCCCAAGTAAGCCAGACTCACAAAGTGACACAAGTGCACAAGGCTGCACATGCACACAAAGTGACGCACACATCCATTGCACAACAGCTCGGTTTTTTTTTTTTTTTTTGAGGTAGGGTCTCACTCTAGCTCAGGCTGACCTGAAATTCACTCTGTAGTCTCAGGGTAGCCTTGAACTCTTGGCTATCCTCTTACCTTTGCCTCCTGAGTGCTGTGATTAAATGTGTGCACCACTATGCCCAGCCACAACAGGTTTGTAATTACTTATATTCATTAGGGGCCACAGAGCTTAGCATAAAGGGACTCATTGTAGATCTGGCTCAGGGCTATTCACACAGCAGAGTGAGGAAATAGAGAAGAGTAAGTGTGATTCCCTTCACTTGTGCCTTATGGTCATGCTCTCCTCACACCTGCAGTGAAACAACATGTCAAGGGCTGGAGATATGGCTCAGTGGTTAAGTTTGCCTGCTGACAAGGCCTGCAGACCTTGGTTCAAATCTTGAGACCCATATAACGCCAGATGCACAAGGTGTCACAGTCATCTGGAGTTTGTTTGTAGCAGCAAGAGGCCCTGTTGCACCCGTTTTAATTCATTCAAATTTTCTTTTTCTCTACCCTCTCAAATGAAAAAATAAATATTAAAAAAAAAACATGTTAAGGTTGAGACTAAGGAAATCAACTCCCAAACTTTCTGGGTGTCTTTTCCCAAGAATCAAGCCCTACCAGTTCCAGCTCAAAAGAGACGCGGGCTCAAAAACAGGACCAGGAAGAAGACTGATGAGCTGGACACCCATCGTCACACTCTGGCTACCCAAAGCAAGCATATGGGCCATGGCAAGGGCACATACACCTTCATACCACACACACACCATCACATACACACACAGGCACACTAGTATAAACACACATGCATGTGTGTGAAAGTGAGCATATGCACATACACAAACACACAAGCAATAAATAAATAAAAGAGTGTGAAAAAGCGACCTTAGTGCAGTGATGTAGCTCAATGGCAGAGTGTTTGGCTAGCAAACACAAGGTGTTATCTTCAATCACCAGTATCATGCATTCTACGCCAACGATAAAGGTATTCAGCTATCTGTGTGAGAAACATTTACAAATTGATTGCCTGATAAAAGGTTCTAGAAAGAGATTTGAAAATCAGGAAGGCCTCCACAAGTGCCAAGCCAGCTGATAGACCAGGAGAGCCTGCCTCAAATCTCAAACATTCAGAGATTTGAAAATTGTGGAGAACGTCTGAGTCCACTTCAGTGGACTGCTCACTTACCCTTTTCCCTGGTGATGATGAGGTGTTCACTTTTCTGAAACCTGCAGGGATGCTGGTCCAGCTTTCTTGAGAGAGAGGCTGACAACTCCAGGACTTCTAAGGAGCGGTGCTTTGCTTCCAACCAATGACAGAGGCAGTAGGACTCTTGCTTCTGGGTTGAACGCGACTCACATAGGTTCTTTAATTCCTTATTTACATGTTTTGAATATGAATTGATTTGCTTACCTTCTATCAGAATAAAATTCCTAAGGAAACATGACAGGTGCTGGCCAAGGAGGCCCTCTTTCTTCAGAAACCTGTGTTGAGCACATTTCCACCCCCACCCCCCAAAATAGTATTTTACTTATTTAAATATGAGAGAGAAAGAGAGAGGGAAAAGAGAAAGGGACAGATACAGGGAATGGGCACACTAGGTGCTCTAGCCCACACGAGCACCTGCTTGTGCATCGGGCTTGTGTGCACCCCGCTTGCATACGTTCCGGGGATTTGAACTGGGGTCCTTTGTCTTCAGAGTCAAAGGCTGTAACCGCTAAGACAGTTCCCGGTTCCCACGCCATCCGTGTCTTTTTTTCTTTTCACTTTCTTTTTCCAGCTAGGCTTTAATTCTAGTACCAAGTGACCTGGCATTCAGGATGTAGCCACAGGGTGGCTGCAATGTGATGCTCATCCTCTTAACTCTGCTACCACTAAAAGTGCCTGCCATGACTTCAAGCTCCCTGTGTTGATGATACTCAAGTGCTCTGATCATTGAAAACCAGAGATAAAATGAAAAGTATGCAAGATGGGTCAAAGGTTACAAACAGGCCTAAAGCTTTGTCCATCAACAGGGATACCTGAGAAAGAAATATTTATATGATTTACATTTGCCCCCAAAGACATTGCTATCATTTTCTGGCAAGTAAAGATATCATTCCAGTGCAATATACAGGAACCTGTTTGGAAAACTGGAGACACTGGGTGCAGTGTCATCTACAATGTCACCATAAAGCACAGTCATGCCTGCTCTTTTTCTTCCATGTCAGATGGGAATTTCTCATGATTTTGAGGAGCAAGTAAGGCCACAACAAATTCTAACTGTGTTCACAGTGGACCGTGTGTTACATACTTACCATGTTTTCCTTGATATCTGTGAACATTACTCAATGAATGAGGGGCACGTCTGTGATTTTCCAATACTTACCCTTCTGGTACTTCATTCCAGCTGCATCCATTGTGGGGTCAGGACGGTTCTCGAGAGCCTGTGAAAGGCTACCCCAAGCCTCAGAACACACGTTGGGACCCTGACATTCCTAATTCTTTCTGGCCTGGCTTCAGCAACTTTGCCCTGGGCCTATAAGGCAAAAAGAATGATGATATTTGCATATGGGTTTTACGTTAGTCATATTTCCTTTCCCCTTTCGAACTTGGGAGACTCCTGTGTGTCTACTGCCTCAAACAGACATCCGTCCTGCTAGAAAGGAGCTCAGTACTCATTGGTAGTGTCTCACTCCACCTGTAAGATCTGCATGTCCCATGAGGATGTGACCCCTGAAGTCACATGTGTGTCAGGGGCATCCTTTCCCTAGCATACAGAGATTCCCTGGATCATTGTGGCATTCTCTTTGACCTAAAAGCTCCCGATTCCCTAACCTAGGGTGAGAGCGAAGCTGTCACCCTAGGTTAGGGAATCAGCTCTCTTCAGAAAAAGGGTCAGATTTATCCAATCCACAAAGATGGCTGATGCGTGGCTATGTGCGAGCCCGAGTCATTCTTTTTCAAATTGAGCAATATTTTTGGGTTCACTCCCTCACTTACAAGTGGTGAGCCTACTGTAATGGGGATGTCTGAAATGTGAGGGAGCAGGGCCCGGAGGGTGTGTTTCTCTGAGAATAAGACAGCTCCAGAAAGTATCCATTAATTGGATGAAGGAGGATGGCCTCCACGAGTGCCAAGCCAGCTGGTAGAGCATGAGAGCCTGTGTCTAGTCTCAAAGATTCAGAGATTTGAAAATCATCGAGATCGTCTGAGTCCACTTCCGTGGAGTGCTCACTTACCCTTGTCACTGCTGATGATTAGGTGTCACTTTTTCTGAAATGTGCAGGGATGCTGGTCCAGGTTTCTTGAGAGAAAGCCTGACAACTCCAGGACTTATAAGGAGTGAGCAGTGTTTTCTTTAGACCCAATGACAGAGGAGGTAGGACTCTTGCTTCTGGGTTTAACACCAGGGTGTGTGGTAGGGTCTGCTGGGATCAGTGGAGCTGGGCACACATGACTAGTCTGGCTTCACCACTGCTGCTGCTAATAGCACATGTGGGGGCACTCTTGGAGCCTCACCAGTGTCATAAAGTAGCTATGGCAGGTAGGCAGGAAGGGAGGGAGGGCGGGAGGAGGGAAGGAAGCCAGACCACTTTTGAATTCTCTGTAATTTTTGGGTGGCCTTTGAGGCCTTAGGCACCCTTGAAAGTAATCTACTATATGAAACACCCCATGTTCTCTTTCCAATTCACTACTGACTTCATTGCCCTATAACATTCACCATGAGGCTTGCTTAGGGAACTTCTTATGTACCAATTTTAAGGGGAGTCCAATAATTAATAATATCAGTAATATTCCAATCCCGTAAAACATGCAAAAATCAATCAAGACACAATCCATGGTGAAAACATTGAGCAAAATTCAGAGGCACAATCCCACCCGCCACTTTGCCAACCACATTTGAGTATTCTCAACCCTTTCCCAACAGGGTTCAAACCTGATTTCTTTAAAGACTGTAGGAAAGGGGCTGGAGAAATGGCTTAGCAGGTAAGGCACTTGCTAGTGAAACCTAAGAATTCAGGTTCGATTTCCCAGGACCCACATAAACCAGATGCACAAGGTGGCACATGCTTCTAGCATTGGTTTGCAATGGGTGGAGTCCCTGACACACCCATATTCATTCTGTCCCTCTCTCCCTCCTTCCCTCTTTCATTTCTTATTTCTCTCAAAAAATATTAAAAAGTGAAAAAAATTAAAAAGACTGTAAGAAAGTACCTTCATTTCCAATTGACATAATTACCAGCCTACGTCAGAAACCATGTGCAGGAGAAGTAACTGTGGCTGCCTGCATCCATAGGTGACTTTTATTTTACCAGGCCAAGAGAGGGACCAGGAAGGGCTCCAAAGGCTTCCCTGGACCAGCATGAGCTACAGGAAATGGCCCAAAGCAAGAAGTCCACTTATTGTGCTTGCAAGTCCACTGGAATGTGCTCCATAGGTCCGGCAGCTGTCCCTGACGAGTCTTGGCCAGTTAATGGACAGATGGCCACCTGCTCACAGGCAGCAGATGCAAGGATTGTCTGAGCTTTCTACTGGCTGTGCTGCTGCTGGCCACTTCAGTTGATACCGTTGTATCCTGGTTCCTGTGATCCATGGGTGCTGGAGTACCATTGTGGCCTACACATCCGCCTCATAATTCTTCTCCTATATCATTTTCCTCAGCTATTGCTGCCGCTCCCTGTGCAGGCACATCTTATATCTCCTTGTTGTGTTAACTTTTCCTGGGGAAAATAGAAAAAAATGTCTGTTCATCCAAGACAGGGCTCTGACGAGAGACTAAAGTTAACAGTTGCACCCAAATCAAACTTGGTGAATCAGTGAGTTTATTGGCTTCACTTACATAGTATGAATGAGGGGTTACTTCCAGGAGCATGGGTGACTCAAATGTTTTTGTGCCATGGAGAAGCCCAATAATACACATATGCATGTCCTGTACATACATAATTATACCTATCTATGCTACATATATAAACATGTACACATTTTTCATAGGATAATAGGAACATAGATAATAGGAAATTAGATAATAAGAAAATACATAATAGGAAAAACATTTTGCTTTATTTTTTTCTATTTTTCCTGTAGGAATGCATGTTGTTTCCAGTAATGGGAAAGAAACACTAGCTGCACTTTACATTTTACAATTCTCCCTTCCAAAGACCCCTCATTTCAAAACCTGTTTACCAGTTTAAGGCAGGAAAGAACAAATGGCAACTTCACAATGGCTAGGAAAAGACTGTTCATGTCTTGAAGCAGGTTTTAGGTGAAGTGGCCTGCAAACTGCTTGTAGACATTGACTGATTTTCACGGTGTGTTCATCCACATTGATAAGGAATGTCAACGTTCTTCTGTGGAGAGAAAATGACAGATGTTTAATATTATGAATTATTGATGGAATGAAGTGTAATCAATATATTCTCTGCATGTTTTAAAATTTCTTGTCACAAAATTAATGGTTGTTTTTCAAAGGGCTAGAGTTCAGAAAATCTTCCATTCCCTCAGCACACACACACACACACACACACACACACACACAAAATTTTTTTGTGTGTGGTACAGGGGATTGAGCTTAAATACTTGTCATATTAGTCAATCTTTCTACCACTGACTGGTATCTGCAACTCTTTCCTTGTTTGTTTTTCAGTTTAGGTGTCACTAAGTTGCCCCTGCTAGCCTTGAATTGTCCTGCACCCCATAAAGTGCTGGAACTTGATATCATCCTGCTTTAGTCTCTCTCAAGTACCAGGGATTCTAGCCCTATGAAATCAGACCCAAGTATACAAATTTTCCTTTTAAATTATTTTATGCTTTAGTAACATGCTGAGTTTTGTTATTATTATGATATTTTAAAGTGAAATTTGTTTTAGTTGGTTCTGTTTCTCGCTCATCTCCCCCATCCTACTCATGGCCTTCATCCCCTTCTTCTCCACCTCCCTTCTGTTTACACATCACATGTGTCCTTTAACCCTTTCCCCAGCTCCCTTCCTTGGTATCTCTTAATTCCTGCTCTTGGAAACCACTGTAGCTTTTTAGGATATACCAAGTTTGTCCCTCCTTTATATACATACATACATACATACATACATACATATATACATACATGCATACATGTAAGCTAGTATCTGCATATAAGAAAAGACATGAACTTTGGAGGCTTTCTGTATTTGGGTCACTCTGCTTAATATAATTGTTTCCATATTTTCATTTATTTCTATCCATATTCCTTCAAATTTGATAATTTATTTTTTCTTTACTTCTGAATAAAATTCTATTGTGTAGGTATACCACATTTTCATTATCCGTTAATCTGTATATCTAGAATGGTTTCATTTCCTGGATTTTGTGACTAGATCATCAATAATCAACAAACATAAATGTGGAATTATTTCTGGAGTAGAGTCCAAAGTCTGTGTTGTTTTATATGCCCAGGAGTGTATTGCTGGGACATGCAATTATATTTCTAACTTTTTTTTTTGCCATTAAAAAATTTTTTATTGACAACTTCCATAATTGTAAACAATGTCCCATAGTAATTCCTTCCTTCCCCCCACTTTTTTTCTCTATTTTTATTAATATTTTCCATGATAATAAAAAATATCCCATGGTATTACCCTCCCCCCTTTCCCCTTTGAAATTCCATTCTCCATCATATCCCCTCCCCATCTCAATCTTTCTACTTACATATATACAATACCAACCTAATAAAAGCCCTCCTCCCTTTCTTTCTCTTCCCTTTCTATCTCCTTTTTTTAACTTACTGGCCTCTGCTACTGAGTTTTTTCCTTCTCGCACAGAAGCCCAATCATCTCTAGCTAAGATCCACATATGAGGGAGAACATGTGGCGCTTGGCTTTCTGGGCCTGGGTTACCTCACTTAGTATAATTCTTTCCAGATCCATCCACTTTTCTGCAAATTTCATAACTTCATTTCTCTTTATTGCTGAGTAAAACTCCATTGTATAAATGTGCCATATCTTCATTATCCACTCATCAGTTGAGGGACATCTAGGCTGGTTCCATTTCCCAGCTATTATAAATTGAGCAGCAATAAACATGGTTGAGCAAGTATCTCTAAGGTAATGAGATGAGTCCTTAGGATATATGCCTAGGAGAGCTATAGCTGGGTCATATGGTAGATCAATCTTTAGCTGTTTTAGGAACCTCCACACTGATTTCCACAATGGCTGGACCAGATTGCATTCCCACCAACAATGTAGAAGGGTTCCTCTTTTTCCACATCCCCGCCAACATTTATGATCATTTGTTTTCATGATGGTAGCCAATCTGACAGGAGTGAGATGGAATCTCAATGTAGTCTTAATCTGCATTTCCCTGATGACTAGGGATGTAGAACATTTTTTTAGATGCGTATATGCCATTCGTATTTCTTCCTTTGAGAATTCTCTATTTAGCTCCATTTCCCATTTTTTGATTGGTTTGTTTGATTCCTTATTATTTAACTTCTTGAGTTCTTTGTATATCTTAGATATTAATCCTCTATCAGATATATAGCTGGCAAAGATTTTTTCCCATTCTGTAGGTTGCCTCTTTGCTTTCTTCACCATGTCCTTTGCAGTGCAAAATCTTTGTATTTTCATGAGGTCCCAGTGGTTAATCTGTGGTTTTATTGCCTGAGCAATTGGGGTTGTATTCAGAAAGTCTTTGCCAAGACCAATATGTTGAAGGGTTTCCCCTACTTTTTCCTCTAGCAGTTTCAGAGTTTCAGGTCTGATGTTAAGGTCCTTAATCCATTTGGACTTAATTCTTGTGCACGGAGAAAGAGAAGAATCTATTTTCATCCTTCTACAGATATATATCCAGTTTTCCCAACACCATTTGCTGAAGAGGCTGTCTTTTCTCCAATGAGTATTTTTGGCATTTTTATCGAATATCAGGTGGCTATAGCTACATGGGGTTACATTTGGGTCCTCTATTCTGTTCCATTGATCTACGAGTCTGCTTTTGTGCCAGTACCATGCTGTTTTTGTTACTATGGCTCTGTAGTATAGGTTAAAATCAGGTATGGTGATACCACCAGCCTTATTTTTGTTGCTCAGTATTATTTTAGATATTCGAGGTTTTTTGTGATTCCAAATGAATTTTTGGATTGTTTTTTCTATTTCCGTGAAGAATGCCTTTGGAATTTTGATGGGGATTGCGTTAAATGTGTAGATTGCTTTTGGTAAGATTGCCATTTTCACAATATTGATTCTTCCAATCCAGGAACAAGGGATGTTTTTCCACTTCCTGGTGTCTTCTGCAATTTCTCGCTTGAGTGTTTTAAAGTTCTCATTGTATAGATTCTTTACTTCCTTAGTAAGGTTTATTCCAAGGTACTTTATTTTTTTTGATGCAATTGTGAATGGGTGTGATTCTCTGATCTCATCCTCTGTGTGTTTGTTGTTAGCATATATGAAGGCTACTGATTTCTGTGTATTTATTTTGTATCCTGCTACATGACTGTAGGTTTTTATCAGCTCTAACAGTTTGCTAGTAGAGTCTTTAGGGTCCTTTATATATAGAATCATGTCATCTGCAAATAATGATAACTTGACCTCTTCCTTTCCGATTTGTATCCCTTTTATGCATGTCTCTTGCCTTATTGCTATGGCTAAGACTTCCAGAACTATATTAAATAAAAGTGGGGACAGTGGACACCCTTGTCGTGTTCCTGATTTTAGTGGAAAAGCTTCCAGTTTTTCCCCATTTAGTAATATGTTGGCTGTAGGCTTATCATAAATAGCCTTTATTATATTGAGATATGTTCCTTCTATTCCCAGTCTCTGTAGGACTTTTATCATGAAGGGATGTTGGATTTTGTCGAATGCTTTCTCTGTGTCTAATGAGATGATCATGTGATTTTTGTCCTTCAACCCATTTATATAATGTATAACATTTATAGATTTGCGTATGTTGAACCATCCCTGCATCTCTGGGATAAAGCCTACTTGGTCAGGGTGAATGATCTTTCTAATGTATTCTTGTATTCTGTTTGCCAATATTTTGTTGAGAATTTTTGCATCTATGTTCATGAGGGAGATTGGTCTGTAATTTTCCTTTTTTGTTCTATCTTTGCCTGGTTTTGGTATCAGAGTGATGCTGGCTTCATAGAAGGAGTTTGGTAGGATTCCTTCTTTTTCTATTTCATGGAAAAGCTTAAGAAGCAATGGTGTTAGCTCTTCCCTGAAGGTCTGGTAAAATTCAGCAATGAATCCATCTGGGCCTGGGCTTTTTTTAGTTGGGAGATTTTTGATAACTGTTAGGATCTCCATGCTTGTTATAGGTCTATTTAAGTGATTAATCTCATCTTGATTTAATTTAGGTAGGTCATATAAATCAAGGAAATCATCCATTTCTTTCAGATTTTCATACTTTGTGGAGTATATGTTTTTATAATATGTCCCTATGATTTTTTGAATTTCTCTGGCATCTGTTGTGATGTTACCTTTTTCATCTCTAATTTTATTAATTTGTGTCTCTTCTCTCTTTCTTTTGGTCAGATTTGCTAAGGGTTTATCAATCTTGTTTATCCTTTCAAAGAACCAGCTCTTTGTTTCATTAATTCTTTGTATTGTTTTTTTGGTTTCTATTTCATTAATTTCTGCCCTAATCTTTATTATTTCTTCCCGTCTACTGATTTTTGGTTTGCCTTGTTCTTCTTTTTCCAAGGCTTTAAGGTGAAGCATTAGGTCATTTATTTGCGACCTTTCTAATTTCTTAATATAGGCACTTAAAGCTATAAATTTACCTCTTAGAACTGCCTTCATTGTGTCCCAGAGATTTTGGTATGTTGTGTTCTCATTATTGTTTGACTCTATAAATTTTTTGATTTCCTTCTTGATTTCTTTTTTTTTTTATTTTTATTTATTTTTATTTTTTTAAATTTTTTTTGTTTTTTATTATTTACTTATTTGAGAGTGACAGACAGAGAAAGCGGGAGAGAGAGAGAGAGAGAGAATGGGCGCGCCAGGGCTTCCAGCCACTGCAAACGAACTCCAGACGCGTGTGCCCCCTTGTGCATCTGGCTAACGTGGGTCCTGGGGAGTCGAGCCTCGAACCCGGGTCCTTAGGCTTCACAGGCAAGCGCTTAACCGCTAAGCCATCTCTCCAGCCCTCCTTCTTGATTTCTTCATTGACCCATTCATCATTTAGTAATGTATTGTTTAGTTTCCATGATTTTGTGTATGCTCTGTATCCTTTCTTGCTATTGATTTGTAGTTTGATTCCATTGTGGTCAGATAGAATGCAAGGAATTATTTCAATTTTCCTGAATTTGTTAAGATTTGCTTTGTGTCCTAATATATGGTCTATTTTAGAGAATGATCCATGTGCTGCTGAAAAGAATGTATATTCTGCAGCATTTGGATGAAATGTCCTGTATATGTCTGTTAGGTCCATTCCTTCTATGGCCTCATTTAGTCCAGATGCCTCTCTGTTTATTTTTTCCTGGGATGACCTGTCAATTGATGAGAGTGGGGTATTAAAGTCACCAACTACCACTGTGTTTGGTGTTATCTGTGACCTTAGTTCTAACAGTGTTTGTTTGATGAATTTGGGAGCCCCCATGTTAGGTGCATATATGTTTAGGATTGTAATGTCCTCCTGTTGGAGTGTGCCCTTAATCAATATAAAGTGACCTTCCTTATCTTTCTTGACTAATGTTGGAGTGAAGTCTGCCTTGTCAGGTATTAGGATAGCAACCCCTGCTTGCTTTCTGGGTCCATTTGCTTGAAACACCGTTTTCCAACCTTTCACCCTAAGATAATGTCCATCCTTTGTATAAAGGTGAGTTTCTTGGAGACAACAAATTGTAGGGTCCTGATTTTTAACCCAGTCTGCAAATCTATGTCTTTTGGTTGGAGCATTGAGGCCATTGATATTAAGAGATATTATTGAAAGATGTGTATTTATGCTTGCCATTTTTTTTTTTTTTTTGTGGTTCTGGTTCTACCTTTGCTCTCTTATATTAACTAGTATTTGAGTGTTGTTTGTTGTTTTCCAGGTTCCTTATATGTGTGTTTTTCTTTCTCTTCGGCATGGAGGATTCTTTCAAGTATTTTATGTAGAGCTGGTTTTGTCTTCAAATACTCCTTTAGCCTGCTTTTGTCATGGAATGTCCTTATTTCTCCGTCTATTTGAATGGATAGTTTTGCAGGATAAAGTAGCCTTGGTTGACAGTTGTTCTCTTTCAGAGTTTGGAATACATATTTCTAACTTTTTGAGACAACTCCATACTCTCACCAGCAGTGAACAAGGGTTACTCCCCCCCCCTCACTCACACCCTTGCCAGCATTTGCTGTCAGTTTTCTGAAAATAACCATTCTTCCTCAAGTGACCTGCTATCTCAAAATGGTTTTTAATATGCATTTTCCTAATAGCTAGTTATTGAAATATTTTCTAAATACTTATTAGCCATTTCTGTTTCTGCTTTTGTGAATGGCCTGACCATTTTGTTAGCCCATTTTGTTATTATTATGTTTATTTTGAGAAAGAAAGAGAGAGGCAGAGAGGAGAATGGGCATGAGGTCCTTCTGACTGCTGCAAATGAATTCTAGACACGTGTGCGCTCTTGTGGCACATGTGCGACATTGAACACTTGCATCACGGTGTGTCTGGCTATGTGGGACTTAGAGATTTCAACACGAGTTCTTAGGCTTTGCAGGCAAGTGCCTTAACCAGTTAGCAATCTCTCCAGCCCATTGTCAGTCCATTTTGTGATTGTCTGTTTTATTTTTTGGTGTTTACATTTTCATCTTTTTATAAAATTTGGCTATTAGGCCTCTGTTTGAAGAATATCTGACAAAGATTATCTCCTATTTTGTAGGTTATTTGAGTTGCTTATGGTTTCTTTTGGTGAACAGAACTTTTAAAAGTATTTTTATTTATCTATATATATATATTTTTTATTTTCAACAAGGTACCTTTCTTTTTTTTCTTTATTAGTTAGTTTTGTATTCAGCAAATACAGTCAGTTTGGTACCATTATTAGGCTTATCTGTGACCTACCCCCTCCCCTTGGCCTCTCCTTGTTGAGGTATATGGGTCATGCATTGTGGAGTTAGCCCACAGTTATGGGTAAGATAAATGTCTCTGCATATCATGACCCAACATGTGGCTCTGACATTCTTTCCGCCCCCTCCTCCGTAAAATTTCCCTGAGCCATGTTGGGTTCATTTTTGGTCTGCTTCAGTGATGAGGTGTTGGGGGCCTCTGAGGTTCTGGCTCTCTGATTTGGTAGGAGTTGATTTTTCTCTGTGTTGATCTCCTTCCCCCTTCTGCTGGTATCCGGTTCATCAGGAAAACAGCACCCTTGCTTGTTTCTCCAATTTTTCTTAGTTTCAGCCGGGGCCCTTTTGAGGTATGATGGGGTGGCTCTCTCCTTAGGATCTACATCTATCTGAAAAAGAGAAGCAGATTCTCCAACGGAGAGTAAGTTAGCACCAGGACAAATGAGATAACCCTTACTTTTTTTTATAGAGAATTTAATAGGTGTAGGCCCTCTTGTAGCCCACAATTGATGGTAGCTTGATATTGGAGAGTGGGCTTATGTTTGGATATGGTTCTGACTTGTTTCCCAGCTCCAGCTATGGGTCCCGTACCACTGAGGGGATCAGTTAGCCAAATGAGAGCAGTTGGTTCCCCACCATGGCTGTGTGCCACCACTGCACTTGTGTGGGCATCACAACAAGTTATTTGCTGCTAAGTAGGTTAGACCATGCATTGCTTTGACAGATATTGGTCATTTTCCCTCAGTCGCCCATGTAGCACCTTCTGGTACTAGATGCGCTGACTGTCTGGGGACTGACTCTCTTACAACTTCCAGCCATGCCATTCTAATTTGCATGTCAATCACATAAGCATAGTCTCACTCATCTACAGCACCTAACCTGAATCTACCCAAGATACCTTACATACCCAGCAAGCATCTCCTAGACTGGACACTAGGATGGAAGGGGAGGGAGAGGAGGGCATCAAAGGGGTGGGAAACACAAATCTAGACCCAAACGGCAATGGTACCATAATTTTCTACTTAGTAAAAGACAGACCAAATGGCTAATCCTTCACCAGGCCCTTACAGGGAACACCTGAACCACAAGACATTGGAGAGGGTAAGATCAAGACTAATCTTAATCTTCTACATCTTCCGTCCTTCACTTCCCCTCTCCCCCCCTCTCTCTCTCTTGTCTCTAACTCTTGTATATTAGTTATCTTTTTCCTCATTTTCTTAGTGGGCACTGACCTGTAACTCCCAGAACCAGCATGGGGCTATCATCCACAATGAGCTTTTGATCAGAGAGACCTACAAGGTTTCCTAAAAGACAGGCAGATTTCTGTCAGAGTATTTATACATTTTTAAGGTTTAATTTTTTTAAATTTATTTATGACAGAGAGAGAAAGAGAGAATGGGTGCATCAGGGCCTCTAGGCACTGTAAATGAACTCTAGACATACGCATCATCTTGTGCATCTGGGTTATGTGGGACCTAGAGAATCAAACCTTGGGTCCTTAGGCTTCATAGGCAAGTGCCTTAAACACTAAGCCATCTCTCCAGCATGAGCAGAGAGATTTTAATGTGATGTAGTCTCATTTGCTAATTCTTGAGGCTATTTCATTTGCTATTGGAATCATGTTCAGAAGCTCTTGCCTATGCTTATTTCTTCAAATATACAGCCTATGTTCTTTTCAAATGGTTTAAGGTTTTAGATTAATTTACATTAATATCAAATACAACATAGTACTGGCACCCAAATAGACATATAGAGCAATGGAACAGAAAAGAATAAATGACCGAGAAATAAACCCACACACCCCACAGCTTTGACCACTATTAAACAAATGATTCTGTCAAAACTGGATGACCACCTGCAGAATAGTGAAGATTCATCCATATTTTTCATCCTTTTGTACAGGAATGCTTTGTCACTGCAATTGCCTGACTACCACATTCTCTTGAACATGATTCCAGTGAACTAGTATGTAAATTATCAGGGCATCAGCACAGGCAGCACCCATAAAATAGATATATTTAGTAGTTATAAATAGCAAAAATCTATCTATCAAATTACATGATTCAGAGAACACATCAGTCCATATAATCAGACAAAATATCTTCACGTCAACCACAGCAACAGTTAGCTTCTTGTTGCTGGGAGAAAACACCCAAGTAGAAGCAGCTTATGGAACGAAAGGGTTTACTTGGGCTTACAGCTTCTTGGGGTAGCTTTGTTGTGGCAGGGAAAGCATGGCAGAGCACACATCAGGGCATCACATCTTATTAGATCAGCTGGAAAGCGGCATCTAGAGTGAGTTTGCTCAAAACACGTAGTGGGATGGACTAATAAACCTCAAGGTCTGCTCCCAGCAACATACTTCCTCCAGCAAGGCTCTGTCCCTGAAAAGGCACCACCAGCTAGGGATGAAGTATTGGGCATAATCATGAACATTTGAGGCTATGGGGGATGTTTTAACATGAAAACCACCACAATAAAGCTAAGAATGAAAATAAATGTGGGACTCAATGTTATGCTGAATATTTGTGGCTAGGCAAAAGAGACCTGTTTTCATAGAATAGTGGAGAATCATAAAGAAAAGCAAACCTGAAAGTCCACACAGGGTGGCCATGAGGAAATAACCTTAGGGGATGGAACAAAGCCGAGCCACATATGGGTATGCTTGCCAAAGATCACTCAGTGTAAAAACATATCCCTGGCTACTCAGCTCACTGGAGTGAAAACCCTGTGCACATCATGGGGGCTCATCACACTAGGAGTCTCTCTGACCCCTGACCCTAAGAAGTCCTTTCAGGCTCTACCTGAGGAGTACAACAGGAGGAAGGGACAAGACAATCCTAGCGAGGGTGGACAGCTTTATTTTTCTAAATTGGTGCTATATTCTTCTCTCTCTCTGTCTCTCTCTCTCTCTCTCTCTCTCTCTCTCTCTATATATATATATATATATATATATATATATACACATACATATATATATATACACACACACATATATATATACACATACATACATATATATATATATATATACACATACATACATATATATATATATATATACACATACATACATTTGGTTTTCGAGGTAGGGTTTCACTGTAGTTCAGGCTGACCTGGAATGCACTATGTAGTCTCAGGGTGGCCTTGAACTCATGGTGATCTTCCTACCTCTGCCTCCTGAGTGCTGGGACTAAAGGTATGGGCCACCACGCCTGGATTAAAATATATTTTATTTATTTATTTGAGAGAAAGAAAGAGGGAGGGATGGAGGGAGGGAGGGAGAAAGAGAGAGAGAGAGAGGAGAGAATTGGTGCATTAGGGAATCCAGCCACTGCAAACGAACTCCAGATGTATGTGCCCCCTTGTGCATCTGGCTTACGTGGGTCCTGGAGAATCGAACTGGGATCCTTTGGCTTTGCAGGCAAATGCCTTAGCTGCTAAGCCATCTTTCCAGCCTGTTGCTATATTCTTTTAAATATTTCTGTGTGTATTTGTAAAAGTAAATTCATTGTTTGTAGCTGTTGGCATTAAAGAGAGGCAGAGCCAGCTAGTCTACAGCCTGCCAGGGCAGGCAGCTGAGGCCTTTATTTGAGTGCTGAGTGTAGAAAGTCCCTTGACCCTTATAGCACATGGACCCCAGCAGTACAGGACACAGCCACTTGCTCCTTTCCCTAAATGCCATAGGATCCTTTGGCTCTAACCTTAGAGAAGAAAGGAGGAAAAAGAAAAGAACAAGCACAAGATAGAAAGAAAATGGACAGCGAAGTGTGTTGTGAAGCAGAGAGATGAGCAGTATGAGGAGGGGGCAGTTGTGAGCCCAGGTCTAAAGCGTGAGGTCTTTGTGTTCCTGGACCCCTGGGTGGATGTGTCTGATTCTCAACTTCCTTGTTTATGAAATGGGATCAACGCCAGTGGATCATCAGAAGGTTTTCTTCAGGGCTTAAGAGCTGAGTGTACAGAGTGTGTTCTTTTCCATTCAGCTCCTCAGCATGTGCTGCTCACCAAAATGTAGTTGCTGGGTAGGATCGCTGGGCCAGACCTGCCAGATATTCCATCTTTAAATCTTGGCTCCAAATCCAAATGTTTGTGTGAAACCTTCAAGTGTTTAACTGACAGCCAATGAGACAGTTTTCAAGAGGAGTGTGTGTCATCTAAATCGGTGCAAAAGCAACTCAAACCACAGCTGCCAATGTGCAAACTCTGCCTGAGAAGCTGAGCTCACCCCATTGTCTCTATCAGAAAGAGAAGTAGGAAACTGAAAGCACTTTGATAGCCACAAAATTTTAAAATGCTTTTGTTCTGTCCTGATCATCTTCACTGCAAGTCCTGCTCGCAGATGTGCTCTGCTCTCTGCGTTCCATCCCCACTGCAAGTTTGCCTAGTTGAGTTTATACTCTCCTAGTGGATGTTTGCTCTCAGCTGTGTGAGCACTAAACACTAAGCCACCACAAGTGAGCAAGGCAGGAGGCATCAAACAAAGAATCTTCCACACACCCACATGCGTCCTCCTTTCGAGGCCATGTTGTAGCTTTTCTTGTGTTTGTAAGCAGATATTCATTATACAAAACTCTAGACTATATGATCAAACTTTATGTATGCATGATATGTAATTGTACGCAACATATTAATGTCCCTTTATTTCTCTTGTCCCTCTATTCCCTTCTGCTGGTCCCCTTCCACATCTCCAATAGTCGCTCTTCTATTTTCCTGGCTTATTTTTCAAAAATTTAGATTCTTCTATGAGAAAAAAATGGTGTTTATCTTTCCAAGTCTGCCATATTTTACTTAGCCTGAGGATCTTTATCTTCATCCAGTTTCCTGCCATTGACATGATTTTGTGTTTCTTATGACTAAATAAATATAACACATATGCTTTATCCATTCATCTGCTGATGGACATCTAAGCTCATCTCTCATCATGGCTACTGTGGACAGTGCCACAGTAAACACGGGTGTGCAGGTCTCTGTATAGTATGGTGTTTCTGAGGCCTTCGGGTATCTCCTGAGTAGTGTGGCAGGATCATATGCTCATTCAAATAATAGTTTCATTTACAACTTCTTGAATTCACAATCCCATCCAAATGGAGTCAGGTAAAGGAATGTGGGCATTTCAGATAATATGACAAAAGTGAAAGGTTTCTGAACAGGTGACAACTTGATTCATAATCAAATGCTATGGATACATAGCAGACAGTGACCACAGAAATCAGACAGAACAGCTGGGCTCCCTAGAGTAGTACGTGTATACCTAAAGTATTAGACTGAGAAAATAAAGGATAATATTTCATTTAAAGGGTTCCAGGAAACAATCTTCAGCAAATAGTGACATGGGAATGCCGATATTGAAAGGAAAACTATAAAGAAAATGAAAAAAAATGTTGGATAGTATTTCTGAAACAAACTTCAAAGTGAAACCTAGACTATGCTATTGGCCATGAAATGTAATTGTTCAAGAGCTGAAAGAATCAGAAGTTATGTGACTTGGGATGAGGAACAGAGTTAATTCCTAATAAGGAAGTTATCAATAGAAACTTGAGATCATGAATTTTGTGGCCCAGGTTGTACACTTTAGTCATAAAAGCTAAATTTGCAATCAGTGTTTTTCTGCCAGCATGTGCTCCAAGTACTGAGAACAAGACGGAACACAATCCCTCCACTGCTTCTCAAACTAAGGGTCAGACACTCTTCTTGTCTTCCCTGTGATCAGTGTGTCTATCAAGGATGGAAGATGACAGAAGCAGAGAACAATAGGGGTTTGTGGGATGGGGGTGTGGAGGTTTCCTGACAGGCCCATTACTGAGAAATTCCAGCCCTGAGAGGCATGTCCATCTCTAGTTCCATAATTACATCATTTTTGGGTTATAGATCTTGGCAGTGGAGACACCCAGCTTCTATTCAATATTCCTCAGCACTATCTATGACTCTGCAGGAAAAAGAGGAGGTTCATGCCTGCCATCTGGAGTCAGAAGAAGCGAGGGAGATTTCAATGTAGTACACCCAGTATTCACTGGATTTTTCAAGTACAGTACATTATATCAGGAATTGTTTAAAATGTTGTAAGGGAAGAAAAAAGGGACTAGAATAATATACTTAGAAAATAGGCCTAAAATCAGCTTCTGAGGAGAGTAGGTCAACAAGCCCCCATGGGATGGGCGTGAGGAGACAAGAGAAGCTTCCTCTGACCTCTAGGATTGCTTGCTTTGAAGCAGCAGAGCCTATGGCTAGAGTGGCTCCTAGTGCCCTATGTCAATACTGAATGAAAGCAATGGCCTTCACCTCAAGAGGCATCCTTCCCATATTCAGCCCAAGGTGAGAGAGAACTCTGGTGGTTTACAGGTTATAGGGGAAGACAGGGACTGGAGAGAGGAGAGCTCACCCCAAAATGAGTCTGAACCCCTGGAGCTCAGGGTTAGCCGTGGTTCATAACATATAACTTGTGAGCACAACCAGGCACTGAGTTTCTTGAAAAGCAGGTTCCTTTTTGGCCACCAGCCACTGTGTGAATGGTGGCACTAATCTGCCAAATGAGCCAACGGGTGCAATAGTGGCATGTCTATCATGGTGGAAACCAACTGCCCTCCAATTGGACTGGAGGCCCGCTCCGTGGGAGGGAATACATCCCTGATACTGAAAACTTAAAACAGGGGTAGTCATGAGCCCTAGGGGTGTAACATCTGCTGATGTCTGGATAAATGTATATACCATGCTTATCAAACTGCCCAGTAAGCACTTCTCTTAATATTCATACCCTTATATTAATGGTACTCTCACTTTGGGTAGAGAATCTTCTCTTTTCAGATGGCAGTGACCTTGGGATGACTCAGAAGGTATCATAGTGCTGGAAAGAAGTGACTGGAGTACTGAGTAACATCTGGATCACACTTTCCAAGGCTCAGGATCTAATGCGGAAGAGGTGGCGGAAAGAATGTAAGAGCCAAAGGAAGGGTAGGACTCCTTACAACGTGTTCCCTCCAGACATAACATGGCCTGGATATCCATGACCTCATAGTGCCTGACACTATCTACACAAGAGCATCATAAGAGGAGGAAAAGATCATGATATCAACATATAAGAGAGACTGATTGAGATGGGGAGCGGATATGATGGAGAATGGAATTTCAAAGGGGAAAGTGGGGGGAGGGAGGGTATTATCATGGGATATTTTTTATAATCATGGAAAATGTTAATAAAAATTGAGGAAAAAAACAAGAAAGATTCTGTCTCAAAGGTTAAAGCAAAGACTTACACTGTATGTTGTCCTCTTACCATTGAATATATGCTACAGCACACACAACTCCCTTGCATAACACACAAACATACACACACACCCATGTGCGCACACACATATATACACAATAAAAAAAATAAAATGAATATAAAAATGAAGCACTATACGTATCTTAAATAAATAAACATGAAAGAAGAACTTTGTGCACAATTGTTTTCAAAACCCAAGGCTCTCAAGGAAGGGGGGGGGTTTCACTGTTCTGGGGGAAGGGATTAGGAGAAGTATATAGGATCTGAGACAGAAATGCAATCTTTTAACATGTATTTTGAGAGAGAGGGTCTTGTGTTTTCAAGGTTGGCTTCAAAGTTACTGACTAGCTGAAGATGACATTGAACTATTGATCCTCCTGCTTCAGTTTCCTGAGTGTGGGGATTAAAGGCACTCACCATGAGTGTGAACCCCCCCCCATGTGTGTGCATGTGTGTGTGTGCACGGGTGTGCTGCACATGTATTGAAAGTCTCTGATAATGTCTTGACGTTATATGTCCTATACATCATTGGTTGGTCTGGTACTCACTATGTCACTCAGCCTATCCTTGACCTGAACAATGCTCCTTTTTACCTGCATGGGTGCTGAGATTACAGGCATCTGCCAAAATGCCTGCCTCTTTGTTACCTGCTTTCATCTTGCCTTCCTCTCTATTTTATTCCCCTCCCTCCTTCCATTCTTCTCTCCCTCTCTCCTTCCCTCCCTCCCTCCCTCCCTTCCTTCCTTCCTCCCATAGTTTTTCTCTTTCTTGAAAAAAATCTATTTTCACAGGAAACTTACTTACATCACAGAGGTCTGGAACACGTGGTCAGAAAGTATGAGTGTTAGGAATGATCAAGTACAAATAACTCACCTTAGAATGTGAAAACTAATGTCCAGAGATATAAAGACTTTGTCAGATAATCACAGAGTTTGTACCTGACAAACTCATGACTTGTTTTTTATTTTATTTTATTTTGGACATTTTCATAAAGCATATTATGTATTTTGATTTTATTCACTCTATTATCCATGATTATCTTGCTCCATTCCCACCACATCTCTTCTCCTGAACTAATGATTGTTCTATTTTTTTTTCAAGGTAGGGCTTCGCTCTAGCCCAGCCTGACTTGGAATTAGTCTCAGGGTGGGCTCACACTCATGACATTCATCCTACCTCTGCTTACCATGTGGTGGAATTAAAGGTGTGCACCACCACACTGGGTTTATTGTTTTGTCTTTTAATTGTGGCCCACTGAGTTAAATTAAGGACACTTTCATGGGTATCAGTGGGAGGTTATTTACTGTATTATAGTCATTACACAACTGAAAAACTTGACTCCTTCTCCTCTTGCAATAGTTTCTCTAGGAAGAATGTGGTCTCATGAACCCCTATGCCATCAATATTGTCAGGTTTAGACTTGCGCAGGAAACAACAGCTGCTATGAGTTTATGATAACAGTGGTCTTGTAATGTCCGGAAGACAGCCTTCCATGGCACTCCTCCCCATCCTCTGACTCTTACATTCTTTCTGCCCTTCCTCTGCAATAATCCCTGAGCCTTGAAAGGTAATACAGATGTCTCACTCATGGATGAACACATACTTTTCACCTATTCTCTGCATTTAGGCTAGCTACTCACCTGGTCCCACTGCAAAATAAAAATTCTGATTAAGGCTGAGAGCAGCATTAATGTATGGGTGTGTACATACATATTTAGGTGGCAGTTTAACAACCTGTTAGGACCTTATGTAAAGGAAACATGCTTTCAGTTGAAGGGAAGCAGGAATGGAGCATATGCTAGTCCTTGCTGAAATGACTTAATAGAAAGATCCAGAAGGGCAGAATTATCACCTGCATGTAGATAAACTCAGAGGTTTATCTGGGGGTGGGATATCCCTGAGGAACTCCAGACCAGGGTCAGTCTTCAAGGCCTGGATTAACCCATAGGGAGGAGGAAGGTCTAAAGCTAACATGCCTTCATTCCCCAACAGAACCCTTCACTCTAGGCATTGGAGGATACTCCTTTTTTTGTTCCTTTTGGTTTTTTGAGGTAGAGTTTCACTGTAGTCCAGGCTGACCTGGAATTCACTATGTAGTCTCAGGGTGGCCTCAAACTCACGGTGATCTTCCTACATCTGCTTCCCTAGTTCTGGAATTAAAGGTGTGTGCCACCATGCCCAGCTCTGGGAGATACTCTTTTTTTAGAGCTTTTCACTCAACCTCAGGCTGACCTGGAATTCACTATGTAGTCTCAGAGTGGCCTCAAACTCATGGTGATCTTCCTACCCCTGCTTCCTGAGTGCTGGGATTAAAGATATGCATCACCACACCTGGACTTGGAAGATACTCTTGACGCAAGATATTGAAGTTCATGGTATTTCCTCCAGGCCCTTGAACCTCAACTTTCAGGTTATTATTCATTTCAACCAAGAATTGAGAAAATAGACTCTGAGAAGGGCAAATTATAAATGATGAGGTTTATTTTAGGGAGAATTGGTATTCAGTGGAAAAGCTAGAAAGACTCAAAGACTCAGGTCAGAAGAGAATTGCCAACCTGAAAAGGTTGATGATAGATGGAGAAAATCTCCCTCACAAAGAAAATCTCACAGGAAAAAGCCTCTGGCACATATATACACATACATGGAAGGGAAAAGCTGATGCTCATGCCAAATGATCCAGAGGAAATACACACACACACACACACACACACACACACACACACGGGAAGTGGATCTTGAGAGCACAAGCCCTTCACTTTCACACTCACATAGGGGGTCAGGCAAAACTAAGGAATAGGATTGCGACAGACTCTAGACTTAAAGAAACATCACACATGTAGCAGAGCAAGATAGCACCCAAATCGCAGGCAGGAAAGTGTCCAGATGAGAAGAAATTATCTTCCCTCTTTTAAGCCAGGCTGAAAAAGGGAAAGAGATTTCCAAGGCAGGAATCAGGAGAGTTTGGTGGCTAGACAATACAGCCAGGAGAGCCAAAGAGATTCTGTGGTGAAGAGCCCAGAGGTTAGAGGGACATCGTACATGTACCAAAGTGATAAAGCATCTGGAAACAAATAGATGTAAGAAGCAGCAGGAAAATACCAGACAAGTAAGAGGAGCATTCCTTTCCCAGGGCAGAGGGACTTACACACTGGTGTTCAGGCGAAAATCCACAGGATGCAGCAGCTCAAGATGGGGAAGAGAGGCTCATATCCATGTGGCAAGCCCTTTCATAGCTCAGATATTTAATTAGGATGGATCTTATCATCAGAGTCAGGTGTGTAAGGGAGTGATCTGAGTGTTTCATGGACTCAAGGAGCTGACTCCAGAGGGGTCAGCTTACCTAGGTGTGCAAGATTGGGCAAGAAGTATGGGGGACATGTTGCTCAAGAATTGCTTGTGGTCATCTTCAGTAGAACTGGAACTAGTTTTGCCAGGGCAGGCAAGGTGGCATCTCCTTGTTCTGCATCGGCCTTGTGCATGGATAACTGTCTAAAAGAAGCTATCTTTTTCCTGTTTCTTCTTCATTCTGGTTTTAATAAGTCCCTGAGCAATATGTAGCTGAAAGCCGTTGTCCTCCCACTTTTTTTCTGTTCTGGCTATTAAACATAGGATCTTGTAACATGTCACACAAGTGCTTTTCCTCTCAGCTATACTTCCAGTCCCCAATGTGGCTTTCCTATAGAGTATATATGGTGGCCCTGTGAGATGCCTCACAGGTTCTAAACACTTGGTTCCCAGTTGATGTCAATTTGGGAGGTGGAGCCTTGCTGGAGGAGGTGTGTTGTTGGAGCAGGGGACTTAGAGGGTTATACTAACTCCCCCTTACCAGAGTTTGCCTCACTCTCTTGTTGCTGTTTTCTACATGCTATGGCAGAGGAGATGTCCAGCCTCTGCTCATAAGATGCTTTCCCCTGCTATCATAAAACCTCTCTTCAATACTGTAAACTGAAATAAAACTTTCCTCTCACCATCTGGTTTTGTTCAGGTGCTTTGTCCCAGTAATGAGGAGGTAACTATTCCAAAACCAAAGAAAATGTTGGATATTTTAATATAGTTTTACTTGCAATATTCCCTTTACATGTAACCTTAAGAACACTGTGTATTATAATTTTGTACATCAGAGAATAAAGTCAGTTGTTAGAGGACTCAACAAAGCTAGTCTCTTATTAGATAGTCAAAGTTCACAAATCACTATGAAGTAAAAAGTATTCATGAAGGAAATTACAACTTAAAGACCATAATTCTGGTCTTTCATACACTGAGTAATATACATAAGATGCTTGACTTTGGAAGCCCATATCCTCAATAGTTATGGATATAATTTGAAAGAGCAGACAGGCAGCATCCAACGCACCCCATATAACATACTGCTGCCTAACACCTGTGCTGTTGTCTGTAGTATCCATCTGTTGTATCCAATTTCCTGAGATACCACTTTAAAAAAACTCCTTAGTGTTCTCATTAAGTTGGGAGGTTGCTTCAATATTCTTTGCACAAAACAGCACACACTAAGGATTATGGAAATTTGGTTCTGGGTGGTTTTGGCACTAGACATAGCTCCATTCCCTCTGATGCTCTGGTATATTCTGGCCACTGAGCAGAGAGCAAGGCCTTTTTTCACTTTTAGTCTTTCCTGGGGTGAGAAATAGGAGGGTATTATCTAGTCTGAGCAAGTCCTTTGCGTTTGAACCCAGGATTTTTTTTGGCATGAGTGACAGCTCAAAGTTGAGGAACTCTTAGGAACACATCCAGGCAAATCTACAAAGTTCTCCCTAGGGTCAGGGGAGAGCTCTGGGTTAGGGTGTGGGTATGGATGTCAATAAGCCTGTATGGAATTGGCTTCCTGATTCCTTCCAGTTCTCATAAGGCTCCTCAACTTCAGTTAAAAAGCAAACTGCTTCCTTCTCATGCTGGAACCTGACAGACCTGAGAGGGAGGCACTGGCATTGCAGAAAAGTGATATATTTCTACCTGTCATTTTGGTGCCATCACTCTGTATGTATATAGGCAGGGTTCACTGCACTTTTATTCTTCTGCAATCCTCCTGAAATACAAGGAAAATATAAATGGGTTGGGGAAAAAAAGGGACAATGATCCCAGATGGTTTCACAAGAACCTTGGCTTCTGAAATTGACCAGTTTACAAAACCATTTGGATACAAGGAATTATATCAGGGGATTTTTTTTATTTGTTAAGGGTTCCTTTGTGGCCTGTGATATGCTAAATTTTGGAGAAGTTTCTATGTCCCATGGGGAAGAATGTGCATTCCCTATCTCTTCGTTGGAATGTTCTGTAGATATCTGTTAAATCCAGTTGATTTATGATATAATTTAGCTCTGATGTATCTTTTCTGACTTTTAGTTTGGAGGACCTATCTATAGATGTGAGAGGGATATTAAAATCTCTGACTATTATTGTATCAGGATCTATGCGACTCTTTATGTATTTTAGTATTTGTTTTATGAAGTAGGAGCCCGAATATTTGCTGCATAATAGGAAACATTATGAGAGGAAATAGAGGTGATGTTGAAGAGGGGGGGGAAAGGACCAAAGAAAGCGTGTAATATGAAAGTAGAAAGGAAAGCTAAGTTGATGGTAGGACAAAAGGGGGATGTGATGGTTCATTTCTGTTGTTAACTTGATCTGATTAGGAAGCCACAGAATTCCTCTTGGGTGGTTCTCTGAGGTTGCTTCCAGGAAGGATTGACTGAAGGATTAAATCCTTCCTCTAGAGTGGGCTGCCCTCCTGGTTGTGCGGTTTATGTAAGGAAGTCCAGAGAAGCAAGAGCCCTGTCCTCCCACCTGGCTGCCTGTGATGCTTGCTGGTGAGTACATTCGCTTGTACGTGTATAAATCCTTTGGCATTGGAACTAAATTTCCTCAGCCTTCCAATGTGAACTGATGACCAGCAGCTCTCCAGGAAGCCTTCAGGCCTTCAGTGCTGGATTGGTACTGCTGAGGCATCCACTCATGTGGACTGAGAAGCTACCACGTTCCTTGACTCTGAAGCCTGAAACTGCTATTTTTGGACTGCCATTAGCTAATCCAATAAATTCCCCTTTAAACACAATCTATTCTACTGGTTCTGTTCCTCTAGAGAATCCTAACTAATACAGGGGAAGACATAAGGGGAAAGAGCAAAAAACAAATTCATTTACAAACAATATATTGTGGTAGAGCTGGAAAGTCTAAGCGAGGGCAATTGGCTATCATCTTGTCTTATCACTGAATCTAGGCTCTCTGTTTTCTCTGCCATCTGTAAAATAAAACACTCTCCAACCAAACGTGAGAGAAATTTGTATTAAAGGGGGTGTGCAACGTTGTTTAGGAGATTTTTTTTTAGTGTGTCAGCCCACTCTTTCCTGACCATGAGATTCTGACTTGGTTTCCAGTACCAGGTATGAATTCTCCCCCACTGAGTGGGCCTCATGTCCAATTAGAGAACAGTTGGTTACCTATAGAGGCCACATGCCACTATTGCACAAGTGTGAACTTCATGTCCAGCTTGTTGATTTTCCAATATGAAGGGTCCCCTGATTATTTATGCAATTGGTGACCATTGTCCTCCAGTGCCTACAGTAGGGCTCTCCAGCACGATGAGGGCTAGCTGGGAGGGAACTAGTTTACCTTTGGGTTCCAGCATGGCATTATGATGTCCTGTGACTGCAGTCTATGGTATCTTCAGCAATAGGGTCTTACCTTTTAGCTTTGGCAGGTAATCAAATGTTTTGTCCATGGCCTACCTTGTTTAGGAGCCCTCATTGCTCAACCTGGCCAAGAGCTTACTATGAGAGGTAACCTACTTCTGAGCCTTGAATTTACCAGAGTTTGTAGCTTTAATGTTAAGTTTTTTTTTTTTTTAACTTCTGTCAAGACTGTCCCCCCTCCCCATTACTTGGTGGTTATGTCTTTTAGAATGCTAGTTAGAATGAAGGTTTCCATGGAACTGACTATTAATGTCTTAATTTTTATGTAATTACCTGCCTACCCTCCCCACGCCCTGTCCCTCCAATCCCCTCTCACCCCAACATTCTGTCTCTCTCCCAACCCATTAGGAAACCCCATCCTCCCTTCTCAGTCTCTTCTTTCTCTTTCCTGGTCTCACTCTTATTTTATGCCCATATTCCTGTTGCTAACTACCATTTGCACTCATGTCCACTTGATCCTGGTTAGGAACTTCATATGAGAGAGTACATGTGGTATGTTTATCTTTCTGTTTCTGCATGACCTAACTTAGAATGATATTTTTCCAACTCCATCCATTTTCCTGCAAATTTTATTTTTTCTTGTCACTGTGTAGAATTCTATTATGTATATGTACTGCATATTCATTATCTTCATTATTTGTCAGTCGATGGGCTTCTGGATTGATTTCAATTCCTGGCAATTGTGAAAAGAGCAATAATAAACATGGTTGAACAAGAATCTCTGAAATAAAGAGTGGCTTCTTTAAGGTAAATACCCAAGAGTGGAATAGCTGTGTCAGATGGTAAATCTCTTTTGATCTTTTCCAAGAGTCTACATATTGCTTTCCACAGTGGTTGTACAAGTTTTCACACTGACCAGCAATAAATAAGGGCCCAGGAGACATTGCAAAGGAAGCAACATCATGAATACTGTTCTTACTGCTGGCCGGACAACCAGCCCCAGGTTGATGATGACAGATACTTACAATAATCAAAACCTATGAAGCAGAAATCCAGAGAGTACAAATAACTCATCACTAAATCAGACTGCCAACAGGCCTGATATTTCTAAGGGAATATTGCAGAAAAGAGAGGGCGGAAAGATTGTAAGAGCCACAGAGTGAGTAGGAATACTCTGAGGCATGGTGCCCTTCTACTCTATAGAGACTAACTGAGGCCTTCCTGACCCCACAGTGATTACCATAACCCCACTGAGGAGGGCCCCAATAGTAACAGTAGGTGTGGCAAAGGGATATAACCTGTTATAATATATATAATAAAATTAAAAACTAAAGACAGAGAGCAATTGAGGAGGACCCGTGATGTCAAGTACTGGCCTCCACAGACATATGCACATGTATAAGCATGTATACACACATACATGTACACATACGCATATGAACATTCATGCACGCAAGCAAGCACAACACATACATATAACACAGACATACAAAAGCCAAAAAAAAAAAATCAACTCAGGGAGCATCTATGTACCTAGAAATCTTATAAGTATCTCACTGTAGCTCAGAAGATTCTTTTTTTTAAAGAAAGCATCATTTACAGGTTTATTGGTCCATTACCTTAATTGAGGTAAAGAACTATTTTGTTTAATTTGCAAACTGACAGTTTATGAAACAATAAAATTTGTTTACCTCAGAATGTAATACTAGACCAGGAGAGATGGGTTAGCAGTTAAGCGATTGCCTGTGAAGCCTAAGGACCCCAGTTCGAGGCTCGATTCCCCAGGACCCACGTTAGCCAGATGCACAAGGGGCTGCACGTGTCTGGAGTTCATTTAAAAAAGAATGTAATACTAATCCCATAGTAAACAATGAAAATAATTTCTTAGATATATGCAAACAAAGACAAAAAATATTGTGGCAGCATCAAAATCTCCTAAATAACTTTTTTCCCCATTTTTATAGACTCTTGGTTCCATAACAAAGAAAATAGTGACATTCTTTTAGCATTTGGTAGTTTTATGAGACAAAGAGGGAGGGGAAGGCATCAAAGGGGTGGGAAACACAAATCTAGATCCAAACGGCAATGGTACCATAAATTTCTACTTACTAAAAGACAGACCAAATGGCTGATCCTTCAGCAGGCCCTTACAGGGAACACCTGAACCACAAGACACTGGAGAGGGTAGTATCACGGCTAACCTTAATCTTCTACATCTTCCCTCCTTCCCTCTCCCTCTCCCTTTCCCTCTCCCTCTCTCTCTTTCTCTCTCTCTTCTCTCTAACCCTTGTATATTAATTATCTTTTTCCTCATTTTCTTAGTGGGCACTGACCTGCAACTCCCAGTACCAGCATGGGGCTATCATCCACAATGAGCTTTTGATCAGAGAGACCTACAAGGTTTCCTAAAAGACAGACAGATTTCTGTCAGAGTACTTGATGACCTACCAAAGGTTAGTGGTAAGACCCTACTGCTGAAGACACCTTATGTGGTTGACATGCAAAATAGAATGGCATGGCTGGAAGTTGGAAGAGAGTCAGTCCCCAGACAGTCAGCGCATCTAGTGCCAGAAGGTGCTACATGGGCGACTGGGGGAAAATGACCAATATCTGTCCAAGAAAGTCATGGTCTAACCTACTTAGCAGCAAATAACTGGTTGTGATGCCCACACAAGTGCAATAGTGGCACACAGCCATGGTGGGGAACCAACTGCTCTTAATTTAGCTAACTGGTCTCCTCAGTGGTATGGGACCCATAGCTGGAGCTGGGAAACAAGTCAGAACCATATCCAAGCATAAGCCCACTCTCCAATATCAAGCTACCATCAATCATGGGCTACAAGAGGGCCTACACCTATTAAATTCTCTATTAAAAAGTAAGGGTTATCTCATTTGTCCTGGTGCTAACTTACTCTCCGTTGGAGAATCTGCTTCTCTTTTTCAGATAGATGTAGATCCTAAGGAGAGAGACACCCCGCCATACCTCAAAAGGGCCCCAGATGAAACTAAGAAAAATTGGCGAAACAAGCAAAGGTGCTTACCAGCAGAAGGGGGAAGGAGATCAACACAGAGAAAAATCAACTCCTACCAAATCAGAGAGCCAGAGCCTCAGAGGCCCCCAATACCTCATCACTGAAGCAGACCAAAAATGAACCCAACATGGCTCAGGGAAATTTTGCTGAAGAGGGGGTGGAAAGAATGTCAGAGCCACATGTTGGGTCATGATATGCAGAGACATTTATCTTACCCATGACTGTGGGCTAACTCCACAATGCATGACCCATATACCTCAACAAGGAGGGGCCAAGGGGATGGGATAGGTCACGGATGAGCCTAATAATGGTACCAAACTGACTGTATTTGCTGAATACAAAACTAACTAATAAAGAAATAAAAAAGATGCTGGTCGGTCATCCAGTGAAAAGGCCCAGCTGACACCAATTCACATTCTGCTTTCCACCTGCTTTTCTCTCCCCATTTTCACCATCATTTCTGACAGGATTTTGGTCTGAGATGGTGAATTAACCTTCCCACAGATGTGAGTTGCTCTGACCTGGTTCCCAGATCATCCAAGATCGATCAGCTGGTGCTAAGGAGGTACTTCAGGGAGAGGCCATAGGCAACTCTTCATCAGTGCCTTGAACAGTAAGAGCTTTGTTAATATGGACTAATCGCTGTGGAATTCTTGGCATTTCAACCTGTGAAGAACTTCCACCCCAAACATATGGCTCTGATGACCCCACAGAATCTTTAAAAAGCTGTTCTGCAAAAGAAGGGTAAACCTTTGATACTGTCATCATCTATAGAGTGCTTTGTACTAAATGCTAAATGATTTGTCAATGCTGATACCATATCCTCTACAATCAAAAAATATGCCAAAAGGCACTAAATTAGTCTTTCATGCTTGAAAACAAAAGGTGTCGTGGTCCCTGTGTTTCCTTGCATTATTAAAAATATCATTTAGTGGGCTGGAGAGATGGCTTAGAGGTTAAGGCATTTGCCTGCAAAGCCAAAGGATCCAGGTCTGATTCTCCAGAACCCACGTAAGCCAGATGCACAAGGAGGAACATGCATCTGGAGTTCATTTACAGTGGCTGAAGGCCCTGGCATGCCAATTCTCTCTTTCTCTGCCTCTTTCTCTGCATCAAATAAATAAATAAATAAATAATATATATATTTTAAAATATCATTTAGCAATATTTAGTTTCTCCTCTCAGAAGGCCACCCAATTATGGCCCTAATCCTTCTGGCTAGTTACTTTAAGAAGACTGTTAAATTTAGCTGAACTGGTTATATATCTAAAACTCTACCAAGAATTGTTTAAACAATAGTTGAAGAATAAGGCTTATTAGTAGGTAATGATAAAATCTTGAAAAGTAGAATTCAGTTTTTAACAGTCTGTGGCTTTTAAAAAATTCTGGATGTGTTGTTTTTCAAGTGCTAAGTCTATAGAATACTTATATTAAATGCACATTACTGGTTTATTAAATTATTTTTTTCATAGTACTTATTACATGCTATGTACAGTAGTAAAAATTATAACTTTTTGCCACATGTATAGGGTTGGACAGCCATACCTAGGTTACATTTCAAACAATATGATTAAGAGAATAGTTCACACCTCACAATGAAGCTTTCACCCCAGCTTCTTTTTGATGCAGACAAACATCCCCTGCACTTGGACATGTGCAACCATGGGAACACCAGGCATTGTCAAAACAAAACCCTGATAACCTCCGGAGTAAGTCAGTGAAAAGTCACATTCCTGATTATTCACCAAGCTAAAAGCAAAGCAGAACAGCTCCCACACCCCCAAAAGGTTTGGCTGAGGAGAAGGCATCTTCTTCAAATGTACTGCTAAGTGCCACCTGCTTCTGAGTAGAGAAAGCCCAAGGAACAGGGGCTGAGAGGAGGCACATCCAATATATTGCTGTCTTGATGACCTTTAAAAGTGAGAAAGCAACACCAAATTCTCAACGTAATCTTATAAATGAAAATGGCCAAAGCATTTTTCCTGGCCATCGAATTAGCTTACTCCATTCCCAGGACGCCTTCAAAGTAGGCATGTGGGAAGGTTGGGTCTGCAGGGGTGTGACCTGCAAACACAGATAGCTGGTCCTTGGGAGAAATCAACCTTCAGGGTGGCCAAGACCTCCACCCAGCCAGAATGGAGCCCAGTTCTAGCCCACACTAAGACCCAAACAGATGAGGTCTGCAAGCACCTCAGCCTGATCCACCACCTTCTCTCTCAGCTGCTCAGTAGAGAATGACTTTCCCACAGTCCAATGACCTTGTCCAAACAGAGCTAGCTGCCTGAGGTTCCAGTGTCATGAGGCAGGACCAAGTCACACAAACTCTGGTGTCTCTTAAAGTATCATCCTAAGAGAGAAACCTTACTTGAAACTGGCACCTGGACACCATGCCCAGATGGAAAACAGAACTTTCTTGCAGCCGTCCAAAGGAGTGTTCTTTTTGATAGAAACTTTAAAATAGGGGAACAGTGAGAGTAGGATGGTTTGAAGAGAAGAGGCAAGACCAAATGTGTGTGTGGGTGTGGGTGTGTTTGTGTGTGTTTGTGTGTGTGTGTGAGGGAAGATGGGTGCAGGCTCCAGAAATTACAAGGACAAAGGTAGCTTCTTGCTTTTATGCATTTTCAAGAAAGGGAAGAAAGATTCATGCTGTATGTGTCAGCCTATGTGCTAGTAGAGGGAAAGAACCTCACCTTCTCAGCCTTGTTCAGAACCAGCAGAGCCACCTGGAGCTCCAATAGCAAAACTAACGCTAGAGATTGGAAATTCTGGCCTGTGATGTTTGTCTTCTTCCTGCCTCACACCCCTAAAAATGGCCAGGAAAGTAGGAAGTCGGTGGTACTTTTCAGTTCCTCGTTTTGAGCAGCAATATGAGGCAATGGTGAAAAGCATTGTAGCTGCCTTTCTGGAAGTTCTGAGCCCACCCACTTCCCCATGTATTGTGTGACTTGTCTTACTTATACTGCAATATTGCAGGTTGTTTTCTTTAGTGGATTCCTGGGCAGCCTGTAATGTACATGTAACCTTTGACTTTGAGAGGAGGGTATGGCCCATGTCTAGGTTGCTACTCTTCAACTTGTTATCTCTCCCCCTAGTTCTCCTACAGTCCAAATGTTTCTGCTGCCTAGTCCTTGTCCATGCCATGAATTTAAGAACTGTCCAGATCCACCCTGATGAGATTTTAAGTTCAGAGAGACAGCATGCATACATTTTATTTGGATAGTACCAGAATAATATGGATTGAAGAGACTTTCTAACATTTGCAACCTCTTGCTAATGGCAGTTAGTGAAAATTGAACATGTTTAATTTTTAGTGAGGTGCTATACCTATTTCAGAAAATTAAAAACTTTAAAAAATCATAGCTACAGGCTGGAGATATGGCTTAGCAGTTAAGGTGTTTGCCTGCAAGGCTAAAGGACCCAAGTTCGATTCCCCAGGACCCACGTATTCCAGATGAACAAGGAGCCCATGCGTCTGGAGTTTGTTTGCAGTGGCTATAGGCCATGGCATGTTCATTCTCTCTCTGTCTCTCTTTTTCTCTCTGCTTTCAAATAAATAAATAAGTATAAAAAATATTTTAAAAATCATAGCTATTTCAGAGCCGGAGGTGTGAGGATCACATTACCTCAGGAATTCAAGACCAATCTGGGCCACATGATGGGAGCCTGCCTCAAAAATGAAATAAAACCAGTCAAAGTAACTATACTTGTGCAATTTACCTTTTGTGACTGATCAGACATATACTGATGAGAAAACCAAAAAGTTAATCATCTTAATTTATTCTTAAATATTGATTAGCATTAAGAAACAATTCACAATAACAAATAAAGGGCTAAATGTTTGATACATAAGAATAGCTGCAACCAATGTAACTGCTTATACTTTATTTGGAAATTAACAGGAAAGAGAAAGAGGTCTGCCCTGTACTTTTAACAAGCTAGTGACTGAAGAAGTTTTGATTTAAATTAGAATTTTTAAATACATGCTTTAAATATGGAATCACATTATATTACTCAGGTTCAAGTTCCTTAGCAAATGAGTCATCATCAATTAATTATTACAGATATTTAGGCAAATATATTTCAGTGCTTCCAATAGTCTGTGTTGTTTTTACTTTATAGAAATTTCTTTCTAATATCCATCACAATTTCTTCTGTAATGCAGTCATTTCTTTTTCAATTTCACTTCGTATCTCAGTAAGTAGATCATCATTATGCTTGCCCAAGTCCTCCAAATTCTAAAATACAAAAGGTAGTTTCATTATAAGAGTTTTCATCTAAGATTCCAAGTTGTAAAATGATTTTTCAAAAGTAATAGCTTTTAATATTCAAATAATATTTATTATTAAACATTGGAAGTAATACATGCATAATGAAATTCATACTGTAAGAAGTGAACTATTTCACATGTGAATCAAAGGTAATTTAAAAAGTACTAATGTAGCATACTTAGCTTATACTAATAGCTTAATGGACTGTTGTTAAAGTAATGATGGAGAAAGAATGCTGGGCACGGTGTCACAGAACTCCTAGTTATTCTAGAAACTCAGTTAGGAAGATAGAGAACTTGAGGCCAACTTGGGCAATGTAGGTAGACTCTGTCTCTAAAGTGAAATAAAAGGTAAATAAAATATGTAGAAATCAAAGGAGAACAAACTCCCACTGGTAAATATAATTGTGAAAATTTCCAGTAAGCTTTTCAAACATCAGATATATTCTACTTATGAAGACAGTAAGTCACTCTGACGTGCATTCAGAAGAGAAAGTAACATAAGCTGCATTATGATATTTTTTTCCAAGTTAGGAAAAACAAAACTTTACATTTTAGCATTTTTGTTCATTTTTATGATAGCATCTCATTATGTAGCTTAGGCCAGCCTCCAATTCCTCATCCTTCAGCCTCATCCTCCCCAATGCTGGCAGTCTAGACCTGTGATACCACACCCAGTGAAAATATTAGTTTAAAAATCTTTACTATTTGTTAAGTACTGAACAGAAACCCCAAAATAGTAGCACACAATTGCAACTTTTATGTCCAGTGAGATGAATATATAAACAAAAGTAACAAAAAGCTTTGTAACAACAATGAAAATGTAGCTGCCTTTGATTATAGAGAATAAAATTAGGAATGATTCCAAATGAGTTTGAAAAAGAACAAGATTACAATAAAAAAGCTGGGTGTGGTGTTAAGTGTCTATAATCTCAGAATTCAGGCGGCAGAGGTAGGAGCATGGCTATGAGTTTGAGGACACCTTGAGAAAACATAGTGAATTCCAGGTCAACCTGGGCTAGAGTGAAACCCTATCTAAAAAAAATACAAAATAGAATTATTCTAATTTATCATTTCAGTCAGAAATACTTAATGTGGAAAGTAGTTAAAGTTTTAAAATTTAAAAGCAAAATGTAGACTTCTAAAAGAACATTATGTTCCCATTTAAAACCTACCTTTAAGACCTTCTCATGTTTCTGTGTAATTTGGTTCAGTTTGTAGTTCTGAACATTTTTAGCTTGTCGAGAAACCTTTTCTTGTTGCCAATAAGCAGCCTATAAATATAAAAGGAAAACTGTGTAATAAGAGTTAAGTGTGTTGTGTTCTAATATAGATGGATACATGTGTGTGGATGCATGTGAAGGCCAGAGGTTGATGTCAGGTGTCTTCTTCAATTGCTCTCCATCTTACTTTTTTGAAACAAGGTCTCACATTGAATCCAGAGCTAACAAGCTTGCTTGGTTTAATGGGTGATCAAGTCCTAGGGATCCTCCTGCCTCTATGTCCCCAGTGTTGTGATTACAAGCATGTGCCAGCATACCTGGCTTTTATGTGGATTCTATGAACCTACGAATTTATGCTTGCTTGGCAAGCACTATACCCACTGAGCTATCTTCCCATATCCCCAAAAGATTAATTTTATAACAGATTATTTAAAAATATTTTATCTATTGAGAAAGAGAGTGAGAGAGAGAGAGCGAGAGAGAGAGAGAGAGAGAGAGAGAATGGGTACATCTGAACCTCCAGCTGCTGCAAATGAACTCCAGATTTATGCACCACTTTGGGCATCTGGCGGGTACTGTGGAATCAAACCTGGGTTGTCAGGCTTTACAAGCATGCACTTTGATCACTGAGGCAACTCTCCAGTCCCAATAGACTCTTTTAATATTGTGCCTTAGTAAGTATTATGGAAAAACAATATATCTGTTTTTATAACTAACATACAATCCTACCATTTTCTAAAAATTCTTTTTGGTATCCAGTCTCACTGTGTTGGCATAGGGTAGTTGGGATTTATAACGTTCTTCCTCCAACTCCTAAGTATCTGGTGTTACAGGAGTGCAGCATGTGACACTGAGTAAGACGACTTCATGCTCATGACATAACTTATTATGCCAATGTCTACACAGATGATATTCTAATAACGTGTTCTTCCACATTTAAAAAAATATTTCACCTATTTATTTGAGAGAGAGAGGCATGGAGAAAGAGAGAGAGAGAATGGGCACACCAGGTCCTCCAGCCACTGCAAACGAACTCCAGATGCATGCGCCACCTTGTGCATCTGGCTTATGTGGGTCCTGGGGGATTGAACCAAGGTAATGTGGCTTTGCAGGAAAATGCCTTAACTGCTGAGCCATCTCTCCAGCCCTTCTTCCACATTTTAAAACATATTACCTACCAAAGATTTTTGTTCTTTACCCTACTTTATCTATTCACTTAAGTATCTGTACTCTAAGTTTTGCCATTCCTATAAACAATCTCTTTATAGTATTGATAATGTCAGATCAAATTCTGGACACCCTTAAGTAAATTTAAATTTATTCTAACTGAACTCCGATAACCCTCCCAATGACTATGTGAGATAGGTTACTTTCAAGGATGTGGAAACTAAGGTATGCCAGTAGACTATCTGTCCATCACTTCATAGATAGCTACTGCTTAAACTAGAGTTTGGACCCAAACAATTCTAGAATGCAGACTCTAACCACTATACATTTCTTTCTCCACAAATTGTGCATTCAAAAACTCCTCCCTTTCCACTGTATCTTACTGTCTTTAGTATTACATATAACTAACTATCAGGACGAAAAATCCATTAATACTAGCTGCTTTTCACTGCAATCCATACTCGTCTTATCCTCATTTTCCTCTTTCCTACCTTAAATTGTACAACCAATCATGCATACATACATACACACATACATACATATGTACACACACACATACCCCTTACCTCCCTCTTAGTCTCTCATATTTTATTGGCAGAATATGAAGCTTGGAAAACTGATCTATAGAACTCTATCTATGACAAATTTCACCATATGATGACCTTATTTCACTAAAAACAAAGGAGAAAGCAAGAGAAAGTATAGCCTCCCATCACATCTATCACCGACCTGTATCTGTCTATGCTTACATATTCAATTCCCTGTTTATGAGCATGTACTGCATTTATTCTTTATTTCCTCCAAAGCCTTCTCAAGTGTCACTTAATCTCAAGAAGTTAACAATTAATTCTCCTTTATCTGTCTTTTAAGAATTACCCCTCTAGCTAAGCCTAATGGCTCATACTATGATACCAGCATCTCATGAGACTTAAGCAGAATGATCACAAATCAATAGCCATTCTGGACCATCTAGTGAGACTCTATCTCAATATACAAAGAGAACTGGGGAAATAGTACAGCAAAGCACTTGCCTAAACTCCCCTAGGTTTTAATTCTTAGCATTAAAGAACAAAGAAATGAGGAGATAATTTTTTTCCTTATATGTTGGTTCTGTCAGTAAACAAACATGTTATTTTGCTATCTGAAAAAAACAAAACAAAACAATATCTTCTATTCCTTTTCCCCCTCTGGCTACCACAGTCATTTCTTTCTTGTTTTGTCTTGTGTTCATTCAGGTGAGGTTTGCTCTTACTTTTCTATCCACTTAACTCTGATTTGGGACACCAAAGACTTCCCATTGCCAAATGTACCCTATTGGGCCAATAAGCATCATACGTAACAATTAATGTCCCTTTCTTCTTTTAAAATGTTCTTCCCTTAGGGTAACTTATTTTCAACCTATTAAACAACTTGTTATCAATCTGCTTTACTGATTCCTTCTCACTCCTTAGAACTCTCAACATTGAAGTGCTCCAAGGGTCTGTTTGTAGATTTTAATTTACATTTACAGTCCATTTTTTGGTGATTTAATCTAGTTTTCATGGTTTAAAAACTGCCTTTAATATGAGAATTCTCAATACTGTATCATTAGGTCATAGCTCTCTTCTCAACTCCATTCTCATATAGCTGTGGTCTATTCCCCATGAAAGTTCATATATATTTCAAATTAAACATTTCTATATCTAAGCTGACCATGTAACCCCCAAATTGTTTGCCATGACCAGGACTTCAAACCTTAGAAATAATGTTTTATTCCTATAAAATGATTAAAAAATATAAAAAATAGTAAATGCCATATACTATGACTGGGCTTGCCTTCCATTTCACATCTGTATAGAGTGGTACACATGCCTAAACATTAAGGTTAAGTATATTGTGAAGGATACTATCTTAGCAATAATATACTTGTCCTATCTTGCATTTTCCCAAGACAGGAAGAAATTAAACAATAGATAGATAGATAGATAGATAGATAGATAGATAGATAGATACATACATACATACAGATACATACATAGATAGATAGATAGATAGATAGATAGATAGATAGATAATAGATAGATAGATAGATAGATATAGTGGAGAGATAGAGAAAAGGAAAGAATGGAAGGAGAGGGAGGGAGGAACAGAGAGAGGGGGAACCAAAGTAGAAAATAAAACGAAAGGAAAGGGAAGGGAGAGAGGAAAGGGGAGGGGAGGGGAGGGGAGAGGAGAGGAAAGTATAAACCATATTGTGTCTATGGTGGTTGATTCAGGAAGGGCAACTGGTCCAAGATAGTTTAATGAAATTTCTCTTTAGAAATTTTCTGCTGGAGCTATTGAGAGAGTTTGTCTCAGTCAACTCCAGTTACTACATTTGTAATAAGTCTAAGATTGAAAAAAAAATCTTTACTATATTAAGTTCACAAAGAATTAGTAACAGATTCCTGATGACACTACACATATAACCTTTCACTATCCCCCACTCAACTGGGCCAAAAGATAACCTACCCCTGATTTCTTTTCAGAAACAAATAATCTTTCTTTTATCCTTTGATAAGTTTCTGTTACTTATAATTTTAGGGATCCCAATTAATAATAAGATCCAAATGGTTTTTGAGAGCAAAATATGTACCTGTATGCTTTACAGGTCAGAAGAACTAGAACATAGAGCCTATAATGGGTGAGGAAGCCTAATTCAGTTCCATGTGCTTAACACAAATGTAGCTTCTCTACTCCTACTTCAGTCTTGGTTGTAACAGATAATTATAAAGCTCACTGTGATACCAACACTTAGGTCATCATGTTGTGCCCGTAATTGCTTCATGTATGAATCCCAGTGCTGAAAAACAGTCATAAGCTTCTGAGAATATTCATTACTAAGCTTCTTCCTGTAAAACATAGTAATAAATGCTCACATTTCACACCAATATGAATAAAATATTCAAAAGAAAATCAAATTGTAATATTTTGTATTATGAAAGGGAAGGCTATAGTAGCAGATTAAATATTCTGATAGAAAAATGAGAAGTAAAATTACAATTATACAGATTTCAGAAGTAATTTTTCCTGACAAACTAATAGAAAAAGGTTGTCACATGTTTTGCCTCTTAAACACTGGTGCTTTATCATATGTGTATTGTACACATATATGTTTATTGATTTTATAAAAATCATTTCATCTCTAGCAGTTTTTTTTCTTTTTTTATAGTGAACACAGGGGATTTTTGGGTAAATATGTGATTTCCATGTAGAAACATTTCACTTACTTTCGTCTCCTTCATTTTGGCATTACTAGTACTTAATAACAAGAATATTTAAGTTAATGAAATTATTTACAATATGAAAATGAACTTTTTCTACCTTGTCAAAAACAGCTAACTTCAATAAAATTAATAGTTTCTGTGACATACTTTTTGTTCAATTTTTTATTTCTCGATAGAAATCTAATACTTTACAAAATGGCAGCCCACCTCAATTGCTAACTAAAGAGAAAAAATAATCTTTGCTGACTAGTAATTTATTGATATCAACTGTATGAGGTCAGGTGGTAGTAAAACTAGTTGCTTAGAGAAAAATTAAGGCAACTGTCTTTGTTAGACACTCCAACGACAAGAACAGGGTAGTATTTACACAAGCAACTTGCACAAATATATACCAAAAAACGATATACATGTTGCTCTAAAAATAGTGTCCTTACATTTGTTCTTGTGATCTCCAAATTTGCTGGATATTGTGGTTACTCTCTTTGATGGAAGCTTTAGTACACATATCCGTTCTTTTCTTCTTTTCAAGATCAGCCTCATTAATGCCAGCTTCATAGAAAATAAATGTGCATTAAATTTAATGTGAATAAAATTATAGTCTTCCTACATATTCAAGTAATCACAACTGTGTTAATTCAACAAACTCAATGACATATAAAAGTCTTGTTTTCCAAATTGAAGATTTTTTTCCTTTTTTTAAGTTATACATGTACTCAGTATGGAAATAACAGGTGTTTCATCCTTTCACTCATCTTTGCCCCTTTTCTGAAGGGGCTCTCCTCATTAGGGTAGCAGGTTATCCCTGTGGGGATTGTGGGCTATGCATTGTGTGAGCAGCAGTCATTTACTGGGGAGAGGCAATGTCTCTGTGCATAATGACACAACTTATGACTCTAACAACCTTTCTGCCCCCATCTTCTGCAAAATTTTTTTTTTCTTTTTTCCGAGGTAGGGTCTCACTCTAGCCCAAGCTGACCTGGAATTCACTATGGAGTCTCAGGGTGGCCTCGAACTCATGGCAATCCTCCTACCTCTGCCTCCCGAGTGCTGGGATTAAAGGCGTGCGCCACCACGCCCGGCTTTTCTGCAAAAATTTTAAACATAGGGATGGTAAAATGAGTATGAACCCATATCTAGAATTGAGGACCAGACCACAATCCTGCAGAGACAAAGAACAGACTGTAGTTTCTTCAAGAGGTAACACTATGATAAAGGCTACATATTTATAAATTTAAAAAATATTCTTAGTTTAAAAGGACACTCACCTGCATTATTGTTCTCATTATATAAAATGAAAAAATACTCTTTAAGCAGAATCATTGGATGAATGGATAATGAAGTTGTGGTATATTTACACAGTGGAATTCTACTCGGCAATAAGAAAAAATGATACAATGAAATTTGTAGAAAAATGGACAGACTTGAACAGACCATACTAAGCTAACGCACACAACCGCAGAAAGCCAAATGCCACATGGTGTCACTTATCTGTAGTTCCTAACCTGGACCTGCATGAGTTGCTGTCATACCTGATGGACAACTCAAGGCCCAGAAAACAGGGATGGAAGGGTTTGGGGGGAGGGGAGGGGAAGGCGAGGGGGATTAACACAAAATTAAATCCGAACTGAGCTGAAAGCACAGAAACCTTTATCCTTGGAGATAGCCTAAAAGATATAACCCTCAGAAGGAGTAAGGAGGGAGCACCTGGAATGTAGGGCTCTGGTGAGGGTGCGATGAAGCTTAAGCTTAGAAGCAACTTTTTTTTTTCTGTCTCGCACCTGTAACTTCCAGTACCAGAGATTGGTTGCTACCCACATTGAGCTGTTGATCGGAGAGACCATGAGGTCCCCAAATCAAGACAACTTTCTATCAAAGCACCTGATTACCCGCCTGAGGCAAAAGCTAAGACCCTATTGCTGAAGACACCATATTCTGCTGATACAGAGCACAGAGAGACCTGACTGGAATCCAGAAGAAAGCCAGTCCGCACACAGTCTGTCTAGTGCTGGAAAGTACTACATGAGCTACTGGGGGAAAATGGCCAACAGTCTGAGCAACCAGAGGTCTAAGCTACTCAGAAGCAAACACCCTGACACAGTGTACACACAGCCTAAGTGGGTAACCAATAGCTTTCTGATTGGCTAAGAGATTTGCTCAGTGTAAAGGAACCCATATCTGGAATTGGGGACCAGACCACAATCCTGTGGAGACAAAGATTATGTTCTCCGGTGTCAGGCTCTCACTAGTCTTTGGCTAAAAGAGGGGTTACATACATCAAATTCTCTCTAGATTAATAATGCTTATCTCATTTAAACTATGCTGACTTTACTCTTCATTGAAGAATCTGTTCTTTTTTTTCAGAAGGTAGCAAGACTAGAGGAGGTAAACTAGCCTCGCACTTCAGCCAAGCCACAGGTGAATCCATAGAGGAATGGGGAGAGGAGCAAGAGTGCTGCTTCCATGCTGCTCCTGATAATCAGTGCCAGGGTGTAGGAGACAGACCCAAAGTAGAGATTCAGAGGCACCTAAGAGCTCATCAATGAAGTAGACTTAAATTTTATTTATTTATTTATCTCTGAGAGAGAGAGAGAGAGAGAGAGAGAGAGAGAGAGAGAGAGAATGGGCACACCAGGGTCTCCAGCCACTGCAAACCAACTCCAGACGCAGGTGCCACCTTGTGTATCTGGCTTGCGTGGGTCTAGAGAAGGTCCTTTGGCTTTGCAGGCAAACACCTTAACTGCTAAGCCATCTCTCCAGCCCTGAAGTAGATTTAAAATTCACCCACCATGGCTCAGGGAATTTTGCAGAAGAAGTGGCAGAAAGATAGCAAAAGCCACAGGTTGAGACAGCAATCTAAGAGGCATTCCCTTCCCCCCAAAATAACTGACTACTTCTCCCACAATGCATAAACTACAACCTCATGGGGAATACCTGCAACCCCACTGAGAAGCTTTCCCAATGGGATGGGGTCAGAGACAAGGGAAAAGAGGGTGCCAACACAGGATGTATCCATAAGAAACATCTTGTTAATAATAATAAACATAAACAATTAAGATAAAAAAGCAGAATATGCAGAGACATTTAGCTTACCCATAACTGTGGGCTAACTCCACAATGCATGACCCTTATACCTCAACAAGGAGGGGCCAAGGGGAGGGGGTAGGTCACGGATGAGCCTAATAATGGTACCAAACTGACTGTATTTGCTGAATACAGAACTGACTAATAAAGAAAAAAAAAGCAGAATCCACAATGGACATTTAAAACAAATACTAAAATAATTATTTGTAGTAGTGCTACTTTGAAATGTACATTTTACTAATAAAAACAAAGGTCAAAGATGGAGAAATATCTTAGGTTACACAAACATCAGTACAACTTATTTAAGAACATTTTAAAGTACTTCCAGGGTATTTCATAGGATACTTTTTCACCTTGGCGTATAAGAGTTTATACAAATTTTAATATTTCAAAATGTGTTGTAAACACATACCTTTCTACCATAAATGGTAGAAGCCATGAGGAAGTGGTATTATAGAAATATTTTACATTTTCAGTTTCTAGAATACTAAAACAAGTGCTTTGTCCACATTGATGAAACCTTTCAAAAAAGATTTTATGGTATAAGTAATCCCTATAAAGGACCTAATATTAAACCTTATTAAAGAGTTTTGTGACCTAAAGTAGATGAGATCACACATACCACTAAACATAACACCCAGGAGATAAAGGCATTAGATTTTTAGTTTAAAAGCTTTAAAAGCTGCAGGGTAGGAAGGTATACTGCGGGGCACAGTCCCTTTGAAGTGGATTGACTGGTGCATACATGACTCTATGGAGATTATAGATACCCCGAGAAGACCTGCAGTGTTCTGAACTCATGAACATTTTTTGTTTATTTTTATTTATTTATTTGAGAGCGACAGACAGACAGAGAGAGAAAGAGGCAGAGAGAGAGAGAGAGAGAGAGAGAATGGGTGCACGAGGGCCTCCAGCCACTGCAAACGAACTCCAGATGTATGTGGCACCTTGTGCATCTGGCTTAAGTGGGTACTGGGGAATTGATCCTTGAACTGGGGTCCCTAGGTTTCACAGGCAAGCACTTAAGGGCTAAGCCGTCATCTTTCCAGTCCTGAACTCATAAACATTTTGACATAGAGGATGGAGGATGATGAAAGGAATGAGACAACACAACAAAGCAAGAACTGCCTTGAAAAAGGAGGGGCCTTCATTGTAATGGGGGTTGGAGAAAGGGGTATAAAGAGGATAACATGGTGGGAATATGACAAAGTCACAATATGAATTTATATTAAAATTTCTGATTAATCATGGAAACAATTAACCTTCTCCTAAAAGAGCTCCTGTAACTTACGCATGTTAACATATACTTGAAAAGTTTAGGTCATTGTAAATGTGATTATAACTTTTTCACTGGCTAGTAAAGTTGTATTTACTTTTCAAGCACATAATTTATTACTATAAAATAATACTGGTTATCTTACATTATCCTCCACCACGAAAGGCATACAAGTGTACTAGAAAATCACTGCAGTGGATGAAGCTCCGGTATACACAGAGACACGTTTGTGAATGCAAACAAGTGCAAGAAGTTCTCAAGTCTTATTTTTTCTAAAATACCATTAAATTCACAGATGTCTAAAAGCACCATTTTTTTTTCAAGGTAGGGTCTTAATCTAGCCCAGGCTGACCTGGAATTCACTATGGAGTGGCCTTGAACTCACGGCAATCCTCCTACCTCTGCCTCCCGAGTGCTGGGATTAAAGGCGTGCGCCACCACACCCGGCTTAAAAAGCATCATTTTTATCCTTACTCAGAAACTATTAAGTAAGAAAATATGTGTTAAATCAAAGATATTCATGCAAAATCCTATAAAGGAGAGCAAGGCATTAAATTAGTCCTATATTACGTATATTAACATTTCCTATAATACAATTATTTTTAAAATTTTGTCTAAATATAAATATCTCCGAACACATACCTCCTAATTTATCCATCATATTCTGTGCTTCAATTCTGTGAAGAAATTGCATAAAAAGTGTTACAGGTAGCAATGTAGGTCAGTGGTATAACACTGGTCCAGAATGCACAAAGCCCAGAGCTTGATAGCTAGAACTACCAGAGAAGCCTTTAAGTTAAGTATTTAGAATATATAATGCCTAGTGTAAGAGAAATATTATGTGTTGAATAATTTATATACAATAGTTGTTAGATAAAGTATAAAATTTTGTCATTTTTTTGTTTTCTTTTGTGCTTTCTTTCTTTCTTTCTTTTTTTTTTTTTTTTTGAGACAGGTTCTCAAGTATTCCAGACTGGCCACAAGCCTGCTGAGAGTTGACATTAGATTCTTAGTCCTACAGCCTCCACCAACCCTCTCACCCCATCCTGAGTACTCAGAGTACAGGCCTTTGCCACTTGCTTCACACTATTTTTGAAATTAAAAAAAAACATTGTTGAACATATTACCCCATATCTTCAACTACTTCTGCAGAAGATAAGCTGCTCAGAGATTTATCAAGTTGTGGTCTCTTTTCTGTAACGACAATACAAATACACATTTGAACATAATTAAATTATTTTGGTAAATTTTAACAGAATAGTATATCTATTTTCAGTTCTTTCAATGTTATGCCCATGTAAGTTTTTTGAACTCTCTCTTTCTCTCTCTTTGTGTGTGTGTGTGTGTGTGTGTGTGTGTGTGTGTGTGGCAGTATTTTCTTTAGCATTTAGACAAAATTAAATCACAATTCATGACCATTTTATAGGGAAAAGGTTTTAAACTCTTTCCACATATTTGTATTGCAAAGGTAACAGAGACTATATGTGTTTCTAGAACTTGATATAGATTTATGAAGACCATATGAGAAACAATGTACATGAAATTGTTTAGCAAAGTTTTACTCCATTTAGGTGACCAGGTTAAAAAAGGAACCAAGGAACTACAAGACACCATCCATACCCAACACTAGTTATTTCGTACCATTAGTTGCAGTCTCCCCAGTATCCTCTGGCTCCTCTGGCTCTTCGGTCTCCTTCAGCTCCACGTTCTCCTTCAGCTCCCCGGTCTCCTCCATCTCCTCCATCTCAGTGGTCTCCTCCGGCTCCTTAATCTCCATCTCCTTGTTCTCCAGCTCCTTGGTTTCCTCCAGCTCCTCAGTTTCCTCCGACTCCTTGGTCTCCTCTGGCTCCTTGGTCTCTTCTGGCTCCTTGGTCTCCTCTGGCTCCTCGATCTCCAGCTCCTCCGGCTCCTCACTCTCCTCCAGCATCTCCATCTCCTCTGTCTTCTCACTCTCCTCCAGCTCCTCAGTTTCCTCTGGCTCCTCGACCACCAGCTCCTCCATCTCCTCTGGCTCCTCGCTCTCCTCTAGCTCCTGGGGCTCCTCAGTCTCTTCACTCTCCTCCAGCTCCTGGGGCTCCTCAGTCTCCTCATTCTCCTCCAGCTCCTTGGGCTCCTCGGGCTCCTCAGGCTCCGTGGAACTATTCAGAACTTGATCTTGATCTTCATTAAAGTCAAAGGTTTCTAAGTGCTGCTTCTCTTCTGGTGACATCATAGGTTTCCTAGAATATTTTCTTCCACAGGAAGACATGTTTAGATGTTTAAAACAAAACAAAAAACAAATCTCTCTACCCATATGAATCCAAACAGTTATTTAAATGAGCTGATAAAAATTAAATAGTAAACAGGGTCAAAAAAGAATGAGCTTGGGTGCATAAAGGCTAATAGTTTCCTTCTCATGTTCTGGAACCAAAAGTTAGGAATTTGTCATTTCTTAATCTAAAAAAGCAACATAAACATGATAGCTTGTACCCTGACTCTAAATGTGATTGCACTTACCCACTGAGGTAACGGAATTATGGTCCCATTTCTGTCAGATTCTTGATAAATTTGAGTAAATATGTAAGTATATATCTCAGCCTCAAAGTACAGCTTTGATGGCTATAAGGATAGATCACAGGCATGCCAAAAATCTGTTCACAGCAAAGAAATAAAAAACATAAAGTTCTACAGGCCTGGAGATGAGGTAGAGTACAGGCCTAGAAGGCAAGTTGACCTGGCTTTCATCCTTAAAACCTTAAAAGGCAGTGGGGAAGAGGACAGGTAGGCAAGGTGGCACAGGGTTCTAATAGCAGCATTTTGGAAGTTGAGGATAGTTAAATACAAGGCTAGCCCAAGCTACATAGGGAGTTACAGGTCAGACTGGCCTATACTAAAACAAGGTTTTAAAAGCACAAAATATGGGGCTGGGGAAAATGCTTAGTAGTTAAAGGCATGTGCTTGCCAAGGATGCCCACTTGGGTTCAATTTCTCAATTCCCACTTAAAGCCAGATGCAAAAAATGGCACAAACAATTCATCTGATATTCTTGTGCAGCAGGAAGACACCCTGGCCTATACTCCCATGCACATTAATATGTGCAAATAAATAAAAATATCAAATATACATGTAGCACAAAAAACAAAGCCAGATGTGTTAGTATAAGCTGGTAATTAATATATATTGATATATATATATATTAGTGATTATATATGATATATATTAGTTATTATACTAGTATATTATGATATATTATATCATAATTATAGTATTCAATAAAATATACTATGAGAGAATAATTATGAATAAATAACCAATGTTATGAATATATATTAATTATATATAAATATATTATTAATTACATTCATAAATGAATAATATATAGAATCTATGTACATTTATACATGAATGTAATATATACTAACTATATAATTACAATTTATATTTTATATTAAAATCGGTATATATTGATAAATAATATATAATTAATGTTAATATATTGTATATATATATATGTTATGATTATTGATGTACTTATGCAATATAATTTACATTGATGAACATTATTCATATATTATGATGTATATTTATAATCTGTGACTTAGAAAAATAACATAACATATTTGAATATTATATTTGCATAATTATTATTTACACAACCAAATTATATATCAATATATTTAAGCATTAATATATTTACATATTATATTACAAAATTATATCACATGTTTATATAATTATATATTGATATTTAAATATGAAGAGAATTGACTATTACATTTACATAATTATATATTAATATGCACTATATATTATAATATATTAATACCTATCTCTGACCCTGGACTCATAAAAATAATGTCATACTAGCTCAACAGCATATGGAGGTAAACCTAGCAGGTGTCCTCAGCTTCCTGAAACTACGGATGTGTAGAGGACCTCAGGAGACATGTGCGGAAACTCCACAGCCACTCCTTCCTTAAACTTTCCACAGGGTCCTGACAGGGGCCCTCACTCACTCCCCGTCCCTCTACCACTCCTTTCCCCCCAAACCACTGGACTTGTTTCCTACAGGTCCCCAAGCTGTTCAGGCCCTGCCCGCCCTGGTTCACCACCTCCATTTTCCTGTCACAGGCCCCAGACAAGTCCAGTGGGAAAGGTGCCACACCGGCCTTCAACCTTCCACACTGTCCTGAGAGGGACCCCACTGCCCAACTCCCCCCGGAAATCACTGGACCCATCCTGACCGCTTCCCACAGGTCCCCACTCTGTGCAGGCCCTGCCATCATCCGGGTTCACCACCTCCATTTTCCTGTCACAGGCCCAAGCCAAATGCAAAGGGAAAGGTTTTGTTCACGTGTCAGGGACAGGGTCAGTGTCAGTGTCAGGGTGAGGAGTTGCCTGGGTCCTTGGCTCCCTCTGGTCAAAGCCCTGTTTTCCAGAACAAAACCCCAACGTGTGAAGAAGCAGTCTTACGGGTCTTCGGCTGCCATCGCAGTGCTCCTGTGGTAACGGAATTCACAACAGAGCGGAAGAAGCTGGTCCTCCTCCCCTTCCTTAGCCATATGCCTCGCTGATTGGCTCCTGCCCTGCACATGCGCAAGAGGTATGAGGAGCAACTAGGCAGGTCTGACCTCTGACACTTGGACCACTTGTGTCTGTCTCAGAATGCCTAGCAATGACACAGAACACATTTGTACATGGCTGTTTTACTTTTACTTTTTTTTGAGATAGAGAGAAAGACAGGAAAGACAGAGAGAGAATTGCCGGGGCAGGGTCTCAGCCACTGAAATTGAACTCCAGATCCTTGTGCCACCTAGTGGGCATGTGTAACCTTGCACTTGTTTCTCATCTTTCTGCATCTGGCTTACATGGGATCTGGAAAGAGAGAGAGAGAGAGAGAGAGAGAGAGAGACCTTAGGCTTTGCAGACAAGCACCTTAACTGCTAACCAATCTCTCCAGAACTGCACATGCTATTTTATATCACCATGTCAAAAGCGTAGATGACCTCGACCAATCCTTCAATTTTTCTCTTCCTTGTGGGTCAGCCTGCACATGTTTATTGAGGTGTGTGAAGTTAAGTCCCATTATGGGTAGGGGTGGGGGTGGGTATTATTCAGACTGCTTGGAGCCAAAGATAGTTTGGAATGCCTGTCCATCTTGTTGGTAGATGTTGGCAGTGTCACGTCCGAATATCAAAGATGCGGACAGCGTTTAATAGTCTCTACACCTGGCACTTTACTACAGTTTCTATTTCAAATGTCAATTAATCTGTAAAACCAAAGAGAATGTCTAATGCATAAAGCACAAGATCAACCAGTCTCCACTTTATAAATGAGCACTTTGACGATATTCTCTTTCTGACTTAGGTCCCATCCCACTCACTTCTCCTCATTCCCCCTGCCCCTGACATCTTGCTTTCTAGTCCTCATTCAGAGATAAAAGAATATTGTTTTTGAGCCGGGCGTGGTGGCGCACGCCTTTAATCCCAGCACTCGGGAGGAAGAGGTAGGAGGATCGCTGTGAGTTCGAGGCCACCCTGAGACTCCATAGTGAATTCCAGGTCAGCCTGGGCTAGAGTGAGACCCTACCTCGAAAAACCAAAAAAAAAAAAAAAAAGAATATTGTTTTTGTATAAGTCATTCATATCCTATTTTCTGAGTTCAGCAAGGTTCTTAAATATAACCACATACTTTTGTGATTGGACACTGCCAAAATTAATGCTTCTATTTCCAGTACCACTTTTTCCCCCTGAGATATAATACAATGTTTAAAAACTAGTGAAGGTGATGGACAATATGCATTTGTACTTTGCTTTGAGAGCAATGCCTTGGTTGCTCACCATACTTAAAATGATGACTTTAGATGTAGATTTTATTAACTATGGGTGATGGAGTCTAGTAAAACCTTTTTAGTGTCCATGGAAATAATTTTATATTTTTCCTTAATCCTATTTGTGTGATAATTTATATTAAAGTATTGGTCAATTTCAACCTATTTTTACAGGCCTGGACTACATACATTCGACCATCATATGTTCTTTTCCTGTTCTAGTGTTAAAGTCTGTTCGTCATTTAAGCATTAGTGTGCATCAAGGATAGTGGCCATTAATTGCCTTTTATGTGATGCCATGATCAGATACAGGCAATTTTTTTTCTTGTTTCCTTCATTTCTTTTTCTCTGGGTCTATGCAGTGTTGGATGCATTAGATCCTAAAGGTTTAGCTTAATTCTCTAGTGAAACTGCCTGGAATTAGAGATTTCATGTAAAATAGTGTAGTGGATTGACTCACATGCCTGATGCCCACTCCCACCCATAAATTGAGGGGCTTTGAATGTTTGGTCCCAGCTGATGGCAATTTGGGAGTTGGAGTCTTGCATCAGGAGGAATGTTGTTGGGGATGGACCTAGGTGTTTTAAAGCCAGATGCCCTTTGCCAGAACTCAGTTCATTTTCCTCCTGGAGTTTTCCACCTGCTGTGACACAGTTGATGCCCAGCCTCTGCTCATGCCACGCTTTACCCTGCCATCAAGAAGCTTCTCCTTGAGACTGTGAGCCAAAATAAACAACTTGCCTCCCATCAGACTCTTTTGGTTAGGTGCCTGGACCCAGCATGAATAAGGTAACTACAACAAACTGTGTTGACCCTTATCTTGATTTCCCTCTTGAAGATTGACTGAAATGCCAAGAAAAGTCTTTTATGTGGTTATTTACTTATTTATTATTTATTTACTCATTTGAGATAGACAGTGGAAGAGAGACAGAAAGAATATGGGCCTGCCAGGGCCAACTTCCACTGCATCCAAACTCCAGACGTATGTCCTACTTTGTTCATCAGGTTTACATGGGTACTGGGAAATCAAACCTGGCTGTTGGACCTTATGAGCAAGCCCTCTTAACTGCTGAGCCATCACTCCAAGCCCTATGAAAAGTTTTAGTTGCAAGCATCTTGAGTAGGAAGAGTTGCCTTCTCGCACAAAGTGGCCACAAGTTCTGCACATGTCTAAACCTCTGAAAACCCTTCACTGGTTTAAAGCAGACAAATGAGATTCTTGCTATCACAGAAATATCATTTCTGCCATGTGAGACATCCACTAGGGTATATAGAAGTAATACTCTATGACTGAAACAGGTAGAGCATGTGCATTTCCTTTGTGGTCAGGGGCCCATCAGCACAAGTACTGATGAGCTGTAGAGTAACTGGGCAAGCTCTTGAGTACTGGAATGGGGTCTGAGCTGCATAGGAATTCCACTGTGTATGTGTTTATTACTTACACATACAGTGCACTGGATTGAGATAAATCCATATTCATAGTAATGGTGAGAACAAGATCTGCCCAGGTCCAGAAAATCAAATCTAAGACCATGGCAAGAGTAAAACAATGTTCTATAATCTATAATGTGGGTTTTCTGTATAGACAAATGCAAATCTCATCTCTGGAAAGAGCTCGCACTAACGTAGGATGGAGGAGGCTGAGAAAAGAGAGATAAAGGAAGGAGAGAGAGAGAGAGAGAGAGAGAGAGAGAGAGAGAGATTTCACATGCACTGGGAAACTTCTTACTAAAATAATTTCAGCAAGATCTGCTCAAATTCAAATGACAACTGGATTGAATTGGTGAACAGCTAACATTATCTCTACCTATTAGTTTCAGCTGAAGTCAAATGTGGAGTATTTGAAAAACAAGGCGTTTAACTATCTGATAATGGTTCTGCCTGACTATGAAATTTGCAGGAAAATGGATGGATCTGGAAAGGATTATACTAAGTGAGGTAACCCAGGCCCAGAAAGCCAAGTGTCTCATGTTCTCTCTCATATGTGGATTGTAGCTACAGATGATTGGGCTTCTGTGTGAGAAGGAAAAACTCAGTAGCAAAGGCCAGTAAGCTCAAAAAGAGATATAAAGGGAAGAGAAAGGAAGGGAGGGGGCAATTAATAGGATGGTATTGTATATATGTAAGTAGAAGACTAGATTAATGGGGGTGAAAAGCCCAAAATGAGGTCAGGGGAAGAGACTGAGTAAAGGAAATGTGGAGGGAGGGCTAATCAAAATCTAAGAGGATATAAATAAATCATATGGAATCCTACTTTCTTGGACAATGCAACACTCAGGAGCCGTAGATTGTTGCTAGAAAATTTTCAGTTCCAGGGATGGGATACCTTCCAGTGAGTTGTTGGCCAGGGAGGTCCCTGATGCCCCCAAAATATTATAGGCCATTGCTGAGTCCCTTGGTTTCCCACCAGGAATAGATGGTAAGATCCTTTTGCTGAAGATTGCACATACTTGGGCTGCAAGGCCACTGAGAAATCCTGCTGAAACTGAGCTGATAAACTCCTCCATGTAGACCAGCTGACAGAAAGCTGGAAGGAGCCATTCTGCATGCAGTTCAATGGGAGAAAGGGAAATCACCAGGGAAGATACTCAACAGTGGACACTGCAAGCTTTATATTTGGCCAGCCAGGCCAAATGAGCCAAGGGGTGCAATAGTGGCACCTCTGTTATGGGGGGAACCAACTGCCCTCTAATTGGACTGGATGCTGGCTCCATGGGAGGGAATACATCCCTGATACTGAAAACTTAAAACAGGAGTAGTCATGAGCCCTAGGGGTGTAACGTCTGCTGTTGTCTGGCAAAATGTATATACTATGCTTATCAAACTGCCCAGTAAGCACTTCTGTTAATGTTCATACCATTATATTAATGCTACTCACACTTTTGGTAGAGAATCTTCTCTTTTCAGATGGCAGTGACCTCGGGACCACTCAGAAGGTATCATGGTGCTGGAAAGAAGTGACCACAGTGCTCAGTACTGCAATATCTCTATCACACCTTCCAAGGTTCAGGGTCTAATGTGGAAGAGGTGGCAGAAAGAATGTAAGAGCCAAAGGAAGGTTAGGACTCCAAACAACATGCTCCCTCCAGACACAAAATGGCCTGGATATCCATGGCCTCACAGTGCCTGACACTACCTGCACAAAACCATCATAAGAGGAGGAAAAGATCTTGACATCAAAATTAAAAGAGAGACTGATTGAGATGGGGAGGGGATATGATGGAGAATGTAGTTTCAAAGGGGAAAGTGGGGTGGGGAGGGTATCACCATGGGTTATTTTTTATAATCATGGAAGTTGTTAATAAAAATTGGGAAGAAAAAATACAAGGCATTTAACTATCCAATAATAGTTCTGCGTGACTATTTGGCAAAAGTCAGATAATGTACATAGCGCCAGATATAAAAAAGCCAGATAATGTATATATGTATCTAGATAATGCATAAAGCCAGATAATGTATATTACTCATCCCCATGACCTGAGCAGGAACTACTTAAGGAGGGAAAGTGTCATTAGGCTTGACATTTTAGGCTGAATTCTAACATGGCAGGGATGACCTGTAGGCAGAGTTGAATAGTTGTTCTCCTTGCATCTGCAGACAGGCAGCACAAAGTCATGAATGCTGCCCCCAACACATGCAATTCTACACAGTGCTCCCAACCACCAACCGGACTGTAAGCTCCAGTAATGGTGTCTAGAGCTGCATTTCTGCCATGTGCACCACTAAATTTCCAGAGTCTAGATAGGGTCTTGGATCAGCACAGGTTCTCACAATGTTAGCTAAATTAAGGTGTGTCAAGCTGAAATAGGGGCAGATATTGTAAGACCTGGATCTGTTCTAGTTGGGTATACATGGAGCAGTTTTATATTGTAACATGGAGAGTTCTCCCTGATTTCCATTTTGTTACTTTGATGTCACAGTACTAGTCAGCTTGGTCAAATGCTGATGTGTTCATGCTGAGCCTGTGGGATGAAGGGAGAGGATTCTGCCTAGGTTGGAGCAAATCTTTCTCTATGGTGAGGGGACTCTGGGAAAGCAAGCATAGTAAACATTGTAGGAGAAGCACAAATGAAGGGACATACAGGGTCAAATGTGCTACATGGTCCAGCTGCCTTTCTATAATGGACTAGCTCCTTTTAGAATTCACTTTGTCCTTTCAGGGGCAGAGGGTCTCCACCAGCATCTGCAGCATTTCCCTGGAGATCTTGAGAAACAAGCACCAATGATTATGATTGTTGTGTGTGCCATGTCTTCTGACTACACTCTGAGAGGCTGTTCTCTCATGGGAAGGAATGAAAGACACATTGACCTCAGCACTTGTAAAGAATGGAACCATGTCCAAGGGGCTAAAGAGAGAATTTTTTAGGGTATTCCATGTGAATGAGGTTTTTATGTCCTAAAATAAGCAGTGGGTCTTGTTATCCACATCACATTTCAAAACTTAGTGGGCAATATAGTCCTCACCATAGGATTCAAACACTCACAAGAGAGTTTCCCATATAGCACTCTTGGTGAAAAGCCACAAGAGTAAGGCAATTACATTTACCAGTTCCCAATGAACTTCTGTTCAAATATTATTATTTTAATTACTCTGCCCAGAATTTTTTCTCCCCTGTCTCCCCTAACCTTAACTCTTCTTCTTGATCCCAAGGGTCCATTGTCCAAACTTCACACAAAGCCCTGGAAGCCTCTTGAGCCAACAGAAAGAATCAAAGAGAAGAAAGCAAATCTGAGTCCTACCAAGGTCCAGAAAGTACTGGCAATCACCATGAACACTGAACTTCCCTGCCTACTGCTCTGTTTGTGGGGTGCAAAGGGACTCCTGCCCAGGTTCCATTATGTGAGGTGCGACTGACCCAGGAAGCATATTTAGTGGCAGAAGGAATGCGGCATGAGTTCATTCATGAGGGTGTCATCCATGTTGGTCTGGAGAAAAGCTAGAAGTCATCACTTCAAAGTCTAAACCCATAAGAAATACTAGTTTCACTTCAACTAACCAGCAGCCACTGGATAAGAGCCACACGTGCAGCTTTAACGTTTCCATCCCCCACTGGAATCAGTGTTATAAAGAGGTGTGCTCCACTATAATACCATGTTATATTTATTCCAACATGTTCACACTAGCAGAATTTCAACAAAACTCCATAAAAAACTTGCAGTGACATGCTCAAGCCACTCTTTCCTTCAGACATAGCCTTCTTCAGAAGATGCACATCTCCACACTCACAGCCATTTTCTAGTTATGCTGGTCACGTTCCATGTACTCAACAGCCAGGAGTGGCTCATGACTCATGTGAAAAGCAGAATGCATGTAGACCCTTGAAGGTAACAATGAAAAAAACCAGGAAACAAGAGAAAAAGAAGGGAAACTCCTCATTCAGTCCTTTCAGAGAGTCAGGAATCTTTGGTCTACTCGTGTATAGGATATATCTGCTCTGAAGAAAACAGCTCATTAAAAATGGCCCACAACCCAAATCCCAGAAACTCTGAATCTCAGATGAAAAGTCATGCTATCTTTTCAAAGGACCACCTCCCTGTGCTCAGTTATATCCTCCTGAGAGAAGGGTGAGTCACAAAGTGACTTTGAAAAGATGCTACTACCATCTCCCCCATGGAGTCTTTTGGATATGCTACCAGGCAATGAGACCCTCTGCCATAGCCCATAGAGATTCAGAAACTGACCTGGTCTTCTGGTCCTAAACTTCCAAAAATGTGTCCCCCGTAGCTGATTTGTTAGATGTGGAAGGATTTGAAACCTTGGCCTGGCAGATGCCTTGCTGTGCTGTAAGTACAGCTTGATGGATTATTATGGCTAGAGTTGAAAGATCTGAAGGCAGTAGGAACTAAGGACTGTGAGATTTGTCTTATAATGGGAAGAAAGAGCTTTATTTCCCTGGACAAAGCTAGAAGCTTTGTGTGAGAGTTTGTGTGAGAGACTTTCTGTTATGCACATGTCCTGAAAACTTGTGTAGGCTTGCCTTTCATAGAATCAGACTTGTGTGAGCATAAGGATATGGAAGAGACTGAAAGAAAATCTTTGGGCCAAAGTTACTGCCCATTCAGCTTCAATTGTTTGAGAGATTATATACTTTGAGATTGAGCCAGCTGATCAGCATTGAGCCAGGGGTAAAATATGGTGGTTTGATACCATGTCCCCCATAAACTTAGATGTTCTGAAGGTCCCCAGATTGTAGCAATTTGTGAATTAGGTCCACCTGGAGGTGATGTATTGTTGGGGGCAGACTTATGAATGTTATAGCCAGATTCCTCTCACCAACGTTTGCTGCTGTTGTCCACCTGATGTTGGCCAGCAGGAGTCATCCACCATCTGGCCATCATTACCCATGCCATCATTTTCTCCTGCCATCATGGACCTTCCCCTTATGTCTGTAGGCCAAAATAAACCCTTTCCTTCCACAGGCTGTTCTTAGTCAGGTGTTTCCTGCTAGTAACACAATGGTAATTGCAAGAAACTGTCAAGAGGAACATTTTATCTTCCTGGCCTTAGAGGATACCATCATGTTTTCAGATACCCAATGAGAGCTGGAAGTGATCTTCAGAAACTCTACTCCACATGGAGGGTTCAGAAATAAAGTATATCCCTCTGTTGTCAGCACTAGATCAACCAGTATCCAAATGATATAGTGAGCCCCTGACTGTATTGAATTCTGAGTGTTGAGCCATTTTTGATTTCTGGAGGTTCGTCCAACACAGAAGACCACCTTCCTTGCTGGATGCAAAGTCTAACTTCAGGCCATGATACAGAGAGACAGAGAGGGAGAGAGAGAGAGAGAGAGAGAGAGAGAGAGAGAGAGAGAGGGAGGGAGAAATGGGGGGGGGTGACTTGTTCCAATGAGCCACTCAATCTGGTGATTTGGGAGATTTAGAGCCTTTTTTGTGAGATTCCTTGATCTTAGTTAGACATTATTTTCACAGTGAATGCGACAGCTTAATTGGACTATAGATTTTCACTCACTCTAGGATGAGAGAGTGACAAATAATACAGTTATTCCCTTCTGGTTGCTATGAGGCTAGTTTTTGCAGTTATGACACTGTTCCTTGGAATCTGCATGATACATAAGAGGTATTTGCTGAGGATCATGGAGCATAGAGGCCATGGAACTTGCAGGGTGAAAACCTCCAAGTGGACTGAAGAAGCACCACTCCAGGCAGAGGACTCTCAAGTAATATAGTTATGTGCCTATGGTCAGTGCTGTGACAAAAAGGAACTCAATTGTTAGAATGAGTCCTTTCCCAAGACCTCCTCCATGAACAACGTGGGAGGTACTTTTGGTGGTTGTCAGAGAGGAATGGACCAAGGTTCTTTTGGTAAAGGTCGGAGCTGAGAGTGTAGTTACCAAAGCCCCATCCTACTTAGAAATTTAAGGTAAGTGTTTTTAGGAAGGCTAAAGAAACTCCAAGCTACATAGGACCTAAAATCACCCAGATTCATGTTCCTCTGTTTTCCATTCTGCACTAAAAAAGATTGATTGGTAAGAACGGTAGTCTGCAATTTGGGTCCATTTATTCCCCTTTGTCCTTGGTGGAAAGATGGCCTGGGCTTTTCAAGGAGAATGGCAAGATCTTGAGGGTAAACTGAGGAACCATCTATGTGCTCCTTGACTCCTTGCTCCTGCTCCGGATGGGGCAGCAGAGGAGTAACTGGCAAGCACCTGTCAGGGGAGTACCATTGTGTGCTCTACAAACTTCCCAGCTTGAGTACAGTGTGGGGCAGGGAATGCACTCATGCTGCTAGGTAGCTCCTGAGCTTCACAGGCAATGGATGTCTGTGATTGTGGGCTGAAGAGATTCTGGAACTTCAGTGCAGATTTCCTATCAGCCACCAGCCCAGAGCTGCTAATACGCTTGCAGACTCTACAACCTCCATATCTGTAGATGTAAGACCATCCCACTCCAACCTAGTAGAAACCCAAAACAAATCACACACTGAAGATCCTACAAGAGCCACTATTGGATTCTTCCTTAATAAAACAAGAATCTTCCCCCAAGACGGGTAAACACTAATACAAAATAATATATATATAAGACAACAGCTGAGACATCTCAAACCAGATAGCCTAGCCCACAATGTAAGTTTCCAGTGAAAAGATAGAGGACAAATCATAAATAGAATCCCAAAATGAAAGCAGAATAGGCTTATTAAATAAACTCAATGGGACCTTGACCAAATGAATGGCTGAACTGGAAGCAACAAACAAAAATTGCACAAATTAAAAGCAACAGAGCAATCTATTGTAACAAACAGTTTTCATAACTCATTTTAACAATGTTGAAGAAAACCAGAGAGATCTCAAAGGAGAAAAAAATGAATTAAAGGTTCAGTCAACAAATACAGGAATTCAATAAACAGCTGATTAAACTTAATGAAGACATTGTCAAATGCAAGATAAAACACGAGGAAGCATCAGAAAATCAAAACTCAACCTGAAACTGGAACTCAGCAGCAGAATGGATATGAGGCAGAAAAATGTAACAGAAAAGGAAAGTCAAGTAGACCTTTTAAAAGCCTCTCTAGACTGGGAGTGTTGGTCCATGCCATTAGTCCCAGCACTCAGGAGACAGATGTAGGAGGATTGCTGGGTGTTTCGGGCTTCCCTGGCACTACAGAGTGAATTCCAAGACAGCCTGGGATAGAGTGAGACCTTACCTTGAAAAGAAAAAAAAAAAAAAAACAAACCTCTCTAGAAGCCCTCACTGACAGAGTTGATCATGATATGGACAGAACCACAGAACTAGAAGAAAACATAGAAGAAATTCATCACGAGTCCAAAAACAATGATTAGTTCAAAATCTCATGCTAACAGAGGGACTGAATTGTGGCATAACCTCAGACTACCAAACCTCCAGATCATGGATATACCAGAAGGGGAAAAAATTCAGGTGAAAGACATAAAGAACATATTCAACAAAATCATTGAAGAAAAATTTCCACTCTAGCAAAAGAGAGACCCATTAAAGTTCAGGAAACTCACAGCATGGACTTGGCTAGAAGCAGTTTGTATGAGAGGCTCACTATTATGCCGGTCCTGAGAATTTGTGCAGAGTTTCATTGCATAGAAATGGACTGGTATGTGCAGAGGGATATGGCACAGAAAAAAATCTTTAGGCCAAAACTGCTGCCTGTTCAGCTGCAATTGTATGAGAGATTACAGCCATTGAGATTGGGCCAGTTGACCTGCATTGGGACAACAGAAAGGATGCAGTTTTTTGAAGGGGCCTGAATAATCAAGGAGTGTCCTGTACTTCAAAGTCTGTTTTATTTTCCCCTGGATTAACAAATTGGCACCCTACCTGGTATTTTGGAGTATGATAAATGCAGTAGAGAGAGGGTCATTGAGTTTGCAACATGGTCTTGTGTTTGGAAATGGCCATGGGCAGTGTGAAGCAGGTTTGCTGGATGTCTCCATGGAGCCCAACAAAGCCATGAGGGTGAACCATGGGTTGCAGTGGAGACCCAGTGGAGATGCTGGGTCCACTAGATGGCTGCCTAGGAGAGCTGCCGGCTCTGATGAAGTTTTCCAGAACTGTGAGTAGCCTAGCTGGAGGGGAAGAATTGGAATTACAGAGACATGTTGCTGGTTAAGATTATGGGACTTAAAGACTTGTCACTGGCTAGAGTTGTTGATCTTGAATCTACAGAGTTGGATGTTTGCCCTGGTTGTTTTAAATCTTGTATTGGTTGAATATTTCTTTGCTATGCCCAGTACCATATTTTGCAGTGTGAGTGTTTATTCTGTGCCATTATGGGTTTTGGGGAGATATGGGGGTCAGCATTGGAATGTGGTGGTTTGATTCAGGTGTCCCCTATAAACTTAGCTGTTGTGAATGCTATGTACCCAGCTGATGGAAATTTGGAAATTTATGCCTCTTGGAGGTAGTGTATTGTTGGGAGCAGGCTTATGGGTGTTATAGCCAGTTTTCCCAAGCCAGTGTTTAGCACACTCACCTGTTCCTGTTTTCCACCTGATGTTGGCCAAGAGGTGAGGTCCTCCTTCTGCTCATTCCATCATTTTTCCATGTCATAATGGAGCTTCCTCACGAGTCTGTAAGCCAAAAAAAAAAAAAAACGTTTTTCCCCACAAGCTGCTCTTAGTCAAGTGTTTTCTGACAGCAATGTGAACCTGACTGCAATACGCATGTAATCCAGATGCACAAGTTGTGCATTCATCTGGAGTTCATTTGAAGTAAATGGAAGCCCTGGCAACGCTCTTCTCTCTATATATATATCTGTCTCTCTCTCTGTCTCTAAAATAAATAAATAAATAAGTAAATAAATAAATAAATGAATGAATAAATAAATAAATAAATAACATTTGAAAGTTATGGACTGATGCTCATTGGAAGGTCTATAATTTGAAATATTTATGATTTAGAGCTTTAAAAATTTAAGCAAGAAACTAAGAAAAATTGGTGAAACAAGCAAGGGTGCTGTTTTCCTGATGAACCAGATACTAGCAGAAGGGGGAAGGACATAAACACAGAGAAAAATCAACTCCTACCAAATCAGAGAGCCAGAGCCTCAGAGGCCCCCAACACCTCATCACTGAAGCAGACCAAAAATGAACCCAACATGGCTCAGGGAAATTTTGCGGAAGAGGGGGTGGAAAGAATGTCAGAGCCACATGTTGGGTCATGATATGCAGAGACATTTATCTTACCCATAACTGTGGGCTAACTCCACAATGCATGACCCGTATACCTCAACAAGGAGGGGCCAAGGGGAGGGGGTAGGTCATGGATGAGACTAATAATGGTACCAAACTGACTGTATTTGCTGAATACAAAACTAACTAATAAAGAAAAAAAGAAAAGAAAAAAAAAAAGAAAAATAAATTAAGCAAGTTTAAAGTTACAGGCCCAGAAACTGGTTTTAGCAATTATTAAACAGATAACCATAATTATTGCTGGGCCAACTGCTTTGCTTGAAACAATGGGAGTGCTGTCTGAGGTTGAAATCCACCCAGGAAATTCTGAATGAGTAGTAATGTAACTTTTTTATAAGGAAGTGGGTTAAAGAAAATTTCTAAAGAAGCATGCTGCTCTTCAAGGTTGAAGATTATCCCTCCTTGATTTACAAAATTGGCTGTGCTTCCATACAACTGGTATTGTTTTGGAAACATGAAAAATGCTTTGATGCAGGTCACTGGATGTGTAACATGGTGCCAGAAGCCTCTACTGAGCTACAGCATGTGAAACAGAGTGAGTGCCCTATGGAGAGAGCTGTGAGGCCATTGTCTGATGTTGGATCATGAGAGGCTTCTGAGATAGGTCTGTGAAGCCATTGTGTGTAGCTCTAAAAGGGAACTGTGGTTTGCAGTATAGATCCAAGGATGTATTGGATGTGCCAGGATTGTACAACAGCTACTATGGAGTCTTGTTGGCTTGGTTTGAAAGTTTTCACCAGGCTACTCAGCCCTGCTGTAGGGGTGGAATTAGAAAATCAAGAAACCTTCATCACTGGTTTCGGATATCAGAATTTAACTGCAGATATCTGTTCTTTATCTGATGATTCTTGATTTTACAGTGGTTCAGTATCTCCTTGTTTTGCCAAACCAGACAAAGATGCAACAAAGAAAGAAAATTATAGGCCTATATCCCTAATGAACTTAGGTGCAAAGATCTTGAACAAAAGCTTTGCAAACTGAATTCAACAACACATCACAAGCATTATCCACTATGCAATGTTTTGATTTTATATAACTGACAGGAAAAAGGATAGTCTTAAATCTCAGATGAGAATCGGGGCTATGTGATAGTCTTAAAGTTGGGAAAACATATTTAAAGTTTGAATTAATGCAATTTTCACTGTGAGATGACCATGAATCTTTGGGAGCTAGGGTTGGAATGTAGTAGTTTGTGTACATGGCCCCATAGACTCAGGCTTGAAATCTGGGTCTCCAGTGGTCAGATCCCTACTCAGGAAGAAGGGTCACTGAGAGGAGATCTTGGAGTTCAGCCCTGACAGGTGTGTTCAGAGCAGTTTGAGCTCTGGTGGTTTTTTTTTTTTTTTTTTTTTTTTTTTTTTGCTGCTATTGGTGTTTGCTCGCTACATTTGTTTCTCTCTGGTGGGATCTATGGAATAAGCAGCTTCTTCTGCCATTGATGGAATTGCCCATGGGTTTTGTAAGCCTGAAATAAACCCCTTTCTCCCATAAGCTGTGTCTGCTTGTATGTTTGTCCCAGCAACAGGGAGATGACTGCAATAGACAGAGTGTCAATGCGTTGCGTATCTTTACATTCAATTCTCTCTGTAGCTCGAGTGGATTTTAACAGCATTGAGCTCCTGATTCAGCCTCCTGAATAGCTGAGATGACAGGGCTTCACTACCAGGCCCACAATAATTTTGTTTTGTTTTGTTTTTCTTTCAGATAGGGTATCATGGTATACAGCATTCCTTGTACATGATATCCTATTGTCTTTGCTGTTCTCTGCAGTGGTGGATTATAGGCATCAGCCACCACAACCAGTATTGTTTAATGTTTGTTTTGTTAATTACTACTCTAATATTTGTTGTGTTTATAATACTTCCATTTAATGTTGCTTGCCAACTTTTCGTTTTGAGCCAATTGCGTATTTAATTTGTCTTTTCCCCTTTTAAATGATACTCCTTTGAGTAAGTTTCTCTCTATATATATCATTGACCTTTAGTTTTCATTCTGATATTCAGTTTTTTTTATTGAGACCTAAGTATTTTTGAATTTTATCAATGTCTATGTTAATTCTTATGTTTTTAAATATACCTTTGAGGGATATACAGGCTGTAGACTCATTTTTTTCCAAAGGAAATTTTACAGCCTCCTGTTAGAGGTTCATTTACATCCACCTCTCAGTGTCACAAATGAAGCCAAACTTTAAAGCTCTGTTCAAGCCTTTCCATAAGGCAAAGCCCAAGAAATTCAAATGACTACAACCAGCTTTAACAAATATTGAAATAAATTCTACATCTTAATGTGGGTGGCAGTAAAAGCACAGTGCAAAAATCTCCAGATTCAGGTAAAAGGTAGATTATTGGGCAAATAAACTACCATAACTTTCTGTTTTGTATTACACATGTCCATGCATCAGTTACTGAAATCTAGTGTATTAAGTACTTTTCTCATTCCTCTGTTAAAAGGCCCAAATAAAAATAACATAGGACAAGAAGAGGGTTTATTTTGGCTTACCACTTGAAGGTACAGTCTATAATGGGGGGTTAGGCATGTCAGCAAGTGTGTGATGCAGCAAAACATGAGGCAACTGGTCGCATTTCGTCCATTGTGAGGAAAAAAGAAAAGTAAATGCTGGTGTTCAGCTTCTTATTATACAGTCCAAGACTCCTTAGTTCATGGAATGAGATAGCCCACATTAAGGGTAGATCTTCCTACCTCAGTTAACCTACTGTGGAAACTCCCTCACAGTAATGATCAGTATTTCTTTCTATTGTGATTCTGAATCCCATCAAGTTGACATGGTTAATCATCACATCTAGATATTTTCCTTATACCTTCAAAACCATGTTTTGTTTTCAAATGAATTATGAATTTTATATGCACTTTCCACTGATTAATTTCTAAATGTTAACTTGTTTTCCAAATTTCTTCATGAGTGGGAAATTCCTTTTCTCAACTTATTCACAATATAGCTTCTTGATGCTTGCTTGTTTTATAAATTCCAACTTCTACCTATTTAAATATTTCATAGACTGTTACTGATAATTCTGTCACCTAAAGTGTTCAGTGACAAAGTCTATATTCTCATGATTCTGGATGACAGACAGACATGTACATTCATATGTATGTGTCTGGGATCTGTATGGTTCCAGGTTCTCTAGAGGAGCAGAACCAATAGAATGAATTGTATTCATAGGGAATTCATTGGATTAGGTTATGTCAGTCCAACAATAGCACATTTCAGGTCCAAGATTCAGAGAAAGCAGTAGCTGCTCAGTGCATGAGGCTGGATGCCTCAGCAGTCCCAATCTGGCACTGAAGGTCTGGAGGCTTTCTGGAGAGATGCTGGTCTTCAGTCCACTCTGGTCTTCAGTCCATGCTGGAAGGCAGCCTGCAGCACCAGCAGCCAGTTGTGAGGAAGGGATTCTTTTCTCACAGAGCTTCCTTAGATAAAGCCCCCCTCTGAGAGGGGCCACCCACTCTGAGGGAAGGGCTCACCCTGGGGGGAGGACATCATCCTTCAGTTAATCCATCCTGGAAGTAATTTTAGAGACCCACTCAAGAGGAATGTCTGTGTATTCATAAACAGATCAGGTTGACAACAAAACTTAACCATCACAAGATCTTTCACTCTGAGATCTCAATTTTTGATAATCCTGAGAGCCTAAAGTTCAAGGTATGTTATTTTAAAGGAACATCTGTTGCCTTTAGACAAATATATTAAGGGGTACTACCAGTCAGATTATTTTCAAGTGTTCTAGTTTAATGTGGGAATCTCAGATGTATCAGTTTTACTCCACTGTGTGCTTCTCCTCTGCATCTAGCATTAGTACCAGCAATGTCTGCTTTCATGGTTGATTATTGCGCTCCTCTCCTGATTTGTCTGTTTCCACTTATTCCTGGGAGAACAGAAATGGAACAAAAAGTATAGCATAAGAATTTTTGGTGGCGGCTTCTCCTGGGCGGCCGGGCGCGCTCTTTGTGGAGCGAGGCTTCATTTTCCCCGAGGTCCCCTCGGCCTTTCGCGGCGGAATGGCCCCGGGCGAGCACGCAGCAGGCGGTCGCGAAGGAGAGGCCGCCGCCACCCCGGGCGGCCTGTAGGGAGGGCCGCTCGACGGGGTCCCGGCGCCGGCTTGCCTTCCGTCGGCCGCGGCCGGCCCTGCGGGGCGGAGGGCCGAGATGAGCTCGGCCTAGGTCACCGCCTTCGAGAAGCAGCATCTCTGGATGTACCTGCGGGCGCTGGGCCTGGAGCCTGGCTCGACCACCATCGTGGGCGGGAAGATCCTGTCGTACCAGCACCTTGGCGTGAACATGTTTGACAAGATGAACCATGATGCCTTTCATATAGTTTCTTATTTTTTGTTTCAAACACTAGATGCATCTCTCACCAAAGAAATTTTCAAAGTTTGCTGGCCTCCGCTTGATCAAAAAAGTGACACAGAATTCCGGAAACATTGCTGTGAGTGGTTAAAAAAGATATCTGCTGAATGTGGAAATAGCTTTCCTCAAGTTGTTGGCTCATTATTTCTTTCTCCTGGAGGTCCTAAATTTATTCATCTGATGTACCATTTTGCAAGATATGTTGCAATAAAATATATTAAGACCAATTCTAAAAAGTCTTCTCCGCATTTTGCAGACACATTTAATGTAAAGCCACAAGATATGCACAAGTGCCTTGCCAGATGCCATGTAGCACGTAACAGATTTTTACGAGTTTTGCAAAGAGAATATTATGTTACCCAAAAATATCAGGAAAATGCACATCATTTTCTATGTTTTCTTACAGACTATTGGTTAAGCAAGTACAAAATTTGAGATCAGAATGTGTGGGACTGCAAAATCAAATTAAAAAAATGGAATCCTGTGATGACCAAAGTAAAATACAAGAGGAAATTCAAAAGGTTCGATCTTTGTGGACTTTAGTGAATGAAACACTCACGTTTTTGGAAAAGGAGAGAGAAGTTGTTAGTTCAATCCTTAGTCTTGTTAACCAATATGCTTTAGATGGAACTGACATTGTTATTAATATTCCAAGGCTCCTACTAGACCACATTGAGAAACAAATATGCCAGTTGCAGATTGGAAATGTTTATGAGGCTGGAAAATTGAACCTCTTAACAGTTATTCAGTTGTTAAATGAAGTCTTGAAAATAATGAAGTATGAATGTTGTAAAGCTGACCAAGCAAGACTGACAATAGACCTTCACTATCTTGAAAAAGAAACAAGTTTTCAGAAGGAAAGATTGTCAGATTTGAAGCATTTGAGGCATAAAATAAAAGAAGATTTCACTGCTATAAGACATTCTGTTATTGAAAAGCAAGGAGCATGGCATAAGAAATGGAAAGAATTCTTGGTCTCTCTCCTTTCAGTCTAAGTAAAGGTTGGACTCCAGCTGTGGATCTTTTACCACCAATGTCTCCACTTTCATTTGACCCTGTGTCAGAAGAAGAATATGCAAAGAGTATTCTTGCTAAGTATCCTGCTTCACTTTCAGATATACATAAGGAACATGACCAAGAAAATGGTTGCAGAAGAGACATTGATGCCCTAGGTCTGTGTGATCCAAGCAGCAGCCCTGACTCTTTTCTGTTACCACGTGCTTCATCATCATCAGATAGAAATACTGTCACACTGCTTGAAAAGGATACAAACATGAAAACTCCCAAAGAAAAAACTATAACAACTTACAAGAAAATACCAGAATTTGAAGTGGATGATGCCCCTTTATCACCTACTACAAGGAATACAGAGAATAGTCCATTTAGATCATCTCTGCTAGCCAAGAAAAGTGATCTCTTCCAGAAAGAGCAAGATCATTTGGTAGAAGAGGTTGCCAGGACAGTCTTATCTGATTCACCACAGCTCTGTGAAGGCAAAGAAGTAAAACTGGAGGAACTAATTGGCTCTCTGGCGTCTAATCCCTTCTTAACGAGGAACCAAATTCCCAGGACTCCAGAAAACTTGATAACTGAAATTCGGAGCTCATGGAGAAAAGCTATTGAAGCCGAAGATAACAGAAGAGAAGAACCAATTGAAGTGACTGCTGAACCTAGAGAAGTATTGCCAGAATCTTCACCTGTAGTGCATAATCTGAGGGAATTTAGCATGGCCAGTTTTTTCTCAGACTTTGCCCAGTCTTTGCCTGAAGAGAAAGTTGTTTCAGATTGCCTCAAGCAAGTGCCTCAGAAACATTTGGTGACAAGCCATATAGGTAAACTTTTAACAGAAGATCAGTCAGATTCGTTAAACAAGAAGATAATTTGTAAGCAAAATTCAGAATGTACCAAGTTTTCAGAAACTAGCCATACAGAGCTGTTCTCTCCTATGGTAAGCAGTAGAACAGACATGCTGGGCAGAAGTGGAGAGAACTATGTTAAAACACTGGACCACTCACACACTGTTGATAGTGAACCATCCATGTATAAAACCACACTCTGGAACTCTTTTCAGATACTGAGTGACATTGAGTCCAAGAGTCTCAAGGATGTGGAATTTGGAATATTACATGAAACTCTTCCAGAAGAAGTTGGTCACGTAAGTCTTAATAGCTCTAGGGGTTCGGAGGCCAGTTTTAAGCTGAAACAGAACAGTTCTGTGCATAGTGGCATTTTTCCAGATGATGATATGGGAAAAAAACAGACTACTCCAGAGTCAGATTTCAATTTACAGGCTATTCGCAATAGTTATGAGGCTCTGAAGAAATCTCTTTCCAAAATACGGGAAGAATCTTACCTCTCTAACCCTAAGGCACTTGAAAAACACAAAATAGAATTGAACCCTACACCTCAAAACATAAAAGCAGATGATACACTTAACTTTTTGGACACTCATGATTTGTTTATTGACTGTACAAAACCATCTTTACACTTGTCCTTTGGTGAAAGAAAACAGTCTGTTAACCACTCATCAAGTTTTCTCTGGTGGATCAAAAATTGAGGACCATAGTACCATGTAGTCTTGGAGAACTTCCAGCTAACTTAAAAGAAGAAGTCTTAAAGAAGAGCCTGGATGGAAAAGAATCCTTGACTTCAGAAGATCCAGTTAACTTAACAGATGGACTTAAATCACAGCTGTTACAAAATAGAAACTGATTTATGATTTATAATTTAAAAATACATTGGAAGTATAACATTCTCTCAAGGTCTACAAATGTCTAAATGCCTTAGCTTCATGTAATGTATTTAGGTAAGGAAAGTATGCTTGAATTTTTTCTTCGTAGATACAAAGTTGTAAAGTATTTGGAAAGAACAAAGAACAAGGTTTGGGAAGCCATTTTGATTTTCTTTGAATAATCTTTCAAGTATTAACTAAATGACAATTATAACTTTAGTTAACATAAACAAGTGATTTTGATGTACTTTTAGTGTGCACAATCTAATAACAACCAAATATCTTATTTTTTCATTATAGTAAAACGAGATGCTTTTATTGGGTCTTTATGGAACATTCTGGTACTAACTGAAAAAAAAGGAAAAAAATGGAGAAAAGTAGTGCCTTGGGATATATAGTAAAGACAAAAAAATTAAACATTCCATGTAATATAAAAAAAAACAAAAAAAAAAAGAATTTTTTTTACTAGTTTTGTACAGAGTGTGTATACAGTCATGTTGATACCATCATTAGCCTCCTCCCTGTATTCCTCCCTCCACCAGCACACTCCTCGTTGGGAAATGTGGGATGTGCATTGTGGAGTTAGCCATTAGTTATGGGTAAGAGGCAATATCTCTGTGTATAATGACCTAACATGTGGCCCTAACATTCTTTCCACCCCCTCTTCTGTAAATTTCCCTGAGGTGTGTTGGGTTCATTTTAGGTCTGCTTCAGTGATGAAGTCTTGGGAATCTCTGTGTGTCTGGATATCTGATTTGGTAGGAGTTGAGTGTTATCTTTGTGTATTCCTTCACTCTTGTGCTGGTACCAGGTTCACCAAGAAAGCAGCATTCTTGCTCATTTCCCCAATTACTCTTAGTTTCAGTGCAGCCCTGTTGAGGGCTAGATGACCTGCCCCATCCCCAGTCCTATGATTGTGCAGTCCTTCAGCAGAGCTAGGTGCCTTCAAGGCTCCACCCTCCTTTCAGATCTTACAACCCTTGGAGTTCCTGAGCAATTCACAGTCAGCCCAAATAAACAGAAGCCTTTCATGCCATGAACATTACTTCTTACAGTGGGCAAGAGACCCTGGTATGGCCAAACACACATACATATGCAGATAAAAAATAAACAATATGGTCTCCAGTAGCAAATTATATGCTCTTTCTTTGCCTCTGCCATAAGCTGAATATAATATCTATGACCAAATCACTTCACATTATAAAAACAAAAGAGAGGCTGAAGAGATGGCTCACCAGTTAAAGCACTTGCTGCAAAGCCAAGGGACCTGGGTTAAATTCCCCAGTACCCATCTTAATCAGGATGCACAAGGTGGCATATGCTTCTGGAGTTGGTTTGCAGTGGCTAAAGGCACTAGTGCACCCATTCTCTCTCTCTCTCTCTCTCTCTCTCTATATATATATATATATATATATATGTGTGTGTGTGTGTGTGTGTGTGTGTGTGTATATATATATGTATATATATATCTGTATATATATGTATATATATGTGTATATATGTGTGTATATATACATATATATGTATATATATAGTTTACTGAAAGAAGTATATCTCTGACAGATGGAGAGAATGATACTAAAGGGTTGTGGGGCTTGAACATCTGTGCAGCCCTTGGCGTATGTTTCCTGCAGGGGACAGTGGCAGAGACAGAGAGGCAATCCAATCAGATGGAGAAATATGGGTGTACCATGGAATGGCTCAGAAAGCAAAAGGCCTGGTCTTTGGAAAGTTAATGCAGACTCCTCATTTCCCAGAACAGAGGCCGGAAGACAAGGTGAATCCTGCCCAAGGTCACACAGCAATTTCAGAGTTGCAAATGACCCACGGTAAAAATGACCAAGACATGTGAAAACAAATGTTTGTGATTCCTTCCCACATCATTTTCTGATTTTCTTAATGCTTCTTGGAGTTCATCCTTGCATTTATTTATGTCTTCATTGAGCTTAGTCAGCTGGTTACTGAGGTCCTCTTTTTTTTAATTTACTCTCCTTCAGATCATTTAACTGTCTTTGTAACCCTTTCTGATTCTTTTCTATTAGGTCTAATCTAGCGAGCACAGCATTCACAAAATTATTGTACTTTTGTTGATTTTCTGCAAGTTTTGCAAAATGCTTGCCCAGGGTTACATTGCTTGTATTTTCATTTTGGGATTCTGATCCTATTCTGTTCTATGTTTTGATTAGAGACTTCCATTGTGGGACTGGGTAACCTTGTTGGATTTATTACATTTTATTTTTCATGTTTTTCCATTTGCACTGTGGTCTGCCCATCACAGTGTAGGAATCTTATTTAAGTTAGGAGGAAGCTGTATTTTACCCTTGAAGTGTCTTCAGTGATGATTCCTTTATATGTTTGCTTTGATTAGGCTTTGATGGCAATGGGGCATTTTTGCTCACAGGGAAGGAGCCTCTGATGCTCTGGTGTGGGCTCGAGGACATGATGAAGGGGCTTGTTTGTTGGTGGTTCTGGGTATTGGACTGAGTGGTCAGGTAGCCAGAGGGGGCAGGGGTAGGGGGGGGAATGGGACAAAGCAGACTGGTGTTGCATTGAGGTGGTGGAAGGGGGGAGGATGGGATTGCATGGTTGTTCTATGAAGCTGAGGGGTCCGTTGGGACCTTGTAGAAGGTGGTGGGGTGGATTGGACTGCCAGGTCCAGTGACATGGTGGGGCGGGGTTCTGGGACTCCTGTGTGTGAGGTGATGTGGGGGGATGGGCCACGGTCCTGGTGGTGGGAAGGAGGAGGGAAACCAAGGGAGGGAGGGGGAATGCTAGCCTGCTGGTCCTGGTCCAGGTAGCCTGCAGAAAGAGCAGCAGGACCTGGTCAGCACACTGTGGGGTGGTGGCAGCGATTGTGGTTGCAGGGAGATCCCAGTGGTAGGAAAACACAAAAAGGGACAGGTGAACACTAGCCTGCTGGCCTGAATCTGAGTATCCTGTAGGAAGTGCATGAGGACCTGGTCTGCACAAGGTGGACTAGGCTAGGATGGTGGTCTGGTGGCAGGAAAACCCAGGGGGGAGGGGAAACGCTAGCCCGCTGGCCTGTGTCTGAGTAGTCTGCAAGAAGTGCAGGAGTACCTGGTCCATGCAAGGTGGTGCATCAGGTGGGACATTTGGTCGTGATGTCCCTGGTGGCAGGAAAACTGAGGAAGGGAAGGGGAATGTTAACCGGCTGGCCTGGGTTCCCTTAGCCGGTGGGAGTGCAGGAGAAAGCTGGTGGTGGGGCAGCTGGGACTGCAGCTAGGAAGGCTGCTTGAGGGGGTTGGGGGACTGGTGGGCTACCTAAGAGTGGGGGAATCAGTGTATTCCCTACTTTGCTCCTCTGCTCCCTCCCACTTGGGGGGGTCTACTAGGATCTGGATCTGAAAACTCCAAAATCCCCAAAGACCATTCCTTTCCTTGCCAGTGAGGTGAAGCATGGGTTAGGTGAACGCCATCTTGACATATTGTTATTCCTATAAGACTTTTTTTTCAAAAAAATTTAGTCAGTTATCTTTATAAATAAAGTTATCATACCCTTTGTTTTCTTTTTTTTTTAACCAAATAACACATTATGTTTTATTGTCCAAATGTCAAATTTTCAGTAGTGACTTAGTAAATTTCATGTTTTTATTGCTATTATTATTTTTTAGTTTTTTGAGGTAGGGTCTCACTCTATCCTAGGCTGACCTGACATTCACTATGTAGTCTCAGTCTCAGGCTGACCTTGAACTCAGAGTGATCCTCCTACCTCTGTCTCCCAAGTGATGGGATTAAAGTTGTACACCACCACACCCGGTTTCATGTATATTATAAAACAAAGAATATTTTAAAGTATATGGGATTAATAACCAATATATTGAAATGTTGTAGATGGTTGGAATACATCCAGTAGAAAAAGTATGCATATGTAATTATTTTGTTAAAAATGCTTCTAGCCATAAACCATTAATAAAATCTTTATATTCCTGAAAATATGCTGATGTGATGATGTGATGCCACTTTTCTGCTCTTGCCATGATTTTCCCAACATGTAGACAGTTTCCCTCAAAAGCATGAGCCAAAATAAACCCTTTCATCCCTAAGTAACTTGTGGTTGTGTGTTTTGTCCCAGCATTGAGAACTTAAGTGATACAGAATCTACATCTGCTTCATACATAGGGATCTGGATTCTCCTAATTCATGTCTGCAGAAGAGCTACACATCCCCCACAACGTGAGTCACAGAGCTGATGTCACACAGTACATGTGGTAATATTCATGTTTAAAAGAATGAATGAAGTATTAATGGGATGCTGTGCATACTCATACCCAGGAATTGAAACTACAAATAAATACTAGTGCTGCTCAGATAAGTCACCTATGCAATTTTTTAATATGGCATAGGTACCTAATGTCACCCAAGGAACTATTCTAAGTACTAGATGATGGGAAAGAACAGATCCAAACACCCCATGTGTATGGAGCTGGCCATAGATAAATGGCACATTTAACAGAATGAGCAACTGAAAGGAATTGAAACCGAGATTGGTCACAGCATAAGATTACTCAACATTTGAGGTAAAATCCTTTCCTCTGTAGTATCCGTAAGGATACTTATCCTTAAGGAAAGAACAAGACCACTGGACACACAGGATCCACTCCTGGATGCAGGAAACAAGGACTTTAAGCACATGACTGGCTTACTTCATTGTTACAATCAAGAGCCAGCAGGGCAGTGAGTTCATTCTCCTAAAGAAGCTACCAGGGTGCTTAAAAAAGTCATTTAAACATACATTTGCCTTACCAGCCCAAAACATTTTATTAAATCAGAGCCATTACTGCCGATGTAAGTAAAGTTGAGAAAGGGAGTGAAAGACTTAGTTAAATGAACATTTCTACTGTCGTCATAGAAATAGCCCTCCAGCAGTAGTGGAACTGAATGCTCTCCACAGCAACCACATTAACCATTTCACGCAGCTGGGGAACATATCCAGAAGGGAGGCTGAGGGAATCCAGGGTGAAAAAGATGCTGTCTTCCACCACACCAGTTCTTCCATCTATGCTGGTAATGCATACCTGTGATGAAAAATGACCTGTGATGAGTGTGGAAAAGCATAACCCACCACAAAAGGCATGACGTCTTCTCTCTGGCTCAGCAGAAAGTTTGTCCACCCTAGCACTGATTATCAAACCATGACCAATGGCAACATCTGGGTGCAGTGTAAACAACTGTCTTCAGATACCACCTCCCAGCAATTAAAGCAGAATGTGTGGGTCTCTGGGTCTCTGATGAGAGAATTCCATTAGGTATTACACACAACTATGAATCTACTTCACATACTGTCATTCTCATTCTTAGACTGAAATATGCCAAGTGTTATCCACATTATTTTGTTTTTGTTTTTGTTTTTAGGTAGGGTCTCACATTAGTCCAGGCTGACCTGGAACTCACTGTGTAGTCTCAGGGTGGCCTCGAACTCACGGTGATCCACCTACCTCTGTCTCCAAAGTGCTGGAATTAAAGTCGTGCACCTACATGCCCGGCTCAATTCACATTTTTTATTGGTGGCATGTGTGTGTGTGCGTGTGTGTGTGCATGCGTGCATGTGTGCATGCCTGCATGTGTGCTTGCGTGTGTGTGTGTGTGTGTATGTGTGTGTGTAAGACAGAGAGAGAGATGTCGTGTGTAGTTTATACATGCAGGTGAGTAGATTCTTGTGACCTGTGTGTATGCATGGGGAAGTTAGTGGAGAATGTCAGATGACCTCTTTCCTCTATTGCATGTCCAGGTTGATTCCTTGAAAAGAAGTCTCTCACTAAACTCATGCCTGTCATATACACTGATGTTGGTTGAGTTGCAAGCATGTGATTCACCTGTCTCCATTACCTACAGAACTGGGCAGTTCTTCTGTCTCTGCCCACACATGTCTGGGGTAGCAGGTGTGCATGGCCACATCCATGCTCAGCTTTTGATGTGTGTGGCTGAGCAATGAACTCAGGCTCTGTTAAGGTATCTTAAGCCCTCATGCTAGCAACCCAAGTACTCCTACACATTGATCCATTACCCCCAACCTGGTCAGATAGTTTAGATCATCACAGTGAAATACACAACCTACTACATTCTTTCTTTTCCAAGAAATTTATGTCAGTTAAATTGTTTTAACTCAGTGGTGCTCCTAGAGCATCCTAATAGCAAGTAAGTGACATGAGTTAGATGTCAGCATTCTACGTAATTTAATACATATTTCCTTCCTTTTCAATATGTTTCCTCTCAGGCAAGGAAGATATTAGCAAATATACCTAATAAAATCCTGGGCAAGAACACAATAGGCAGCCATTACTGACAAAAGCAATCTGGAAATGAATTACCTCATTCATGTTCTTACTGTTGACAGCACTCACGGCATGTACACTGACATTTGAAGTGCCTGGATGGATGGAATACTCAATGTGTATCAAGTCACCTGTATAAGGCACAAACCCTAAAACAGAAGAAGAGTTTTGGGATTGAATTTTATTTCAATTAAAATGGTCATGTGAAATATCCTGAAGGCCTTTGTCACTGGAACTCATTGGCCTACTTTCTACTGAATGTAAATCTTCCAAATGTTTCAACAGATATCTTGTACATCTTCATCTTAGAATGGAAGATTATACTCCTTTAGACACTAATCCACCTCTGCTGTGTTATCATACTCAGAAGTTAGAAAAGTCAATTATTTCCCAGTGCCAATATTTTGGTAGTAGTAAAGATATTTTGTTTGGCCATATCACCATACCCTATGGTAGAGAAATCATATACATGGTAGGGGCACACTGTTATCCTAGGTTCCTGCCAGTAGTACTAGTCTAGGAAAATCTATCCGTATCTCACAAATAGAATTCAAAAATGAGAAGGGACAGAGAAAGGAGGAGAGAAAAAGACCTGAGGGAAAAATGGTTATCTGTAACATTCCTTTAAAATGACTGAAGTATTTTAAATATGGTGTCCTTTGTATTTGTAGGATAATTTCGTAGACTACAGATTAAGTGGAGCCGGTATGGTGAGCAAAGTCTATAATAACAGCACCAAGAAGGCACAAGCAAAGGATCCTATGTCCCAGGATGGCCAGAGATCCATAGTGAGCTAATTATCTCAAAAATATATTTTAAAAGAATCTGAAAAGAAATTGAATACCAGTATGAATGAAAAGTGTCAACATACATTAGTGATTGTGTTTACACATTGTGGGAGCAGGTATTTTTTTTAAAAATATATGGTGTATTCATTCCTATATTGTACCTCATTTCCAATTCCAAGGGCATCTCTCACATTCACAAGGTCTGGTAACTCAAGGCAACTGAACTATACCTATAGTTCTTGTTCTATGCATCTCTAAAAATGTAAATCATACCTTTGGTAACAAGGCGTAGAGAAAAGCCAGTTTCTCTGCTAATATAAACTGCATCCTGTGTCACAGCAGTGACACACCTAGTAATGACTCTGGTTTCAAGGTCTGGTGAATCAATGAAGTCAAAAGAATGTGATCCAACCTTCACCTGTAAGAGAAGGAGAGTCACATCAACTAAAGTAGAAGTCCACATGAGGAACGTGTATAACTGTCAAAGGTTCACCATCCAAACAGGTACCATGAAGTGAATTCGCCTGTCACTCCTCTACAGAGGCTTTGACAATATGATTCCTGACTCAGAGACCAAAGGCTTTATTATACACAGGAGGGGAGCCTTGCTAAGGAAGAAATCCTAAGCAACTCCTGTCGCCCTTAGTCCACATATTTCACATGACACATACAACATAGGCCAGGGATGGTGGTAAAATTCTGCCTGCATATAGATTGTTAAAGAGTATTTAAGGGATGGAGAGGTGACTTAGTGTTTAAGGCACTTTCCTGTGAAGCCAAAAGACCCAGGTTAGATTCCCCAGTATCCACATAAGCCAGATGCACAAGGTGGCACATGCATCTGGACTTTGTTTGCACTGAGTGGCAAGAGGCCCATTTTCTCTCTCACTCACTCTCCCTCTCTCAAATGAATACATAAATAAATAAAATTAACAATATTTAAAATGTGAGGCCAACACCTTTGTTTGAAGCACTCACAACTTTTGATTTCTAAGCTGAGAAGTACAATGTCCTTTCTCCCTAGGAATCCAAAATTGCATAGGGTACATCTAAGTAGGATGGAATATTTGATAGAACTAAAATTAGAAAAACATCTTGTAAATTCCCACAGGGAGAACTATTTATCCTGAACCACTGAAGGGCAGTATTTGAAGGGACTGACATTGGAGAAATATATGAAGGGTGAGAAAGTGGTGTTACCTAGGGATTTTTGGTAGAGCAGAAGCAGGCAAACAGAGGGAGAAACAAGTGACAAACAGGCATAGTAACAAAAATCACTGCAACCACACATTAGATCATCCCGTATTCTCTGCACAGAGGAGGGGAATGGCAACTTTCACCCTGTGCTGTCATGAGTATTTGTGTTAATCTAACAAACATGGCCAAGCTCCCACTGGAATAAGATACTCTCCATGAACTTGGTCTTACATGGATTGCTTTGAATGTATGAGATGCTTCATCTTCCTCCACAAGCGCAGTAACTTTTTGTCCAACTGTCAAGGGCACATCATCAGTCATCATGTCAGAATTGAAGAAGATGGATTCATTGATCCAGCCATAGTCATTATAGAAAGATGTTATGGTTCCCCGAATAGTCTTCAGCTTGGAGGATCCTATGATATGGGCAAACAAAGATTACATTAGATTACATCAAAGGCACCGACACTCTACTCAGAAGTAGGATGACCATCTCCATAAAACTGTGCTCTTCACCAAAGGAGACAGTGGTCTTCTCTGCCCACAGCATTCTTGTGAATGCTGAATGGCACCTACGTGGCAGCTGTTTCAAGATGTGTATGATCTGCACATGTACAAGTGCAAATGCTTTTGTGATCATGAGAGCTGTCTATGAACCCTCTTTCTTTAACTGCCCATTAATGTCTCTATATCACTTCCTCAGCACCACCACTACCGATGGATGAGCACCTTCTCCAGATTCTTAAACATCAACTTAGACAGAGTGATACAAGATGTGGAGATGCAGAAACATGTATATGCAGGGAATTTTTTTATGGTACATAAGCACAATACAAAGTCAATATTTTGTGCTGTGGCTCCAGAAGTAGTCTGCCTGCTAATAGGTCACATGCCCTCCTTTGGCATTGTCCCTATGACATTGTCATTTTGGCTTCATAGACATCCATCCATCCACCCATCCACCCATCCATGGGGAACTAGGGCATCTTCAGGTCCAAAGTAGTACTTCAGTTTCCAAGGGGAAGCTGTTGTGTCTGTCCCAAGCTCTATGAACTGGTCTAAACACCTCACACTTTTAAGTGAGTGACACTGTTTCTTGGACAAGTCAGTGGAGGGAGGTCTACCTGTTGAAGACTGAGGGGGAAATCCTGATCAACCGTCACTCAAAATGGCAGTAGCCCTCCTCAAGAGAGTTGAAGTTACAGAGCAAGGGCAGCCTAGTTCTTTCTTGGAGAGGATGGAGAGACCCTTTCTCTAGGCTCCTCAAGATGGCGACATTCCCCTTCCCAAGGCTCCGACTCCGTACTTGAACTCCATGGTTGAGAACAACCTTGTTCAGGAGTCTCCCAAGTGGAGACCAAGGGACTCCCAGGGAAAAGTACCTCCTAACTGCAGAGGCTGGACTTCACTTGATTCTTGCATCCTCCGGAAAAAGTCCAAAACCCGGCGCAGAAGTCTCAGCTTGACACTCATGCCTCAGGTCTTGGCAAGGATTCTGAAGACTAGCTGAAGGGGAGAAGAGGAAGTAGTAGACCAGTCTGAAGACTAAGGGAAGAGGAGGTAGTAGACACTTTTATGCATGACCCCTCTGGGGTACAACTTCCCACTTCTCTTTCTCCACCCTCCAAGGTTGTTCCAAAAGACCTGGGGATACTCCTCACTTGAGCCAGGGACACTACAACAGTGACCCCAGAGGACTCACTGGTCTCCTGGCAGGCTCATTCTCTGGGATGATCAGGGAACAGTATACCTGTTTCCACTCCCCAGCCACTGAGGGTCACTGCGATCATCAGGTCACTCCTATGGCCAGGGAAAGGTGCTGGGTGGGGAAATATGGCTCCTCCCACTATTATGACGTCACACAGAGGAAGGTCTATGAAAATTCTGTTTGAGCATGAGCCCCAGAGTGGCTCAGTGTGGGTGCATGGGGCTCCTTTTGTTCTGACTTCTTGCTTTCAGTAAAGGTTAGATGTGGATTTGAGAAGTGTGGTGGAATCCTGTGCCAATGCCTTGCCAACCAGAAACAATTCACAGTGTTGAGCAGAACAGTTAAGAGTCATGAATAGGAGGATTGTTTGGGTGTGACTTTCTGAGCAGGCACGTGTGTGTGTGTGTGTGTGTGTGTGTGTGTGTGTGTGTCAGAGAGAGAGAGAGAGAGAGACAGTTGCATTTGTGGCTATGTAACATTTGTAGATGTTATTTCCATTTTACACTTTGTCATTGCTCATGTTTGCAATGTGATTTTCACTTTGGTTTGCCTTCATTGGTGTATGGCAGAGTACACAGGTCGAGGACACAGGCCAAGCTGAAACAGGGTAGGCACCATGTATAGCAGTGATGTACATTCCCATTCCTGGAATAAGAATTTATTATAGAACCTTATAATCATTACATGAGGGATGGAAACCCTGACTTTCTTCTGCTGGGTGCTGAGATGCAATGAATGTATCATGCTACATCAATTTTGCATCCCTGTGTCCCACATGATCTTGTTTCTACTTTCTGAATCCTCTTTTGGTTTGTTCTAGCATTATGTAATGCACTTTTCATTATTCTCTGCAGTGAGGGTCAGAGAGAGATGGAATGTTCCATTCTTTCACCAGTTGAACCAGAATTCCTTGTCTCCATTCTTCTGCTGATGTTCTCAGTGGTGGTCATGCTGGTGCATACTTTGATCATGCTGATGGTTGTGGTAGTGGAATGCTGCTGCCCTGTGTTTTCCTGCTGATGTTTATGGTGGTGGTGATGATGCTGGTGCCTACCTAGTGTGTCTGGCTGATGTTTGTGGAGCTCATCATTGTGCCACACTGTATCTCTGCTGAGGGTCGTGGTGGTGATCATGCTGTTGCCCTCTCTGTTCATCCTCATGGTTACTGTGGCCGTCTTTGTGCTGTCTTCTGTGTCTCTCTGTTCAAGGTGGTGGCAGTTGTCATGCTGCTCCTCTCTGTGTTTCTACTTACACTTGCTATGGTGACAGTGTTGCCAATCAATTTTCTTTGGTGGTGGTCGCTGTGGTAGACATCCCATTCTCCTTTGTGTCTCAGCTGATGTTCACAGGGTTGGATACAGTGCCGCCCCTTGTTTTCCTACTGATGGTCGATGTGGTAGAAATGCCACTGGTCTCTGTTCCTGTTGGAGGTCATGAGGGTGCTCATTCTGCTGCTCATTCTGTGTTCCTGCTGATGGCTGTGGTGTTAATGATGTTACCACCCCGTGGGCTTCTGCTGTTGCTCATGGCCATTTTCATGCTGTTACCCTCCTTGGTTCTGCCAATCACAGTATTTGTGGTCATGCTTATGCCCTAGATGTTCCTGTTGTCTATGTTGGTCATCATGCTGCTGCTGCAGTCTGCATCTCTGTTGATGCTCAAGATGCTAGTGAAGCTTCTGCCGGCTGTTTTACTTGTATAGGACCTGGTGTCAGTCATGTTGCCTCCCTGTGTGTCTATGCTGATTCAAGCAGTGGTAGTCATGCTGCTGCTCTCTGGGTTCCTGCTTTAGGTCTCTGTGGTGGTCATGTTATTTCTCATTTTCTGTCTGTCTATGGTTTGTGATAATCGTTTTGTTGCTCAGTGTGTTCCTTTGAAGGTGATTACAGTCCTGATGATGCCCTCTGTATTCCTGGTACTAAATGCAGAGATGGTCATGCTGATGCCCTCCCTGTCATCGTTGATGGTTGCTATGTAATCACTCTGCTGCCTAGGCATTCCTGTGCATGCCCTTGTTGGTGGTATACTGTTACACACTTTCTCTTTGTTGGTGGTCACTGTGATGGTCATTTTGTATGATCTGTGTCTCTGCTGATGTGCAGAGCCGTGGTCATGCTGTTGCCCTCTGTCTTGGTGCAGATGGTTGAGCTGGTGGTCATGCTGGTGGCTGGTGTTGTCTGTGTGTCCTTAGTTATCTCAGTGACTGTCATGCTCTTGTGCGCTCTGGTGTGTTGAGTTGATGGCTTCCAATATATTCAGGATTTTATTAATATTTGTAATTTAGATCTACACCCACCTGGATAGAGGAGCTGTCACTGTGGGTAGGTACGGTACTGCAGTTTAACATTAAGGAGTGGGGGTGTATTTAGACTTGTAAAAATTTGCAAAGTTCCTGAGCTTGGCCTGGAGTTCCTAAGTGTGCTTGCTAATGGTGCTGGTGTGGCTTGTTGCATTTCTGTCTTTCTCTTCCTGATTGGTCATGTGAACTGCATCAACTTCTTCTGTCATTATATAACTTTCCCTGTATCTATAAGTTTAAAGTATATTACCTGCATCCATACTGTGTCTGGTTTGGAGTTTCATCCCAGAAATGTGAGGCTGATTACTATACCCTCTGTGCTCCTCCTGATGGTTATAGTGGTCATCATACTACTGCCCTCTGTCCATGCTGATTGTCTGGGTGAAGACCACGCCTCTTCTCTGTGTTCTTCCTGATGGTTGTGTTGGTGATCAGCCTGCTGTGAATAGTCATGATAGTGTTCTAGCAGGTGCCCAATATGTCTCTGTTTATTCATGGAGTGGAGGTCTTTCTGCTATACTCAGTGACTCTGCTGATGTTCGTGCAGTGGTGAAGTTGCTCCCCTGTGTGTTCATGCTAATGGTCACTGTGGTGGGTCTTACTGCTGCCCTGTGTGTCTCTACTCATAGTAGCAGTGATGGTCATGCTGATGCCTTCTCTACTCATTCTGCTACTCCTTCTGGTCATCATGTTGCTTCCTGTGTCTCTGATGATGGTTGCTGATCCCTTTGCTGGTCACAACTGTAGTGGTGACACTCCCCTGTGTTCCAGGTTATTGATCCAGATGTGCGCCTGCTTCTGCACTCTCTATTCCTGCTGAAGGTGTCTTGTCTCTTGCTGGTGATAGAGTTTAGGCTGTTGCCCTCTCCGTCCCTGCTGATGGTCGCTCTGGTGCTGATGTTGCTGCCATAGCTCTTCCTGGTGATGATCATGGTGGTGCTCCTGTGGCTGCTCTGTGTATTTCTGCTTGATGGTGATGGTGGTGTCAGGGTGCTGCCTTCTGCATTCCACCTTGTGGTCATGGTGTTTGTCATCCAGGTTCCCTTGTGTATTAGCTGGTGGTCATGGTCTGGGTCATGCTGCAAAGAAACTCCAGATGCAGGTGCCACCTTGTGCATCTGGCTTATGTGGGTCCTGGGGAATCGAGCCTCGAACTAGGGTCCTTAGGCTTCACAGGCAAGCACTTAACTACTAAGCCATCTCTCCAGCCCCTCTCAGGGAATTTTAATGGCACATGACTTTTCACTATTATTGTTTATATTTTCTGGGCAAGAATAAGTGAGAGAATGCATATAGAAAGCAAAAATCTTAGTACATTAACCCCATAGTTGCAGTTTTGAATACATTAGGCATTTGTCTTTCTGAAGAAATGGGAGAGGTAGCAAATGGTTACTTTGTAAAGTTTGCATTCCTCTCCAGTTTATAAGAGTAGGTCATTCTAGCAGTGGAACAAAGATTTTTTTATTACCTTTTTGACTTTGAGGCTGAAAGGATATTCAGATTCTCAGGATGAACTCTGTAGGTGTGCATGTAGTGATAGGTCTGTTACTCATACAGAAAGATAGGGGAGGTGACAAGAGATATCTCTCTATAAATATATGCCCTCTCCCACCCTTTGGGACATTCTCTGAAGCCTGGTAGACTAGAATGTTCGTGGAAATTACCAAAAACCCAGGATGAAAAATCGAAGAGAATGTCCAGGATCACCAACACCAATCATTTTGCTTCCTTCTCCTGAAACTTTCTTTGTCATTTCCAGAGTCAATGCACCATGAATAACCTTTATGAAAAAATATTTGGCCATAGAATTACTGTACAGACAAAAGAAGTGGTAACTAATCTTGGGGAGAAATGGTTTCATGTTGAAATGATTTGCCCTGAGAACAGAAAAAAGTCTTTTTGGTAGGAATGTCCCAGATAACCTATGTGAATCACTTTTCTTCTTCAGTGACACTCTGAATAAAGGAGAAGAGACACTGAATGGACAGGACTTGGCCATGACTGCAGCTGAAGGTATCAGGGGATATTTGAGGTACTTATGCCCAACTTGCAATACTCTTTATCTTTCTTTAGATCTCCCAAGGAAGTAGCTAAATCCAAACTCCTTTGCAAGTAATAGTATTTATTCAGTTCATTTGTTTATTGATAATTTGTTGGTTCCCTGTGTTAATTTTTGTAATTGACTTGCCTATGAAACTGAGCACTCACTTTCAAATAGTTTCCTGCTGCTTACTATAATCCTGTACCTTTCTTTCCCCCTTTTCTGTCCAAAGAACATACCTTTTCTCTTCACCTTCCAGTTTCATTTCCATATTCACATTTCCCTTAGAGACCTGTCACTGTTTAAACTCTTCCTGTTTTCCTATAACCAATGCATATACGAACTCCAAGCTTTAAAAACAATTTTTCAGTTTACTCAGACCTTTTACAACATGATTCAACATTCCAGATTCGTCATCTTTCTTTTCTTTTTCACTTTGGAAAAATCCATCCACTTTATGTTAGGATGAAACCATACAATCTATAAATGCTTTCTTACGAGATATGTGTCTGCATATGTAAATCTCTGTTAAGATTCCTCTTACTAGGGCTGGAGAGATGGCTTAGCAGTTAAGCGCTTGCCTGTGAAGCCTAAGGACCCCGGTTTGAAGCTCCATTCCCCAGGACCCACGTTAGCCAGATGCACAAGGGGGCACATGTGTCTGGAGTTTGTTTGCAGTGGCTGGAAGCCCTGGCATGCCCATTTTCTCTCTCTCTCTGTCACTCTCAAATGAATAAATAACAATGAACAAAAAAATTAAAAAAAGATTTCTCTTACTGCTTCCTTTGCATTTGGAAAAATTTTTACAGTAGATCTAGCATCTGTCACTTTCATGTCACCACCAAGCTTTTTTTGACAAATTTTTCTATCTTCTAATCAAGGAATAATTTGGAGATTAACCTCTGTGTCCTGGAGAAGATGGGAAAAGATCAACTGCAAATTTCATAATTTCAATTTTCGTAACTGCTGAATAGAACTTCATTGTGTAGATGTACCACATCTCTATTATCCATTCATCTGTTGAGTGACATCTAGTCTGTTTCCATTTCCTAGGTGTTGTAAGTAGAGCAGCAATAAACATGATTGTGCAAATATCTCCAAGGTAGTGAGAAGAGTCATTAGTATATATGCCTAGGATTGCTATAACTGGATCATATGGTAAATCTATTTTTAGCTGTCTCAGGAACCTCCACACTGATTTCGACAATGCTTGCACCAGATTATATTCCCACCAGGAGTGTAGAAGGGTTCCACTTTTCCCACATCCTTGCTAACATTTGTTTTCATTTGTTTTCTTGATGGTAGCCATTCTGATAGGAGTGAAATGGAATCTCAAAATAGGTTTAATTTGCATTTCCCTGATGGATAAGGATGTAGAACACTTTTTTATAGGTTTATATGCCATCTGTATTTTGGTTTGCCTTGTTACTCTTTTTCCAAGGTCTTAAGGCAAAGTATTAAATGGTTTACTTTTGAACCCTCTGATTTCTTCACATAGGCACTTAGAGCTATAAATTTCCCTCTTAGGAATGCCTTCATTGTGTCCCAAAGGTTTTGGTATATTGTATTCTCATCATCATTTGATTCTATGAATTTATTGATTTCCTTTTTGATTTCTTTAATGATCCATTCATCATTCAATTGTGTACTGTTTATTCTCCATTAATTTTTGCATGCTCTGTAGCTTTTCTGTAGTTTAATCCCATTGGGATCAGATAGAGTACAAGGGATTATTTTAATTTTCCTGAATTTATTAATATTTGTTTTGTGTCCTAATACATAGCCTATTTTAGAGAATGTTCCATGTGCTGCTGAGAAAAATGAATATTCTGCAGCATTTGGGTGGAATGTTCTGTAGGTATCTGTTAGGTCCGTTTGTTCCATGACATCATTTAATCCAGATGTCCCTGTTTATTTATTGCCAGAATAAGCTGTCAATTGGTGAGGGTGGGGTATTGAAGTCACCTACTACAATTGTATTTGGCATTATCTGTGACCTTAAGTCTAATAGTGTTTGTTTGATGAATTTGGGAGCCCCCATACTAGGTGCATATATATTTAGGATTGTAATGTCCTCCTGTTGGATTGTTTCTTTAATCACTATAAAGTGACCTTCTTTATCTTTCCTCAAAAATGTTGCTTTGAAGTCTATCCTGTCAGATAACAGGATAGCACTCCCTACTTGTTTCCTAGGCCCATTTGCTTGAAATACCATTTTCCATCTTTTCACCCTAAGATGGTATCTATCTTTTATTGAGACATGAGTTTCCTGGAGGCAACAAACAGCAGTATTCTGCCTTTTAATCCAGTCTCCAAGCCTGTGTTGTTTGGTTGGGGCATTGATATGAAGAGTTATTATTGAAATTCATTCCAAGCCCCTCTAGCTTTTAAAGTTTGTGTTAAGTAATATTCTGTCATTCTGATAGGATTTCCTTTGTAGGTAAGTTGATTTTGCTCTCTAAGTGCTTTCAATATATTTTCTTTGGTTTTAATGTTTAGTAGTTTAATTGTAACATGGTGAGGAGAGGTTCTTTTCAGGTTTTGTCTGTTTGGTGTTCTAAAAACTTCCTGTATCTGCATTGGCATTTTTTCCCTAATTTGGGGAAATTTTTCATCTGTGATTTTGTTGAAAATATCTACTAAGCCTCTGGATTGAAATTCTTCTCCTTCTATGATACCCTGGATTCTTATGTTTGATATTTTCATAGTGTCCCGATATCTTGAAATTCCCTTTAACACCTTCCTATTATCTTGTTTTTCTCTTTGTTTGACTGTATTAGATCTGCCACCTGGTGGTCTAGTTTAGATATTCTGTTCTCTCCTTCATACCTTCTACTGGTGAGACTTTCCACAGAATTTTTTCTTTGATTTATTGTGATTTTCACAGCTAGAATTCCTGCTTTTTATTTCTTTTCAGTATTTCTATTTCCTTACTCATGTCTTATAATGACCTCCTTATTTCATTAAGCTGGTTTCCTGTGTTATGTTGTAATTCCTGCAGGAGTTGTTTTCTTCTTTAATTTCTTTTTCTTCTTTGATTCCTTTGATTTCTTCTTTGATTCTTTGAGTATAGATGAAATCATTTTTTTTTTGAAATCTTTGTTGGTCATTTCATCTAAACAGTCTCACTGGGGGTTATTTCTGGTGGATTTATAATTTTTGGTGGGATTATATTGCCTTAATTATTTGTTTTTCTAGTATTATTATGCTGTGATTTTACATCCTGAGTTGATTTGATACTTGGGTTTTCTGATAATCTGTGGTGCTTTTAGATTTGGACATCCAACTTTATGTACCTTCAAAGTAGGAGTTTAAGGTGCCATTTCTTTTCTCCCATTCAGCTGGAAAATTTATCCTAGCTGTTGCGTTTGCCTGCTATTCAAGTATTCTAGGGGGCTGGGTAGAGTATTTTACTGGCAATTTCTAAATTTCAACTGAGAAATATACACAATCAATAAAAAACACTAGGGGGTGAGTGTTGCTCTACACCCTTAATCCTGTCAGCTGGAGGACTGGAGTTTCTGTTCTGAAATGAATTTCAGTTCAGCCTGGGTCTGAATCAGACCCTGCTCCCAATAATAACAGAAGAAAAAGACAAAGGCCCTAAGACTCAGAAAGCAATAAAAACAATAGTCAACCCCAAAATACAGTTTAATTGAGAATGGTACATCAAACCAAGAATATGAAACCCATAACCTGCCATGACATAGAAAGAGAGATTAGCACTTCCATAACAGACCTATGTACTTTTTTTGTCAGTTGTCTCTGTTACCTTTTGGGGTGGACTTCAAATCTCACCAATGCTGTGTGCCCGCCTCAATTCCTCCACGTTGTGCTGCGAATCTGGTGCTGTGATCAGCTGTGCTGGATGCCTTGCTGCTGGTTGCTGAATGCATTCTCTGGAGGATTGAAGTTCTGTTGGTTAGGGGATAGGAGAGTGCAGGAAGCCTGGACTTGTACTGAAACTGTTCAGGTCATCATCCCACCTGTATCCAGATATCTCTCCTTCAGATTTCTACACTTTGCAAGGAGGCTGATGATATTTTAAAATCCCCTTGTTTGGTCTCTGCTCCTGAAGCTGAGCACTAAGAGGGCATGCAGATCCACACAGATCCCTCAGTTAGGGTATGCAAGCTCCTTGGTAGGATTCTGGCCATTTTCTTCCTTTCTGATGGATCTTCGTGTCTCTTGATTCTCTACTGTGGCAGGAAAAAAAAAAAAAAAAAAAAAACCTCTACACTTTTACTTTTCAGAGTGTATAGACAAATCATCTTGGATTTTTTTTTTTACCAGATTATGTCTCATTCTAGTCCATGCTAGCCTGAAATTCACTCTGTCATCCCAGGCTGACCTCAATTCACAGTGATTTTCCTACCTCTACCTCAAAAATGCTAGGATCAAAGGTGTGTGCCACCACACTCTGCTCACTTTGATTTCAAAATCCACTGTTTTGCTTTGTTTCTTGCAAGAAGGTCCCAGGGTGACAATAAGATTTTTTGAATTTCTCTGGTATCTGTTGTGATGTTACCTTTTTCATCTCTAATTTTATTAATTTGTGTCTCTTCTCTCTTTCTTTTGCTCAGATTTGCTAAGGGTTTATCAATCTTGGTTATCCTTTCAAAGAACCAACTCTTTGTTTCATTGACTTTTTGGATTTTTTTTTTTTTTTTGGTTTCTATTTCATTAATTTCTGCCCTAATCTTTATTATTTCTTTCTGTCTACTTATTTTTGGTTTGCTTTGTTCTTCTTTTTCCAAAACTTTAAGGTGAAGCATTAGGTCATTTACTTGCGACCCTTCTAAATTCTTAATATAGGCACTTAAAGCTATAAATATACCTCTTAGGACTGCCTTCATTGTGTCCCAGAGATTTTGGTATGTTGTGTTCTCATTATCATTTGACTCTATAAATTTTTTGATTTCCTTCTTGATTTCTTCATTGACCCATTCATCATTTAGTGGTGTATTGTTTAGTTTCCATGATTTTGTGTATGCTCTAAAACCTTTCTTGCTATTGATTTCTAGTTTGATTCCATTGCAGTCAGATTGAATGCAAGGAATTATTTCAATTTTCCTGTATTTGTTAAGATTTGCTTTGTGTCCTAATATATGGTCTATTTTAGAGAATGTTTCATGTGCTGCTGAAAAGAATGTATATTCTGCAGCATTTGGATGAAATGTCCTGTATATATGTGTTAGGTCCATTCCTTCTATGACCTCATTTAGTAAAGATGCCTCTCTGTTTATTTTTTCCCGGGATTACCTGTCAATTGATGAGAGTGGGGTATTGAAGTCACACACTACCACTGTGTTTGGTGTTATCTGTGACCTTAGTTCTAGTAGTGTTTGTTTGATGAATTTGGGGGCCCCCATCTTAGGTGCATATATGTTTAGGTTGTAATGTCCTCCTGTTAGAGTGTGCCTTTAATCAATATAAAATGATCTTCCTTATCTTTCTTAACTAATGTTGGACTGAAGTATACCTTGTCGGATATTAGGATAGCAACCACTGCTTGTTTTCTAGGTCTATTTGCTTGAAACACCATTTTCCAACCTTTCACCCTAAGATAGTGTCCATCCTTTGTAGAAAGGTAGGTTTCTTGGAGGCAACAAATTGAAGGATCCTGATTTTTTTTTTTTTTTTTTGGTTTTTTCAGGTAGGGTCTCACCCTAGCCCAGGCTTACCTGGAATTCACTATGGAGTGGCCTTGAACTCACGGAGATCCTCCTACCTCTGCTTCCAAAGTGCTGGGATTAAAGGCGTGCGCCACTATGCCCGGCTAGGATCCTGATTTTTAACCCAGTCTGCAAACCTATGTCTTTTGGTTGGGGCATTGAGGCCATTGATATTAAGAGATATTATTGAAAGGTGTGTACTTATTTTTGCCATTTTTGTAGTTCTTCCGGTTTTACCTTTGCTCTCTTGTGTTAACTAGTATTTGAGTATTGTTTGTTTTTTCCTGGTTCCTTATATGTGTGCTTTTCTTTCTCTTCAGCATGAAGGGTTCTTTCAAGTATTTTCTGAAGAGCTGGTTTTGTCTTCAAATACTCCTTTAGCCTGCTTTTTTCATGGAATGTTCTTATTTCTCCGTCTATTTGAATGGATAGCTTTGCAGGATAAAGTAACCTTGGTTAACAGTTGTTATCTTTCAGAAGTTGGAATACATCACTCCACGCCCTTCTGGCTTTTACAGGTTGTGTTGAGTAATCTGCTGTAATCCTGATAGGCTTGCCTTTGTAGGTAACTTGATTTTTCTCTGTAACAGCTTTCAATTTTTTTTTCCTTTGGTTTGTGTGTCTGGTAGTTTGATTATAATATGGCGAGGAGAGGTTCTTTCCAGGTTTTGTCTGGCTGGTGTTCTAAAGACTTCCTGTATCTGCATTGGCACCTCTTTCCCAATTTGGGGGAAGTTTTCTTCTATGATTTTGTTGAAGATGTCTACTATGCTATTGGAGTAAAATTCTTCTCCTTCTACTATGCCCTGAATTCTTGTGTTTGATCTTTTCATAGTGTCCCGAATATCTTGAAATTTCCATTCATACATTACTATTAGTTTGTCTTGCTCTTTGTTGGACTGTATTAGATCTGCCACCTGGTCTTCTAACTTAGATATTCTGTCCTCTCCTTCATCCATTCTACATGTGAGATTTTCTACAGAGGTTTTTTTTTTTTTATTTCATTAACTGTGTTCTGTATTGCTAGTAATTCTAACTGGTTTTCCTTTATTATTTCTATTTCCTTATTTATGTCTAGTATTGACCTCTTTATTTCATTAAATTGGCATCCTGTGTTGTCTTTGATTCCTTTGATTTCTTCTTTGACTTCTTTGAACATATTTATAATCATTCTTTTGAAATCTTTCTCAGGCATTTCCTCTAACTGGTTCTCACTGGAGGTCATTTCTGATGCATTAATACTTTTTGGTGGATTTATATTGTCTTGGTTTTTGGTGTTTCTTGTGTTATAATGTATATATTTTTGCATCTTGGATTATTTAATGATTTGATTTTCTATTTAGCTGGGTATTATTAGATGTATCAATCAATCTAATGTTATATATCCTCAGGGTAGGAGCTTAAGATGCTAGGCGTGGCTCTCAAGACTCTCAGAGTATCTACAAAAGTGACCCTAGGTATTGGGTTTGCGTGCTGTGAGAGTATTCAAGTAGGCTGAGTAGAACAAAATACAGATAGTTTCTAAATTTAACTAAGCAATGTACACTTTTAATGAAAAACAGCATAAAGTATTTATCCAAGAGTAGGTATTATGATAACCAGATTCTCTGTCCCACCCCTCACCCTTAATCCTGACAAAAAGGAGGTTAAGATTTCTGGTCTGTACAGGGTTCCAAGTCAGCTTGTGACCAGGTGAGACCCTTCCCTAATGTGTAACAGAAGAGGAAACAAAGCCACTATAAATCAAGAAACAACAAATAACATGCCCAAAATATAGCTTATTTATGAATGGCAAATCTGGCCATCCATCAGATTTAACATATAATTTATCCTGATATGGAAGGTACAATTAGCACTTCTGGTTCAGGCCTATATACTAGGTTTATTAGGTGGGTACTGACCTGGTGTAATCCCAGTTACCTTTTGGGATGATTTTGGTCTCAGTTATGCTGCGCTCCTGCTTGGGTCCTTCGGTGGTGCACTTGGGTTGAAGTATTCTGGCCAGGTCGCTGGATAGCTGCTCTGTTTGCTTGAGCTGGGCACTGGCGGTGGGGAGGGGGAGGCTGCTGCTGCTGGCTCTAGTTCTCTCACTGGTTCATGTGTTCTTCTACATTGTGATCTGCTTCTCTGTTGTTCACTGCCATTCTCCCTTCATGTTTCTTGAGTTTGTGAAGAGCTCTGGTGTGAGTGGAAAATCCCCTCACCTGGCTTTCCCTGTGGTTCAAGCCAAGCCTGGTGGCTGTGGTCCCACGGACTTGGCCTCCACTGCAGGTCCCGCAGACCTGGTGCCCCTGCTGCTGGAGCCACTTCTGCTGGCCTGTGTGGGCTCTGGATGCTCTGGATCTCTCCTACTTCTCCACTGCAATTTCACTTTCCTATACACCTCACTTTTTTAGTAAAACTGTGTATTTCGCTGTGTTTTTTTTTGGCTCCCCCCCCCAGGCTGCTTTGGCATGGTTCCTATGCTGCCATCTTAACCAGAAGTCCATCCAGGATGGTGATCTTAAAGAACTCAGGGCATTAGGGAGGTTGGTATCCATGCTTCATGGACTAAGTCCCTTCTCATGAACCTAAGGGGCTTCATTAATACCTCCCAGGACTGGCATGATATCTGCCACTTCTCACTGCCTAGTCCCCTGTTCCTTCAGTGGGAAGCCCTCTATAGGGATGAATGCCTCCAACAAATGAAAAGAAACCAGAATCAAGAGAACATCCCCTGAGGATTTGATGAATTATTTGGACAGGGCAATTTCTCCACAGAAATTCAACTGACCCAACAAACCCCAAGGTTCTATGACCACGTTCACCTCTGTGCTCTCAAGGCATGGGATAGAATTACCCTCACCCGCCAGCACCCTTACTGTCTCTTAGTCAGAAGCTGGAGGAGACCCTCTTTGATTTTATGTTAAGGGCAAGGACCAATTTAGAGATAAAAATCCCCGAACCTACAGCCAAGGACCTCCTTCTCAAAAGCATTATTTGGGAAGGTATGACCTCAGAGTGTAGACTAGTTTGCCAAAGCCTCAAGGATGAGCATTATGATAAATGGATAGTCACCACTCAAGATATTGGGACTGCCTCATATAAGGCTGCCTCTCTGACACAGAACTTTGCAGTGAAGTTAAAAACCAAAGCAAATGATTCAGTTGTGGAGAAAAAGGACATTGGAGAGAGGAATGCCTTGAACATCAGGCTGCTAAAGGTGCCTCCCTCCCTCCAAAAACAATTTTCCCTAGATGTTGCAAGGGGTATCATTGGAAAAAAGACTGCTGCTCTATTTATGACAAAGATGGCAAGCCCCTAGAGCCTTTAAATTACAAAAGGGACAACCCTTAGCCCTGCCAATAAGAGGGAAAACTCATAATATACAATGGGTAACAAGCATCCTAGAGGGGCCCCACCCAAGGCTGGCCTTAGAGGTTGGAGGAACAATTTTCAAATGTCTAATTGATAACGGGGCAGATAAAACAATCCTAAAGTGATCTGAAGTTCCTCAACACTGGGAATTAATTCTTGGGCCCCAATTAATGGGGACAGGCAGTCGTTCACAAGCATATGTTGCCAAAGAAGCCTTTTAAGTGGAAGGACCCAGATGGAACTACAGGTCTCATCCGACCCTAGTAGCATATGTAACAACTAACCTCCTGGGGAGAAACATCCTTGAGGCCCTAGATGTAGTTATTACCAGTAATATAGAAGGAGAATGCATTGAGGTAGAAGACTATGAGAGATACCTTCGCTGATGTCACCCCCACTCCTAAAGGCCACTGTTAAATATGAAACTCCCTGCCTAGAATGGCTCTCTGATGAGCCAACCTGCATTGAAAAGTGGCTTCTGCCAAGGGAGAAACTTGAAATCCTAAATAAGTAACAGAACAACTCTGACTTAATCACATCTGCCCCTCTCAGAGCCCATGGAACACTCCCGTCTTTGTAATCTGAAAGGGCTCAGGAGGATGGAGGTTACTACAAGATCTTAGGGCCATTAATAAAGCCATGCTTATTTGGTGAGCCCCTCAGAGGGGACTGCCCCTTGTGTTGGCCATTCCAGCCAACACCCCTATCCTTGCTATTGATATTAAGGATTGTTTCTTTTATATACCCTTACACCCCTGAGATCAACAATGCTTTGTATTCTAGGTCCCCTCTATCAATAATGCAGGACCTGCCAAATGCTTTGAGTGGATGGTCCTGCCCCAAGGTATGGCTAATAGCCCTACTATATGCCAAGAAGCAGTTCCTGTGGCATTAAGGCCACACTTAGATCAAGACCTTAATATCTATCATTACATGGATGACATTCTAGTATGGAAAGACTCCTCCACGTCACCAGCCGAGCTAAGCAATTAATACCTTCCCTCACTGAGTCAGGCTTCAAAATTGCCCTAAAGTCTAACTTATCCCACCCATAGCTTTCCTGGGGACAGAATTCTCCCTCTCCTCTGCCTGTCCTCTTAAACCCACACTCTCCTTTCCCCAACACCTTACATTGGCCTCACTTCAGAGCTTTCTGGAGAACCTCAATTGGCTCTGGCCCTGGCTTCCTATCCCCACTACTGATTTACAACACTATTTGATATGCTAAAAAGTGACAAAGACCCACCCTCCCTGGACCTCCTAAGCCCAGATGCAAAACAGGCATTAACCAAGATTAATAAGATATTTTCTGATATGGCACTTGCCTGGTACTCAGCAGATAAGCCCGTTAAGCTTGTGATATTTAACTCCTCCCCAACTGTCATGGGAGCCCTATACCAACCCCGAGGAGTCCTAGAATGGCTTCACACCTCCATTGGAGTGGTGCCCCATGCATAATAATAAAGTTTGACACCTTCATGGCCACGATCAAAACCAGGTGAGACTGGGCTTTCTAAACCTTGGGCAAAGAACCTGACACTATAATAACCCCTTTCACCCTCACTGACATACAGTGGCTACTTGGGAACCACTCCCGATTTGCCATCAGCCTAATAGGCTTCCCCGGTCAAATTGACAACCACTACCCTAATGAAAAATGGATTCCTACAATACCCCTTCTAAAGTAGTTTCCACCCTGCCTCTCCAAAAACCAATCCTGGGAGCCCTCCCCCACCCTGGTTTTTACAGATGGGTGAAAGAGAGGAAAAGCGATAGTTCTTTACCACCCAGGGGATCAACCTTCCACCATCATTTTTAAAGAACTTCCTGACAGATCCCCACAATATAAGGAACTATATGCCATGTATCTGGCACTCCTTGAGGAAGAAGGCCCCTTTAATCTCTTTTCAGATAGCATTTATGCTGTTAACTTACCACCCTGGCTAGCTGGCTCGCATATCCCATTAGATGAAAACCCTCTTTTACCCATGCTGATAAAACTCTCCAATCACATTTTCAAAAGAAGAAATCCCCCTGTTTGTGCAACACATAAGGTATCACAGTCCCTTGCCTGGTCCCCTCACCAAGGTAAATGCATTAGCAGACCAGAAGGCCTCCTATGGAGACCCAACAGACATTTTCCTGGTCACCCTTGAGGAAGCAGAAAAATTTCATGCTAACACCCAAGTAAGCCTTAAGGGATTACAATTATGCTTCCCTCTGATTCCCAAAAATCAACTCCAGTGTATATTAAAAACATGCCAGTCCTGTGCCTGACTAATAACAACACCTGCCGTTCAGAAGATGGCCACTAACCCCTGAGGCCTAAAGGCCAATGCCCTTTGGCAGATGGGTGTCACTCATATTCCCCAATTTGGTCATCATAAATATGTCTTTGTGACAGTGGATATTTACTCCCATTATATATGGGACACAGCACAAACAGGAGAAAACTCAAAAAAAATTGTACATCATATGCTCTCTACCTTTTCCATCATGGGTATCCCCCACCAAATAAAAACTGATAATGGCCCAGATTTTGTCAGTTCCTCATTCAAAACCTTTTGCATGCAGTGGAAGATTGCCCATCATACAGGAATCCCTAATAACCCACAAGGCCAGGGTATAGTAGAAAGAACACACCAAACCTTAAAAGCCTGACTTAAAGAACAGCCCAATACCTATCCACGCAACCTTCAGTTAACCATGACTCTGACTACTTTAAACATTTTCAATATATACAAAAACTTCCAATACCCTCCCATTACCCTCCACTGGCATACACCAGAGACTGCCCTCCCATCCTGGGGCAATGGCAACATTCCTTAGATGGAATATGGAAGGGACCAGACCCCGTCCACTCCACGGGATTTGCTTGTGTCTTCCCACAGGACCAGCCCAGTCCATTTGAGTACCAGCTCAAAATGTCTGATTCCACCTCATTGACCAAAGAGATGGCTCACCTGACATTGACAAATCAGAGACGGATGAAATGGAGAAATCACCGCCCTCACCACTTGATAAAGGGAGCCCCCTGGGGGGATGTCCATGATGTTGTGGATGCAGCCAAAGCCATATGCGCACTACATGCCTCCTTCTCATCCATTTTGTTGGTAGCTTTTACAATCTTACATTCCAATGCAAATGTCTCTCTCATGGCCTCTCTCATCGTGACACCCACCCCCCAGTGGAGGATGGTGCTTTGAAGCCTGAGAGACCTATCAAGGGGTCAATTAAATCATTTGTACAGGATATTGTCCTACTAAGAGCTGCCAAGACACTGTCACTCTCCATATCTATCCTAAGTCTGTGGTTTGTACAAATAGCATGGCATGCATTGCCTATTGCCAAACCAACAAAGAGTGCCTTAAAGACCAGGAATATTATGGAGGATGCCAATACAATTACTGTGTCATTGACAGCTTTAGGCATCCAGACACTGTCTTCAAAGCCTCCTGAAAACTAGAGAATGCACACTCTCCATAACAGACCCCTAGAATGAACACTGGAGGATAGGGGTAAGGGAAAACTCTATGCTAGTGTCTACTACTCATCATCTCCTTCTGGTACTCTTCATATTTCTAGACAGTATATCCCTGCTTCCCACCCAGTGCAAACTAACCATCATATTCTCTCACAGGGAAAATCAAGTCACAGAAAAAATACAAGCCACTATAACATTGACACAATATATCCAATGTGTAGCTGACCGTCGCCCCTTTACTAACAGTCCTAATGCTTCTAAGTGCTTCTTTTGTGCATCTTCTACCCATCCCCTGCTAACAGCAGTTCCTATTAATGCCATGCTAGAATACCCTACATCTGTAATAAACTATTTCCAACCCTGCCTTACTGATATTCTCCTTTTTTTCTTTTTCTATATTCATTTTTATTTTTTTCTCAATTTTTATTAGCATTTTCCATGATTATAAAAAAACATCCCATGGTAGTACCCCCCCCCACTTTCCCCTTTGAAATTCCATTCTCCATCATATCCCCTACCCATCTCAATCTTTCTACTTACATATATACAATACCAACCTAATACATGCCCTCCTCCCTTCCTTTCTCTTCCCTTTATATCTCCTTTTTAACTTACTGGTCTCTGCTACTGACTTTTTTCCTTCTCGCACAGAAGCCCAATCATCTGTAGCTAGGATCCACATATGAGGGAGAATATGTGGTGCTTGTCTTTCTGGGCCTGGGTTACCTCACTTAGTATAATCCTTTCCAGATTTATCCACTTTTCTGCAAATTTCATAACTTTATTTTTCTTTACCTCTGAGTAGAACTCCATTGTATAAATGTGCCATATCTTCATTATCCACTCATCAGTTGAGGGACATCTAGGCTGGTTCCATTACCCAGCTATTATAAATTGAGCAGCAATAAACATGGTTGAGCACGTACTTCTAAGGAAATGAGCAGAGTCCTTAGGATATATGCCTAGGAGTGCTATAGCTGGGTCATATGGTAGATCAATCTTTAGCTGTTTTAGCAACCTCCACACTGATTCCCACTATGGCTGGACCAGATTGCATTCCCACCAACAGTGTAGAAGGGTTCCTCTTTTTCCACATCCCCGCCAACATTTATGATCATTTGTTTTCATGATGGTAGCCAATCTGACAGGAGTGAGATGGAATCTCAATGTAGTTTTAATCTGCATTTCCCAGATGACTACTGACGTAGAGCATTTTTTTAGATGCTTATATGCCATTCCTATTTCTTCCTTTGAGAATTCTCTATTTAACTCCATAGCCCATTTTTTGATTGGCTTGTTTGATTCCTTATTACTTAACTTCTTGAGTTCTTTGTATATCCTAGACATTAATCCTCTGTCAGATATATAGCTGGTGGAGATTTTTTCCCATTCTGTAGGTTGCCTCTTTGCTTTATTCACCATGTCCTTTGCAGTGCAAAATCTTTGTAATTTCATGAGGTCCCAGTGGTTAATCTGTGGTTTTATTGCCTGAGCAATTGGGGTTGTATTCAGAAAGTCTTTGCCAAGACCAATATGTTGAAGGGTTCCCCCTACTTTTTCCTCTAGCAGTTTCAGAGTTTCAGGTCTGATGTTAAGGTCTTTAATCCATTTGGACTTAATTCTTGTGCATGGAGAGAGAGAAGAATCTATTTTCATCCTTCTACAGATATATATCCAGTTTTCCCAACACCATTTGCTGAAGAGGCTGTCTTTTCTCCAATGAGTATTTTTGGCATTTTTATCGAATATCAGGTGGCTATAGCTACCTGGACTTACATCTGGGTCCTCTATTCTGTTCCATTGATCTACATATCTGCTTTTGTGCCAGTACCACACTGTTTTTGTTACTATGGCTCTGTAGTATAGGTTAAAATCAGGTATGGTGATACCACCCGCCTTATTTTTGTTGCTCAGTATTATTTTAGATATTCGAGGTCTTTTGTGATTCCAAATGAATTTTTGGATTGTTTTTTCTATTTCCATGAAGAATGCCTTTGGAATTTTGATAGGGATTGTATTAAATGTGTAGATTGCTTTTGGTAAGATTGCCATTTTCACAATATTGATTCTTCCAATCCAGGAACAAGGGATGTTTTTCCACTTCCTAGTGTCTTCTGCAATTTCTCGTTTGAGTGTTTTAAAGTTCTCATTGTAGAGATTCTTTACTTCCTTGGTTAGGTTTATTCCAAGGTACTTTATTATTATTATTATTATTTTGATGCAATTGTGAATGGGTGTGATTCTCTGATTTCATCCTCTGTGTGTTTGTTGTTAGCATATATGAAGGCGACTGATTTCTGTATATTTATTTTGTATCCTGTTACATGGCTGTAGGTTTTTATTAGCTCTAAAAGTTTGCTAGCAGAGTCTTTAGGGTCCTTTATATATAAAATCATGTCATCTGCAAATAATGATAACTTGACCTCTTCCTTTCCAATTTGTATCCCTTTTATGTGTGTCTCTTGCCTTATTGCTATGGCTAAGACTTCCAGAACTATATTAAATAAAAGTGGGGGCAGTGGACACCCTTGTCTTGTTCCTGGTTTTAGTGGAAAAGCTTCCAGGTTTTCCCCATTTAGTAATATGTTGGCTGTAGGCTTGTCATAAATAGCCTTTATTATATTGAGATATGTTCCTTCTATCCCCAGTCTCTGTAGGACTTTTATCATGAAGGGATTTTGGATTTTGTCAAATGCTTTCTCTGCATCTAAGGAGATGATCATGTGATTTTTGTCCTTCAACCCATTTATATAATGTATAACATTTATAGATTTGGTTATGTTGAACCATCCCTGCATCTCTGGGATAAAGCCTACTTGGTCAGGATGAATGACCTTTTTGATATATTCTTGTATTCTGTTTGCCAATATTTTGTTGAGAATTTTTGCATCTATGTTCATGAGGGAGATTGGTCTGTAATTTTCTTTTCTTTTTCTTTTTTTTCTTTTCTTTCTTTTTTTTTTTTTTTTTTGTTCTATCTTTGCCTGGTTTTGGTATCAGGGTGATACTGGCTTCATAGAAGGAGTTTGGTAGGATTCCTTCTATTTCTATTTCATGGAAAAGCTTAAGAAGCAATGGTGTTAGCTCTTCCTTGAAGGTCTGGTAAAATTCAGCAGTGAATCCATCTGGGCCTGGGCTTATTTTAGTTGGAAGATTTTTGATAACTGTTTGGATCTCCTTGCTTGTTATAGTTCTAGTTAAGTGATTAATCTCATCTTGATTTAATTTAGGTAGGTCATATAAATCAAGGAAATCATCCATTTCTTTCAGATTTTCATACTTTGTGGAGTATATGCTTTTATAATATGTCCCTATGATTTTTTGAATTTCTCTGGCATCTGTTGTGATGTTACCTTTTTCATCTCTAATTTTATTAATTTGTGTCTCTTCTCTCTTTCTTTTGGTCAGATTTGCTAAGGGTTTATCAATCTTGTTTATCCTTTCAAATAATCAGCTCTTTGTTTCATTAATTCTTTGGATTGTTTTTTTGTTTCTATTTCATTAATTTCTGCCCTAATCTTTATTATTTCTTCCCATCTACTGATTTTTGGTTTGCCTTGTTCTTCTTTTTCTAAGGCTTTAAGGTGAAGCATTAGGTCATTTACTTGCAACCTTTCTAATTTCTTAATGTAGGCACTTAAAGCTATGAATTTACCTCTTAGAACTGCCTTCATTGTGTCCCAGAGATTTTGGTATGTTGTGTTCTCATTATTGTTTGACTCTATAAATTTTTTGGTTTCCTTCTTGATTTCTTCATTGACCCACTCATCATTTAGTAGTGTATTGTTTAGTTTCCATGATTTTGTGTATGTTCTATAGCCTTTCTTGCTATTGATTTGTAGTTTGATTCCATTATGGTCAGATAGAATGCAAGGAATTATTTCAATTTTCCTGAATTTGTTAAGATTTGATTTGTGTCCTAATATATGGTCTATTTTAGAGAATGTTCCATGTGCTGCTGAAAAGAATGTATATTCTGCAGCATTTGGATGAAATGCCCTGTATATATCTGTTAGGTCCATTCCTTCTATGGCCTCATTTAGTCCAGATGCCTCTCTGTTTATATTTTCCCGGGATGACCTGTCAATTGATGAGAGTGGGGTGTTAAAGTCACCCACTACCACTGTGTTTGGTGTTATCTGTGACCTTAGTTCTTACAGTATTTGTTTGATGAATTTGGGAGCCCCCATGTTAGGTGCATGTATGTTTAGGATTGTAATGACCTCCTGTTGGAGTGTGCCCTTAATCAATATAAAATGACCTTCCTTATCTTTCTTGACTAACGTTGGCCTGAAGTCTGCCTTGTCAGATATTAGAATAGCAACCCCTGCTTGTTTTCTGGGTCCATTTGCTTGAAACACTGGTTTCCAACCTTTCACCCTAAGATAATGTCTATCCTTTGTAGAAAGGTGAGTTTCTTTGAGACAAGCAATTGTAGGATCCTGCTTTTAAACCCAGTCTGCAAACCTATGTCTTTTGGTTGGGGCATTGAGGCCATTTATATTAAGAGATATTATTGAAAGGTGTGTATTTATGTTTGCAATTTTTTTTGGTTCCGGTTCTACCTTTGCTCTCTTGTGTTAAGTAGTATTTGAGTATTGCTTGTTGTTTTCCAGGTTCCTTATATGCGTGCATTTCCTTCTCTTCAGCATGGAGGATTCTTTCAAGTATTTTCTGTAGAGCTGGTTTTGTCTTCAAATACTCCTTTAGCCTGCTTTTGTCATGGAATGTCCTTATTTCTCCGTGTATTTGAATGGATAGCTTTGAAGGATAAAGTAACCTTGGTTGACAGGTGTTATCTTTCAGAATTTGGAATACATCACTCCAAGCCCTTCTGGCTTTGAAAGTTTGTGTTGAGTAATCTGCTGTGATCCTGATGGGCTTGCCTTTGTAGGTAACTTGATTTTTCTCTCTAACTGCTTTCAATATTTTTTCTTTGGATTGTGTGTTTGGTAGTTTGATTATAATATGGCAAGGAGAGGTTCTTTCCAGGTTTTGTCTGGCTGGTGTTCTAAAGACTTCCTGTATCTGCATTGGCACCTCTTTCCCAATTTGGGGGAAGTTTTCTTGTATGATTTTTTTGAAGATGCCTACTATGCCTTTAGAGTGAAATTCTTCTCCTTCTACTCTGCCCTGAATTCTTATGTTTGGTCTTTTCATAGTGTCCCGAATATCTTGAAATTCCTGTTCATACTTTTCTATTAGTTTGTCTTTCTCTCTGTTGGATTGTATTAGATCTGCCACCTGGTCTTGTAGCTTAGATATTCTGTCCTCTCCTTCATCTATTCTATAGGTGAGATTTTCTACAGAGTTTTTTATTTCATTAACTGTGTTCTGTATTGCTCGTAATTCTGACTGGTTTTTCTTTATTATTTCTATTTCCTTATTTATGTCTTGTATTGACTTCTTTATTTCGTGAAATTGGTGTCCTGTGTCTTCTTTGATTCCTTTGATTTCCTCTTTGATTCCTTTGGTTTCCTCTTTGATTCCTTTGATTTCTTCTTTGAGTTCATTGAACATATTTACAATCATTCTTTTGAAATCTTTCTCAGGCATTTCCTCTAACTCGTTCTCACTGGAGGTCATTTCTGATGCATTGATACTTTTTGGTGGATTTATATTGCCTTGGTTTTTGGTGTTTCTTGTGTTATAGTGTATATATTTTTGCATGTTGGATTAAGTTACTGCTTAGATTTTCCAGTTATCTGGGTATTCTTAGCTGTATCAATTGATCTGATGTTGTATATCTTCAATGTAGGAGATTAAGATGTTAGGTGTGGCTCTTAACACTCTCAGAGTATCTAGACAAGTGTTCCTAGGGGTTGAGTTTGCCTGCTATGGGAGCATTTGAGTAGGTTGAGTGGAATAAAATACAGGTAGATTCTAAAATTTAACTAAATCCTGTACACATTCAGTCAAAAACAGCACCGAGTATTTATGCAAGGGTAGGTATTATAAGAACCAGATCCTCTATCAACAAAGAGGTTAAGATTTCTGGTCTGTTGAGGGATCCAAGTCAGCTTGTGACCAAGTGAGACCCTTCCCTGGTTCAATCCCAGTTACCTTTTTGGATGCTTTTGGTCTCAGTCAAGTTGCTGGCTGGGTCGTTGGGCCGCTGTTCTGTTTTCTGGAACTGGTCACTGGCTTTTCCTGCGGGGCAATCCGAGCCTGGCAACTGTGGCCCTGCAGATCGGCACCCCTGCTGCTGGATCTGCTACTGCTGCAGCTGAAGCAGCCGCTGCTGGATCCACCGCCGCTGCTGCTGCTGGATCCGCCGTTGAAGCCACTGGAGCTGCCACTGCTGGATCTGCCGCCGCAGATCCGCTGGAGCTGCTGCTGCTGGATCCGCCGCCTCTGAAGCCGCTGGAGCTGCCAATGCTGGATCCAATGCCGCTGAAGCTGCTGTAGCCGGTGCCGGAGCTGCTGATGTTGCTGTTGGAGGCGGAGTCACAGTTTCCACCGCCTCTTCCACTGCCGGTGCCCGAGCTGCCACTGCCGGAGCTGATTCGGCCTGCCCGTGTGGGCTCTGGATGCTCTGGATCTCTCCTACTTCTCTGCTGCTGTTTTAATCTCTTATACACCTCCCTTTTTAGTAAAGGTGTGTATTTTGCTGGGTTTTCTTTGGCTTTTTCTCCCCTAGGCTGCTTTGGCATGGTTCCTATGCCACCATCTTGACAGGAAGTCCTTAATTCATTTTTTTCTCTTGAAATCTATCTGGTTTTTCTCAACAATGTTAAGCTGAGTGATGAAAGCTGTTTGTTGCAATAGGTGATTGTTTTGTATTTAATTTTGCAATTGTTGTTAGTTTTTTTGATTTGCTTCCAGTTCAGTCATTCATTTGGTCCGGGTCTCAATGAATTTATTTAATAATCTTATTGTACTTCTATTTGGTGTTCTATTTCTTATGGCTACTCTGTTTTCATTGGAGACCTTTATTGCGGGGCTATGCAATCTTTTTTGAGATGCCTCAGCTGTTGTCTTGCATTCTTTTTTGCTTTATGGTTTGTCCATCTCAGGGTAAATTTTTTTCTTTTATTAAAGAGGTATCAAATAGTGGCTATTGCAGAATCTTCAGTGTGTGTTCTGTTTTGGGTTTCTACTGGATTGGAGTGGGCTGGCCTTATATCTACACATGTGGAGGTTGTAGAGTGTACTAGCAGCTATGGTCTGGTGGATGATATGAAAGCTGCATTGGAGCTCCAGAATCTCTTCAGCCCATGATCACAGCTATCAATTGCCTGTAAAGCTGAGGAGCAATTTAGCAGCATCAGTGCTTGGCCCTACTCCTTCATTGCACACAGCTGAGCAGTTTGTGGAGGTCACACTGGTACTCCCCTGCCATGTGCTTGCCAGTCAGTCCTGTTCTTCCCCAACTGGGGCAGCAGCAAGGGTCCAAGGAACATATAGGTGTTTCCTCAGTTTACCCTCAAGGTTTTGCCCTTTACCTTAAAAAATCCGGGCCCTGCCTCCTCCAAGAACAAAGGAAAATAAATGGGCTCAAATTGCAGAGTACCCTTGGAATAGGGGACCATTCTTACCAATCAGTCTTTTTCAGAACAGAATGGAAAACAGGGGAACAAGAATCTGGGTGATTTTAGGTCCTGGAGCTTTAGCAACCTTCCTAAACTCACCTTGAATTTATAAATAGGATGGGACTTTGGTAACCCCACTCTCAGCTCTAACCTTAACCAAAAAGAGTCCTGGTACACTCCTTGCTGACAATCATCAAAAGTACCTCCCACACTGTTCATTTAGGAGGTCTTGCGAAAGGACTCATTCTAACAATTGAGTTCCGATTTGGCACAGCCTTGACCATAGGTACATAACTATATTACATAAGAGTCCTCTACCTGGTGTCATGCTTCTGCAGTCTACTTGGAGGTTTTCACCCTGCAAGTTCCATGGTTCTCTATGCTCCATGATCCTTAGAAAATATCTCTTATGTAGACATGTAGATTCCAAAGGGTCAGTGTCCTCATTTCAATAACTTGCCTCCTAGTCTTACTGACCAGAATGTTTTAACTATATTATATGCCACTCCCCCATCCAAGAGTGAATGGACATCTACAGTCAAAGTGAGCTGTCACATTCACTGTGAAAATGATGTGTTTCACTAAGGTCATTCAATCTCACAAAAAAGGCTCTAAGTCTCCCAAGTCACCAAATTGAGAAGAGTATGGAGGGTCTCAATGGAACAAGTCACCCCCATATGTGGATATTTGTTGCATGGCTGTCAATACAGGTCTATTTATATTACTGGGAAGACTCTCTCTCTCACTCTCTCTCTCTCTTTCTCTCTATTGTGCACTGCATACCTTATACTCTGAACTCTGACTTTGCAGCCTGAAAGGAATGTGTCCTTCTGTGCTGTATGAACCTCCAGAAATCAGAAATGGCTCAACACACAGAATTATTACAGGCCAATGGAGTCAGGAGCTCAGTATAACATTTGGGTGCAGGTTGATCTAGTGCTGAAAGCAGATGGATATGCTTTATTAGGAACCCTCCATGTGGAGTTAAATTTCTGGGTCCATTTTCAGTTCTCACAGGATGTCTGAAAGAATGATGGTATCTTCTAAGGCCAGGATGATAAAATATCCCCCTTCACACATTATTGCAATTAGCTTTACATTAGTAGCAAGGAACACCAGAGCAAGAATAGCTTGTGGGGGGAAAGGGTTTATTTTGGCCTACAGACACAAGGGGAATGTCTGTGATAGCAGGAGAAATGACAGCCAGAGGGTGGTTGAAACTTGCTGCCATGATCAGGAGGACAACAGCAGCAAACATTGGTGAGGGGATCCTGGATATAACACGCACAAGTCTGCCCCCAACAATATATCACCTCCAGAAGGATCCAATTTATAAATTTCTACCAGCTCAGAAACTAGCTTTCAGATTACCGAAGTTTATGGGGGACACCTGCATCAAACAACCACATTTCATCCCTGGCTCCCATAAACTGTCAACCTTCCATGAGGCAAAATGCAATACCTTCAGTCTAAGTTTAAAAGTTGCCTTAGTTTTTATCAACCCCAAAGATGTTCCATCACCCCCGTAGTCCAAGGCCTTTTAACTGAGCCCTAATATCAACAGAGAAAAACAATAATAGCACACAACAAACATTCACACTGCAAAAGATGGTGTTGGGCCCCAGAAAGAGTAAACCAACAAAAGAGTTAAAGCAAACAGGGAAACATGAAACTCTGTACCTCCAAGTAAGTGCTGAGGGTCAATGTAACAGCCTCATTAAAGTTAGAGTTCATCCCTATTGTTGAGATTTACTAGTCTCACTCATGGTGAAATGACCCCCTTGTCCAGTGTGTCTTGGGAGATTCTGTTGTGACCGTTTTGGAATGTTCCTGAAGCTTTAAGGGCATCCTTGCTCTCACGGTGAATCAAAGGCCAGGAAGTAGATGGCAGAACCCTCTCTACAGATGAAAGGATAATTTAATAATATAACTATTCTTCTGTGAGCAATGCTGTACAAAAAGGGTACCAGATCCTTGCTGGGAATGATCGACTTGAGATCTCCATCTGTTGTGACCATGCGTAGGAGCTTTTTCATGGGAGGCAGGTTTGGACAGAGGGGAGCTAGTTGCTTGTAGGGTAAAAATTCAAAGACTACAGAGTGAATTGCGGAAACCATACACTAGATGAATATGTCCCTTACAACTGGGCCTCTATGGGGATAGCTGTACTAAATGGATTGTTGTAGTGATCTGATTATACACTTCCATCTCTCGAGACTGTGTGTGTAGGAGGTATTCCCAGGAATTCTGGCGCAGAGCAGGTAGGATAGTGTTCTGAGTCTAGTTGGTAGCTGAAAGTGGGTGACACAATGCCCACCCCACATAGACCAGTCCCTTGCCATCAAGCTATATCCCTGTTGAGTGTCTTCCAATAAGCCGGGAGTGAACTGATGGGAAAGAGTCTGCTCTACCTATGAGAACCTGCATCTGAGATTTGGATAATGTTGAGCCTCTTTTTGAAGTTCTGGAGCCTTTCATGTAGTACACCATGATTTCAGAGGCAAGAAGAGTTAACTGTGGACTACACAAACACCAGGACAACTTACAATGTCCTAAGTAATGCATCTTCATCACTATGGTTAGTTTGGCATAAAGTGAATGCATCTTGTAGCCCTGAGGGCTACATTTCCTCTGACTTAGGTGTTCTGTACCAAGGTCATTTGCCATTCCTTGAGAACAAACACTCACATTGTTTAAAGGGTGAAAAGCAAAAGATATGTGAGTGGAATGTAGAAGCTTCACCCAAGGTTAATGTATATATTTTATTTTTATTTACTTATTTGCAAGCAGAGAGTGATAGAGAGTAAAGAGAGACAGGCAGAGAGAATGAGAATGCTAAGGATGCCTGCTACTGCAAATGAACCCTAGATGCATGTGAACCTTTGTATATCTGGATTTACATAGATACTGGGGAATCGAACCCATGTTGTAAGGCTGTGTATTCACTGATACATCATGACAGCCCCTCACTCGAGATAAAGATGCCCCTTAATAATAGAGCTGAACCTCTGTGGAGAATGCTGCCATAACTGGACACTCACTTGGAATGGTTCAATGGAGTTATCCATCTGAGGACTGTATATCAGAGACATTTTCATAAGTTCCAGAGCAGAGAGATATAAGCCAATTTCTGAGTCTACATGGAAGAGTAGCTGTGGTCCCACAATCCCACAAAAATAGGTCATAATGGAGCTATAATGCTTCCTAGGTTATTGCAACAAACAGTTTAAGACATGTCAGAATAAGCCTTTCTCCACACTTCCACATCAGCATCCAGAGAATAAGGGTAGGAATTTTCTGTTGTTTTCGGAGCTCAGGGACACTGACCCACTTTCAGATCTAAGAAGACATCTCAGAATGGACTGCAAATAACATACTTCACAGAGATGGTCCCCACATAATTCAGCATCAGCTCTGTGATCAGCCTAGCACAAATGGAGCCCAGACAGTAGGAACAAATAACTTCGCCAATTGACTCCAGGCAGCCTCCGCATAGGAGCCATCTTTGGACATTATAAGAACAGAAAAGGCTAAGGGTATGGATTATAGTGTAGAAGAAAATCCTGAGTGTGGACTGTGGAAGCTCCACTCTAGAGATATGATCCATACACCGGTTGATGACTCTATGACATAGTAATCTGAATTGACTCAATGGGCTAGTCAGACAAATCAACATCTGGGGGACTTGGAAGAATTAAAGATATTGTTTTATTTTTTAGTTTAGAAGTCCCCAACATATATTCACAGTACAGGTGAGAGCAGAGGGTAGGCTATAGCAGCTCCCCTCCACATTCAGGGTCCTCAAATACTGCTTCTCCACCCCAGTGGCAGCTTGACACCAAAAGAGGTTCTATTTGCTTTAAGGAGCCCATTATTTCCCACTAACTCCAGGTATCTCTTCATAGGAATCATTGTCAGAGTTCCTAGATCTAAGAGGGCCAGCTCAGCATTTCTGAGTCAAGATAGGATCTTCAGATGGGTCCCTCCAGCCCCACCTCCCAAAGGCAGGCCCCAGTACTTGTGTTGTAAGCACTCCAGGACCCTGTGCCAATTGGGGATAAGCTCTCTATGGCCTTCTTGCATAAGCATCCTGGGACAAGGGGGATGTAGGGACATTTTGTGAGGTTCTTGGAATTTAGCACTAGCTGAGAGCTGAGGGTGCCCCACACCAGACAGAGTCAACACATAATATAGCAGTGTGTCTTCTAATTCAGGGAGACAAAGTGAGTCCCAATTACTGCAATGAGCCCCTTTCCTGCTTGGGGTTGAGGTTTGGCTACATGGGAGAAATTTTGGAGGTTCAGCATCAGAGGACCAGGTTACTTTGTAAATCTCTATTGGTAATGCCAGAAGGTCTCATCGCGTGCTAGCATTTTGAAATGACTCCATGGGAGATATGGTAGTAGCATCTCCTTAAAACCACCTTGTGACTCAGCCTCCCTTTACTCCTGGGAAGAGACAGAATGACTTTCCATATGGGATTCATGATTTCTTAGATTTGGGATATGGGCCACTTTGAATGAGCTACTGGCTTCAGAGCAGATGTAGCCTATACAGGAGTGGGTCAAAGTTTCCTGACTCCCTAAAAGGCCTGAGTCAGTGGATCCCCTTCCTTCCTCTGCTTTCCTGGTTTGTTGACTATTATCTTCAAGGGTCTAGACACATTCTGCACTGCACAGGAGCCATGAGCCACTCCTGGTTTTTGAGACTTGGTATGTGACCAGCATTACAAGAAAATGGCTGTGTGTGTGAAAATGTGCAACTTCTGCAAAAGGCTATGTTTCAAGTGAATACTGGCTTGATCATGTCACTGCTAGTTCTTGTACGGAGCTTGGGCTGAAATACTGGCAGTTTACATATGTTAGAATAAATACCATATGCTGTTACAATGGAACAAACCTCTGTCTTTTCTATGATTCTTTCTGTTGGCTCAAGAGACTCCCCGGTCTTTGTATCAAATTGGGACAGTGGACCCCTGGGATCAAGAAGAAGAGTGATGGTGTGGGGAGGAAGGGGAGAATAGTTCTGGACAGAGGAATGAAAATAATAATCTTTGAACAGAAGGTCATTGGTAACTGATAAATGTAATTGCCTTACTCCTTGGGCTTTTCTCCAAGAGTATTACGTGGGAAACTCTCTTGGGAGTGTTTGGATCCTCTGGTGAGGACTAAATTGCCCATTAAGTTTTGAGCTATCAGGTGGATACCAAGACCTACTGTTTCCTCTAGGACATGAAAACCTCATTCACATGGAATACCCTAAAACAGTCTCTCTTTAGTGCCTGGGACATGTTTTGATCCCTTACAATTGCTGAGGGCAATATGTGTCTCAATCATTCCCATTACAGAACAGCCTCCCACAGTGTAATCAGAAGATATGGCAACCAAAACCAAGCACCATCATGGATGCCATTTTGCTTTAGGCTCTTCAGGTGAGTTCTGTAGATGTGGGTAGAGACCCTCTGCCCCAGAAAGGACAAACTAAGTTCTAGAAGGAGCTCATCCAGTATAGGAATGCAGCTCTACCATGTACCACGTGATGTGTAACCGTGCATGTCTCTTCATTTGTGGGTCTCCTACATTGTGTCCTATTCTCGCTTTCCCAGTCTCCCCTCACCCTAGTGAGAGATTTGCTCCAACCATTTGTAGGATCTTCTATCTTCATCACACAGGCTCATCATGAACACATCAGCATTTGATTAAGCTGATTAGTACCATGACATCAAAGAAACAAAATAGATATCAGGGAGAATTCTCCATGTTACAAAATGGAACTGTTCCATGTATGCCCAACTAGAACAGACCAGGTCTTACAATTTCTGCCGCTATTTCAACTTGACACTGATTCATTCAGCTAACATTGTGAGCACCTGTGCTAATACAAGACCCTAGCTAGACTCACAAAATTTAGTGGTACACAAGGCAAAAAAGGATCTCCAGCTACCATAGGAGCTCACTGTTTGGTTGGTGATTAAGACCACTGTGTAGTCCTGCATGTGCTGGGGGCATAGGCTACTAATGCAGTTTTATTTTGACCTCATTTTTTTTCTTTTTCTTTTTCTTTCTTTCTTTCTTTCCTTTTCTTTCTTTTTTCTTTTTTTTTGTTCTATGGCCCAGTTTCTCCCATTTGGATTTGGTATGTTTACTATGCCATTGTGAGTCAGAAGCATTTAACCTGCTTATTTCCTCTGCTATCTCACATTAGCAATTCAATGAAGTCTCAGAATTGTATTTAGATGTTAGTTTGCTGGATAAGGTTGGGATCCGTAATTTCTCAGGATACATTTAATGTTACACTGTATACACTTTTGCATCATGAGTTGGCTGTGAGATGATGGGGCCAAATGTTGGATGCTTATGGCCTAAAAGTGACATATTTGGATATCAAATTGTTAAGGGGTGTGCACATGATAGATTGTCACCTTGATTATATCTGAGCTTGTCTAGGTGACCCATGTCTGGGCATATATGTGAAGGATTTTGTTAGATTGCGTTACTTACTTAGGAAGACCCTCCTTAACTGTATGTGGCACCATTTTAATTGGTTGTACCCTAGCCAGAATCAAAGATAATATCAGCTGAGTGTCATTAATTATGACTCTGTACTTCCTGACTGCAGATTCAAGGAGAACTATTATCCAGTTCTGCCTCCATGCTGTCCCCGCCATGTGGCACTTCAGCCTAAAATGTCAAGCCTACTGAAACCTTCCCTCCTTAAGTTGTTTCTGGTCCGTTCAGGATGAGGATGAATAAATGAACTAATAGTGGGCTATAAATATTATCTGGCTTTTTTTCAGGTTATCAGGCGAAGCATTATCTAATAGTTAAATTCCTTGATTGGCAAGTATTGCAGCCTTGACTTCAGCCGAAACTAATAGTTGCAGACAATGTTAGCTGATTACCAATCCAATCCAGTTGCCATTTGAATTTAAGTAGCACTTGCTGAAATTATTTTAGTAAGAAGTTTCCCAGAGTCTGAATTTTCTCATGGGGAAGCTTCATGATGGAAGTGTGAAGCATGGCATAAGCAGAGGCTGGTCTTCAACTATGCCACAACAGGTGGAAAACACCAAGAGGAAAATTCTCTGAGTTCTGGCAAAGGGCCTCTGTTTTTCACACACATAAGTTGATCCCCAACAACAAACGTCCTGCATCAAGTCTTGAACTCCCAAATTTCCATCTGCTGGCACCATGTGTTCCAGGCACATCAGTTTATGTAAGTGGGTGGGAGACAGAAATGGGATTCAATGCATTACACTATTCTATATGAAATCACTAGTTCCAGAGAGTTTCACAGAAGAATTATGCTAAGCCCTGAAGACCTAATACATTCAACACTGCATCAATTCAGAGAAGAAGAAATGAATAAAATGAGAAAAAAATTCCCTGTATCTGATAATGGCATTACATCAAAAAAAGTTAATGACCACTAGCCTTCATACACCCTAAAGCTTGACTAATGAACAGACTTCAACACTGAAACAGGAAAGGAACCTACGTTGTTTGAGTGTATGTACTGCAGGTATGAAAACATAGTTTGAAATTGGCAAATCCTTTGAAATAAATCATCACAGAAATAGGAATAAAGAAAAATGTACAATTCTTGGAGAGATTGCTTAATGGCTAAAGAACTTTCCTGCAAAGCCTACAGACCCATGTTTGCTCTCTCTTGATGCCATGTAAGCCATATGGGGAAAGGTAATGCAACTGCAAGTTTGCACATGCTCAGTAGGCGTCCTAAGCATCTGGAGTTTGCCATAGCTGAGGCCCTGGCACATCAATTTTCTCTCTCTCTCTCTCTCTCTCTCTCTCTCTCTCTCTCTCCATTTCTGTGTGTGTATGTGTGTGTGTATTTTTCTCTGGAAATAAAAAATAAAAATAAAAGTAAAAATGAATCAGCCTTGTAGTAATGTGTTTCTTGGCCTCCTAGGTATTCTGAGACAGACACAGGCTGTCCAACGGTCATAAGTTGCCCCTGCCTAATTGCTCATACACACGCCCAGTGCAGGAGCCAATCAGTGAGGTATCCTGCTGAGGAGGGGGAGGAGCAACTGGCTTCTTCCGCTCGCTCTGTTGTGATTTCCGTTACCTCGGGAGTACGGCCATGGCGGCTGAAGACCGGTAACACTGCTTCTTCACTCACTGGGGTTGTGTTCCGGAGGATAGGGCTTTGTGTAGAGGGAGCTCAGGACACAGGAAACCCCTCACCCTGACCCTGACCCTGACACTGACACTGACCCATGAACAAAACCTTTCCTCATGGACTTGGCTTGGGCCTGTGACAGAAAAATGGAGGTGGTGAACCCGGATGACGGCAGGGCCTGAACAGAGTGGGGACCTGTGCTAAGCGGTCAGAGAGGATCTAAAGATTTTTTGGGGGAGTGGGGCAGTGGATTCCCTGTCAGGGCAGTGTGGAAGGTTGAAGGCGAGAGTGGCACCTTTCCCAGTGGACTTGGCTGGTTCCTGTGATAGGAAAATGGAGGTGGTGAAGCAGGGCGGGCAGGGCCTGTGGGAAGTGGGCCTGATGGGTCCAACGGTTTTACTAGACGGAGTGATCAGGGGGGAGGGAGTGGGTGAGGGTCCTCTCAGGACATTGTGCAAGGTTTAAGGTCGCAGTAGCTGTGGCATTTCACCACACTTCTCCTGAGGTCCTCTACACATCCGTAGCTTCAAGAAGCTGAGGACACCTGTTGGATTTACACCCATATGCTATTTAAGCTAGTATGACATTATTCTTATTAAACCAGGGTAGGACATCATAGTAATGAACTACATACTGTACATTGACATGTGATGAAATGATCATGAAAGTTATGGTTAGGTTTAAATAGTATTCAAATATATAATTACCTAATCATGTAAAAACAACTTGGAAGTATAAAAATTAAATATATTAATGATAATGTAAAGATGATAATTATATGAGCTAATAATTACTAGATGGTTTATAATATTAAATCATGTTAATTGCAACTGTAAATGAATATATATTGATACTTTAGGTATAACATTAGTATATATTTGAATATAAACATATAAACTACGTACTATGTATGCTATTCATATGAAAATGTGATATGCATATGTATAAATGTATTGTGTGAGTCCAGAACAAATGGACTTCATAGACATAAACTTTCACGATCCTCATTGAAGGAAACATGCATTTGCTTATACATCATACATAGATTTATATGTCTTTATGTAAGTAATGTACACTTTATCATTCTTATATGCTTTGCATATTATTATATTCAAAATATATACTTGCTTTAAAACATATACCTATATTGTAATTCAATATGTAATAAAATGAATTATATATAGGAACATGTACATATACCTTTGCCCAGACCTTCTTCCTTTTTCATTTGGAAATAAAAGGGATTGTTAGCTTTGGGTTCAATAACAGAAACAAGAAAACTGATCAACTGTCATTCACCCAAGATCATTCCTATTTGATATTACCTCATACCTTAAATCTTGTGCAAACTGTTATTGTTTTATTTAAGTGATGTCTTTGAGAGCAGATAACTTGACAGATGTGTTTTCCTGTATGTGTTGTGAATCAGAAACCATCTCAATATGGTTCCCCATGGGAGAAAGCGTCCTGTGAAATCTGTGAAGCCACCAATGGAGGATCCAGCCTTCACAATCTGTGCCTTACATGAAGAAGACGGAGACCTGACTGTTCTCACTAAAGGTATGAAATATACAATGTTGGACATGGAGGGTGTCCTGTAATTCACTGTCTTTCACTTAGTCATCTAAAATAGAAAAATGCTTTGCAAACGTTTACATGTAATTTGTTTCTTATGGGATCTTCATAAGCCTGGAGCAGAGTTCTAGAAACACACATAGTGTCTCTTGACATTGAAGGACCAACATAAGGATAAATTATACATAATATAATATGATCATCCCTCAGTGAGACTTGAAGAATTGGTCCTATAAAATGCCAGGAATTATCACTTGAATTCATTTAGACTTCAGAAGACTGCATTTCTATATTTGCTTTTAAAACAAAGGTTGAAAATGTCTGATAGGAATGAACGTTAAGATCCTATCATGTCAAAATTTACAAAAATAAGATACTTACTTTAAATGTATTCCTTTGTGTTAGGCAATCCAGAAAATAGTTCAGATTTAGATAAGCTTTGCAAGAAAGCGCCTGATTCAGTGGAAGGTGAGGATACAATATCTGAGGAACGTCAAGACCAACAGCCTTCTACAGGAATATTTGAAGATATAAGGTAACATATGCAAAAAATTTTTCCTGTTCTATAATGACATTCAAACATGTTTCAGGTGTTGTATGCCTATATTTCCAGCACTGGAGTGATGGAAGTAGGAATGTTAGACTTTTAGGTCATTCATTCTCAACTGCATAGCTTTTTTGAGACATGCGAAAGACACTTGACTCTGTCTCAGAAATACATAAAAAGAAAAAAGTACTTCACTTGGCAAACAAGTAATGAGTGTAGATTATTTCACATAGGGTACTCCTTCCAAATAAAGTATTACACATTATAAACAAGTAAAATAGTGACAAGAGACATTTCTTATTGGTTGAGGCACTTACCTGCAAAGCCCAAAGACCTAGGTTCCATTCTCCGGTACCCCTTTCAAGTCAGATGCACAAGGTGACACACATGTCTGGAATTCTGTTGCAGTTGTTAGAAGTCCTGGCATGACTACTCTCACTACATGATACTTTGTACACCTGGCTCTGTGTGGGTACCGGGTCATCAAACCCGGGCCATAAAGCTTTAAAAGCAAGCAATTCTAACCTCTGGTTCAACTCTCAAACACTAAAGTTCAAGTTACTAAATTATTCTTTGGAAGCTTAAAACATCAGCAATTTATTCTTTCACACCTTTATAGGACAGAATTTCAAAGCATTTGTAGGATTAGTTTATTGCAGAGGCTCAGGGGGAGAATTTGCTGTGTGTCCCAGCTCAAATGATTGCTGACAGTTACTGATATTCCCTGGCTGATAGAAGTGTCTCTCTGCTTTCTGACACTTCTTCATACATGGTCATCTTCCTTGTGAGTATGGTTGTCCTGATGAACATCTGTACATGGACTTCTAATTTTTACACTGATATGAGTCACAATCATCCCCTGGATATGCTAAGCAAACATATTACTACTCATCTATTGTCAGAGGCCAATGTGATCTTCTTTTAAATAAACAAGCAGTTGGATTTAGGTGCTATCCAAATCCGATGTGATTGAGTAGATCTGAAAAAATAACATTTACAAATATGGTTCTCACTAGAAAGATTTCACATCATGGCACAGTTCAACCATTAGAAATGTCAGAATTCCCTCAAGTAATACCTGGATTTAGAGCAATAGCTTCAAAATCCTGGTGCCTTTAGTGTAGCAATAATAGATGGATCCTAAGCTTTATGTGTAGATTTAATGATCCCTGAACAGCAAATAGAATCTTGAAAAATAAGGGTGAAGATCTCATATTTCCCTATATCCAGACTTTACCATAAAGCTGTAATGATCACTACAATGTATTAGTATTGTGACGCTATACATGCGGACTGATAGACAATTGTAAGTAAATAAGTATAAATAAATAAATAAATAAAGGCAGAGAAAAAGGGTGAGAGAGAAAGAGACAGAGAGCGAATGGGCACAACAGGACCTCTAGACACTGCAAAGAAACTCCAGACACATACACATTCTTGTGCATCTTGCTTCCGTGGGACATGGAGAATTGAACTTGGGACCTTAGGCATGACAGGCTAGCACCTTAAACTCAAACCCATCTCTCCAGCCCCATGTGCAACCTTTGAGTGTGGGAGAGAGTGAAGGAGAAAGAGAGAAATAGAGAAAGGGCACACTAGGGCCTCCTGCCACTACAAATGAACTGCAGTCTCATGTTACATTTTGTGCATCTGGCTTTATGTGGGTACTGGGCCATCAAACCTGCTCCATAAAGCTTTACAAACAAGCACTTCTAACCTCTGATTCACTTCTCAAACACTAAAGTTTAAGTTATTAATATGTTTTTGTTAGCTTAAAGCTTCTGTGATTTATTCTTTCATTACAATGTTATAGTCATAATGCTATACCAGCACAATGATGGATAATATAATGGAGAAAAAGCACTCACAATACCTGCCTGAAAATATCAAAAAAAATAATGCAGATGAGTAGCTTAAAGTTTGATAAATTGATTTTCTTATATGTCTAGAGGCTAGAAGTCAAAGATGATGTTAGAATTGGTTTCTGATGAGCCTTTTCTTACTGAACTGTTGATATTAATCTTCTCACTGTGTCTGCCAACATAGCCTTCCCATGCTCATGGTAAGAAAACCATAAAAAATAAACTTGTGCTGTAGGAATGGTTCCACAGTTAAGGCATTTGTCTGTGAAGCCAAATGGCCCAATTATGATTCCTCAGGAGTCACGTAAGCCAGATATACAAGGTGACACATGAGTTTGGATTTCATTTTAAGTGGCTGAAGACCCGGGCATGCCCATTCTCTCTATCTGCCTCTTTCTCCCACTCTCTCTCTCTCTCTCTCAAATAAATAAAATAATAAATGTTACTGAAAAAATAAAAAGAGAATCGTCTGTGCTATCTCTTAGTCCTACAAAGACATCAGTCTTGTCTGATTAGGGTCTTACCCATATTTCCTCATTTAAATTTTGTCCACCTTCCTCTTCAGCCTGTCTTTAAATAGTTACATTGCAATGTAAGGTTTCAGTATGTCCATTCCTTGGTAGCACAGATCAGTATTGAAAACTCAAGAGAAGATCCTTCTAATGGACATACATGTCAAAATCATAATGATATATCATTTCATACACTGGGATGTTGTTAGGGAAGTAAAGATCAAAATCACAATGCGATTACATAGACTGTCCTACAGAGACTAGAGTCAACATGTGAGACAATAACAGATGATGCAACTTAGATGTACCTTAAAAGTGTTTTGCTAACAGATGGAAGTCAACCAGGAAAAGGTTACATAATTTAGATTTTATTTATATAAAATGTTCACAATAGACACATATATACTGAAAGTTTATTGTTTTTTGTGGAACTAGAGAAAACAGCTGATTACAAAGTGAATTTGAAAAGTTGTGCACTATATTCTTGAGGTTGTGAAAATGAAATTGGTTAGTAGTGATTATTGTACATTTCTGTTTGTATATGAAAATCAACTTCATTGTACATGAAATGAGTGAATGTTACTGAAAGTGAGTAGTACCTTGGTAAAATTATTCTATGAAAAGGAAAATCCTTAGATATACAATGGAAGTTGTGATTACCATGTACTTACAAATATAATTTCTTTACAGAGCTGAAATACAGGATGCTATGGATAAATTTGAAGGTATGTTATTGGAGAATTTTTAATACATAAAATTGCTTAAATTCATATAGTAATTTGTATAAAGGGAAATGGTATTGCACTATATGGCTTTCTTTTAATGCTTGGATCTGTTTTCTGAGGATTTTATATAAATACTTAGCATCAAAAAATTCCCTGCATAACCTTGTCTATGAAACTAATAGGAAAATGATGCTTTCATATGTGTAAATGTCAAAGCATTTTAGAATAAAATATGATGGGAAAACTTTGTTTCCACAGACTTTTTTTGTTTTTGTTTTCTTGAGGTAGGGTCTCACTCTAGCTCAGGCTGACATGGAATTCACTATGTAGTCTCAGGGTGGCCTCGAAATCAAAGCAATCATCCTACCTCTGCTTCCCAAGTACTAGGATTAAAGGTGTGTGCCACCACACCCAAATATGGATATATTTCTTTGTTAGTAATCTTTCTTAATTTTTTCTCTATGCAGGACAATGCATAATTGATGTCCCTAGGATAAGTCTTTATTCCAAGTTTTTATACTAAGAACTTACATAATTGAGAGGAAACGACAACTTTACAAACCAGTATTAGATGTATAAGCAGAGCCCAAAAGATTGTGACCTTTTAAATACTCTGTTAGGGAATCAGTTCTATGGATTAGTTAGTACACAGCAGACGTTTTTTTGCTTTTTGTTCACTTGCTTATGTGTTATTGAGACATGTTCTCACTCTGCATCAGAGGCTGGCCTAGATCCTCCAGTGCAGTGCAAACTGGCTGTAATCTCATGATCTCCTACATCAGCATCCTTGGTTCTGGAATTATAGGCATGAGCCACTTTGGTGGTGGAGGGACTGATAGTCTTTTAAAAATAATTACTTTTCTCTTTTGTAGGAATTACCCCTAGGATCAGCTCTTTCTAGAGATTTTTGGAGGCTAAAAATGTTTTTTAATTTTATTTTTCACTGAGAAATTTAATCTAGGAACCTATTACAATTTGGTCATACTTGCATCAGGTTACATTATTCTGTCCCTTCTCCCCAGTCCCTGTTTCACTGAGGGACCTCGTCAGTGGGGTTACCCATAAACACTGTGGGATAATAAAGGCACCAGGCAATCTCTGAGGGAGGGAAAATGCCTGAGAGTTTACTTTTTTATTAGTAGAGATGCCGAAGGGATAACTGTCCATAGACTAGTACAGTTTCATTATAGTTGCTGAAAGGTATCATACAAAGGGTTATATTGAGCAAAAATAATTTTTGAATACTTCAAAATTTAATCCCACATTTTATTACTTTTTATTGTGTACACTTTCACATGTACATATATTTTGATCTTATTAACCTCCCCATTAACACTGTAGCTCCCCACACTAATACCTTGTTCCCAACAACTCGTTTTCCTAATGCCATGTCGGTTTAGAGTGTGGAGGAGAGCTCCCAGAATGTCCTTAGGCTGCTTGCTTGAGCAGAGCCGGTAGCATGGCATAGTACTCGTGGTTACACCTCTAAAAAATGTGACTCGTGCAGAATCCACTAACTGCCAATGGCTACTCAGTGAGCCTCTCCTTGGTCCTTGATGGAATATTAAAGGGATCAGTCTTGTGTAGGAAATGACATGTGCTGTGGATTCATGAGTTTATTAGCCATGCAGCATATAGAAGACAGCATTTCATAGCACTTCTCTTCACATGCCAGCTCTTCGATTCTGCCATCCACCTCTTGTGCAAAATTAACTGAGCCTTGGTAGTAGATGGGTTTGATGACCTGTTTAGGGTTGTTCACTCAGCAGTCATTTATTCTTAACACTGTCACCAGCTATACATCTCTGCATTAGGTGTGCCTGCCCGTTGCAATAAGAAATTGACATCAAGGGTGACCTCACAACGAATCTATTGGTACAAACACAGACATTTTGAAGGCAGTTTGACAAGCTGTCCATTAAATAGTATGAATTTTTGAACTTCTCTACTTACTGCTAAAAGAGCCCTTTAAAATTTTCTATGACAGTGGGGCATGATGGCACATGCCTTTCATCCCAGCACTCAGAAGGATCTATGAGAACAAATTGGAAGGATCTATGAGAACAATTTGATTTGTTCCAAATTAATTTTCTACTTACATAAACTAAGATGTTTTTCCTGACTTGTTGTGTTATTTTTTAAAAGTTTGAAACCTTACAATTGACTGTATTTTTTTATTTTTATTTTTTAATATTTTTATTTTTATTTATTTATTTGAGAGCGACAGACAGAGTGAAAGAGGCAGATAGAGAGAGAGAGAGGGAGTGGGCGCGCCAGGGCGTCCAGCCACTGCAAACAAACTCCAGACAAGTGCGCCCACTTGTGCATCTGGCTAACGTGGGTCCTGGGGAATCAAGCCTCGAACCGGGGTCCTCAGGCTTCACAGGCAAGCGCTTAACCGCTAAGCCATCTCTCCAGCCCTTTATTTATTTATTTATTTATTAATTTTTTAAAATATTTTTGACTATTTTTTTACAAATTTTTTCATATTATTAGATTTAACAATGTATTTCCAACATATTTATATCTTTATGTCTATCAGTATATATATATATATATATATATATATATATCAATTAATTATATTTATTTATGAGAGACAGAGAGAAATAAATAGAGAATGGGTTCACCAGCGACTCCAGCAACTGGAAGTGAACTACAGATGGATGTGTCAGCTTGTGCATCTGGGTTATGTGGGTCCTGGGGTTCTGAACTTGGGTCCTTTGGATTTTCAGGCAAATGACTTCACTGCTAATCTATTACACCAGCACTGACTATTTTTAAATAGAATATTTTGTGTCCTTTATAAAATTTGTTATAAAAATAATATAGCTGAATATATCTTCTCATTGGAGCATATTTTATAAGGTTAGAAATAATTGTCTATTATTCTAGGTTTTCCACATGATGAAATTAAGGTTTATCAGTGTTCTGTTTTGTTTGTTTGATTTATTGGTTATCACTTCTTTATTTTACATAGGTTTGGACATATGATCTTGCTGTAGTTGAGGCTGACCTAGGAATTCACTATGTAGTCTCAGTTTGGCCTTGAACTCATGACAATCTTCTTACTTCTGCTTCCCAAGTCCTGGGATTTAAGGCATGTGCCACCATGCTCAACATCAGTCCTTTTGTTTTTATAATCAAAGATGAATTTATAACTTATCTTCACTTAGGAAACTCAGAGTTAAGATCAGGTCAGGTATTTATTATTATTCAAAATCCTCGGGACTAGATCATTATTAGATTTCAGAATTGTCTGCAAGGGTAAAAGTGCATAGTCTCCATTGTTTGAGTACTCCTAGTCTTATGATCTAGACTTTGCTGGTGCTCTTAATATCAAAAATTTGGTCTGTAGTGTTAGTGCCATCATAATATAATGTCACTGATATTCTTTAATGAACTTTTCTCAAACTAACTTTTTCTTGCATATGAAGTTACAACTGAATTGTCTTCAACATATAGTTGAATGATTATTTATTTTGAATGTAGCTGACATAAACAAGGCTCTCCTTGCCCGAAGAAGAAGAAGAGAAACATGTATCAGTACTTTTTCTGAAAGGAGTATCCAGAAGCAGAGCAACTTTGGAAGTCAAAACAAGACCAAATGTAAGGATGGAAGTTTGAGGCCCTTGATTATTTCATTTCTTAGCATATATTCGCACAGTTATAAAATTTGTATCATCTCTGTCTATTGCAGTCTGCAGTGAAATGTTGTGTTTCTTTCTTCTGTAAGCAAGTACTCCTATACCTTCTTTCCTTCACTTAATTGCAGTATACGTTTGATAAGTTAGTGGAGATTAACTCATGTTCTTTTGAAATATTTCTAGTAGTTACTATTGAAAGAAGATATGCTCATTTTAGAAATATACTATTTAAGAAATGGTGGCCGTCCTTGAAATAGTGTGCAGTATGATAGTTAACTACATGGACAATGTACAAAAGTGTCAATTTGTTATCATAAGTAGGTTATTCACTTAGCTGACATCACCATTTCTTCATAATAACATCTGGGCTGTGTCAAAACTTGGAAAACCTATCCAAATATTTCTACTCATAAATTCCTAATGTATTATTCAGAACCTGTGTTCAGTAGGAAAATTTGAAAAACTATTTTTGTCATTGTACAGAATTTTTTCCTGAGCAATGGTGTATATGTTAAAAATCCCTCAGTTTACATATGGTAAATCATAGGTGCAGACATTTCTGCCTGTTTCTATGGGAAAAGTACTTATAGTAACTACATATTTCATTTTACTTCTCGGTTCCCATCAAAATATTTAAATGCTAAGATTTCCTTTCTTTCTATTGTATAAGAATGTCAATTCAATATTGATATGAATAATCTTCATATCAGTACTAAAAGTGGTATTATCTGTCATTGTTTTATAGGAAGAAGTATAAAGAGGAGAATACTCAGAAGTTTAAAGATATCTGTCAGCAGTGGGATTTGCATATGCACCAAATCAGTGAAGCTGACGAAATTCTAATTGTTGGTATCACAGGCAGTTTATTACCTCTGTGTTGTAGATGAGACTCATGTCATGTCAAGTAGAAATAGAGAAACTAGACTTGAATTAGGCTCATGGAACTAAGTCAGGCCTCATTACCCATTGGTATATTTTTCTAGGTCTACTGGACCATATAAATCAAAGTGTAGATACATACCATACTGACAAAAACTATTTAGCTTCTTGTATTGGTTGGGATTCTTACAGTTTAAAACAACAGAAACTTTTAGAAGGATACAGGAAGAGTTGTACACTTAAACAAATCAGGATATGTAAGTTTTACACACACTTGACTGGTTGTAAGATATAGTTCCTTTTATTTTGGATTGTGTTTCCCAGCCCTTAATTTTCTGATTTGATAGGTTTTGAGTCTCCTCATTGTCTACCACCATCATTCTGGAGGAAGTTTTCAAGTTATTCGTGAGAGCAGCACTCATATTTAACTTTCCATTTGCGTTGTAATACTTCCTGGCATGTATGGTAGAGATGGTTTTTCTGATGCCAGGCAGCTAGCTTTCTTCTTTTGTCATTCTCATGGGTCTTGGTTTTCCTCAGTATTCACTGACATCTTTAAAAAACACACGTTCTGTAACTATGAGTGTGAATAGCATGGATCAAGAGAGATAATCAGACATTTAGAATACATTTTGAGAGGCATAGCCACTCTTTTCAGCCAAATAAGAGTAAGTGGGCACTTCCTCTAGTATCCATGCCCTTTGTAGCATCTCACACAGCACATTCCAGCACTAGGAGAGCTAGCCATTAGGCATGTGGCTTCCATCTCAGTTCTAGTTTGATGTCTCAATGTTTTCTGACCTAAACCTGTTTTGCTTCACTGTATAAAAGCTTTTGAGTTTCATGCATTTCCCATAGTTGAGTGTTTTTTTTTTTTTCATTCCCTGGGCTTTTGGATGTATTTCTCTATGTATATCTTGCAGTGTTTTCACTAGTCTTTCCTCTAGTTGTATGAGTTTCAGTTCTTTTTATTGAGTTCCCTGGACTATTCACAGGTGATTGTTTTACAGGATCACTGAAGATGGTCCACATTCATTCTTCCACATGTGGTTGTTCCATTTCTACAGCACCATTTGTTTAAAATGCTGTCTTTTCTCCAGTGTGCATTTGGGGGGGGGTGGAATCTCTGTCGAAAATCAGGTGGTTTTTTTATAGAAGTTATAACACGAAAATTTGTGTGATTTGATTGACCCATGTGTCTCTTTTGGTGCCAGTACCATGCAGTTTTTATTATTATGACTTGCTTTTATAAAGTTTGCTAGGTTTTTAAAAATTAATTTTATTTATTATTTATTTGAGAGAGACAGGGCAAGAGAAACAGGCAGGGGAGATAGTGAGACAGAGATAGAGAAAGAGAGAATGGGCAAACCAGGGCCAGGAGCCACTAAAAAGGAACTGCAAATGCATGCACCTTCTTAGCATCTGGCTTATGTGGTTACTGGGGAATTGAAAGTTGGTTCTTTGGCTTTGCAGGCAAGCGTCTTAACTGACAATCATCTTTCCAGGCCTAAAGTTTGTTACTTTTTTTTGTTTTATTTTATTTATTTATTTATTTGAGAGCAACAGACAGAGTGAGAAAGAGGCAGAGAGAGAGAGACAGAGAGAGAATGGGTGCGCCAGGGCCTCCAGCCACTGCAAACGAACTCCAGACGCGTGCGCCCCCTTGTGCATCTGGCTAACATGGGTCCTGGGGAATTGAGCCTTGAACCGGGGTCCTTAGGCTTCACAGGCAAGCGCTTAACCGCTAAGCCATCTCTCCAGCCCAAGTTTGTTACTTTTTGATTTTTTAAGAAATTTAAAAAAATTTTTTGTTTACTTTTATTTATTTGTAAGCGAACGGACAGAGAGAGAGAGAGAAAGAGGCAGATAGAGAGAATGGGCGCACCAGGGCCTCCAGCCACTGCAAACGAACTACAGATCCATGTGCCCCCTTGTGCATCTGGCTAATGTGGGTCCTGGAGAATCAAGCCTCAAACCAGGGTCCTTAGGCTTCACAGGCAAGCGCTTAACCACTAAGCCATCTCTCCAGCCACTTTTTGATATTTTTGAGGGAGGGACTTACTTTAGCTCAGTTTAACCTGGAACGCACTCTCTTGGCCAAGCCTGAAATGAAATTTTCAGTCATCCTCCTACCTTTGCTTCACAAGTGCTAGGACTAATCAGTCATGTGCATGACCATACCTGGCTTGTTTGTATATCTTGATATAACGTATGGCAAATATGTTAATTAATTGCATTCTTATTGCTGAAGTCATATTTGGCTACTTGAGGCCTTTTAATCATCCATATGAAGGGTGAGCGATTTTTTTTTTCTGAGAGAGTGAAAGAGACAGAGAAAGAATTGTTGCACCAAGGCCTTCAGCCAAAGCAAACAAACTCCAGATGCATGTAGCCTCATGTATGCATGTGCAATATTGCCTGCTTGTGCCCGGTGTTTCTGGCTTATGTGGCACCTGAGGTTCCAATGTGAGTTCTTATGCTTAACAGGTAAGTGCCTTAACCCTCAAGCCTTCTCTCTAGCCCATGGCCTTTTTTTTATTTCAGTGAATAATGATTCTTGGATTGTGTATAAACTGCACCTTCTAGTTTTCCTTTCCTTTTAAATAATTATTAAGTTATTTATGAAATATATGTGGTATTGCTCATATCAAATAATTCTGTCGTTGGTAGACCACGGCAGTATTGGAAATATTCTCTTGGAAATGCACAAGAACAGCATTCCAAGAAGATTCTGAATAAGTTCTTGCTGTATGAGCCTGGAGTTCAAAAGAGAACAATGAGAAAACCAAAGTTGAGAATTCTCAGCACACAGCCCATTTCTCAACCACAAACACTAGATGATATCATGAAGGGAAGTGTTGCAATTGAAAATGAAAATTCTAAAGAAAGAGTCCTGTAGTACTTCTCTACCTAGAGGGCTAGGACAGGAGTCAAGCAAGAAAAAGAAACAGAACAAGTGGCCTCATACGTAGAAAATAAATGAATCCACATAGAGGAAACCTTTATAAAAACAAAGTTTTAGTACAATGTAAGAGATTCTAGGTCTGAGGGTATTAAAGAGAAAAAAGCAGTAATTGGGCCATGTGCTGCTTATAGTGCAGGCAGGTGAATTTTTCTCCTTGTAATGTTGTTGGTACCCTGAATGAGAATGCTTTGGTTTAAAAAATGAGTGAATATCTGATTAGAATGAGGATGGAACAGAATAGGAAAGAAAACACCAATATAACCTAAGGTGAAAAGGAAAAAGAGTTGTTTTACTTTCAAAATAAGCAAAATAGCTTTTTTTTGTGTACTGACAGGATTAATGTATAGGGATAGTTGTGGTTATCTAATTTCTCAGTGGTCCTTGAGATTGGAACATAGGATTTCGCCATAAGCTGGGCCATTGCTATATCACTGAGTTGTATCTCCCGCCCATTCTTACTTTTTATTTTGAGCTGAGCTCTCACTACTAATTTGCAAAGGCTGCCATTACACTTATTCTATCACCACCTGAAGACTTGGTGCCCTGGCATTCCTCTCCCAACTTCACAATGGTTCAATGCACTCTCTAGTATTAAAGGTCTGTGCCAACTGGACTGGTTGGAGGATCAAATAGACAGTAACAGAGCAAGTAGGATAACTGCTGAATTCTTGAGGGGGGATATATGAAGAAACAGGAGTTCAGGAAAACATGCATCGTCCATCCTTATCTGCCTCATAGAAAACAGAGCAGAGACACCTAGAGGTGGGTGGTAGATATGATCATAGGACATTGAACTTCTTGGATGACTTCTATGTATTTAGTGATCACATGATTAAGGAACTGCCACCGTGTAGAGTAAGGAGAGTTGAGGTTTTGAATTATGGGATTAATCCAAGTAAATATGAGAGTTAGGTGGGGTTTATATGTGTGTATAAAGGAGTAATTACAATGGGTATCTATAACATTTGAGCTGAGAAAGAACAAATGGCTGGAAATTTAGTTATAATTATTGGTAACCAAAATATTAAATGGATTAATTTTAAAGTTATTCTTTTTAAGTTTAAGAAAGAATTATTTTGGGCCAATTGAAAACTTTATGGCTGAAGATGTAGCTTAGTGTGAGAGGTTTTGAAAATTATGAAAGGAGATGATGAGAACAAAGAAAACCTTTTATCAAGTTCTTAGACAATTTTTTTTCTATTATATTTGCAGAAAGACATCCAAAAAGACAAAATGATTTTGAAAGAACTTAAGACATTACAGAAGAAGAGACTGATTAAAATGAAGCAGATGTTTTCACAGCATAAGAAGGTATTATGTTGTCTTCAGACACATAAATATTCCCGGGTTGCCACTTAGGATAGGAATTTCTGTGTAATTCTTAAGTGCTCCTTATCTTCAATATTTCACATTCAGTTGTTTCTAGATTCTATAAGCATTCCCTCTACCACAGGTCTGTCTTTCAGGTCTACATCTTCACCTTAGGTCATGTTCTGCCTGTACCATTACACATTCTTATAAGGCATTGAGTAATCTGAACACTTAACTCCCCTCTCTGCTGCACAGCCTGCCCTTCCTCAGTCAGCTATGTTATCTTTCCAAAGCATCTTTTTCCTTAAAACCTAACAGAAGCTCCACCATTCAAAATTTTTAGGTATTTGATGCCCACCATGAAATGAATCTGCATTTAAGCTTCATTTACTTGGCCTGTGCATTCATTCCACCTGGCCACACCATTGTTTTTTTCATTGACTGTGCACTTCCACGTTTTGGTTTTCTCTTCTCCAACACTCTTTCTATATTCATGCCTCCTGACTGACATACTGTTCTTTTTCCAACTCATCTTTCTTTGTCCCCCATTTTGACCTCTCTATCACAGAAACCTGCCACAGAACATTTATTGTGTTGTTTTTGTTTACATGCCCCTTTTCACTGACAACAAAGCTGTAGTTCTGTATTATTGCCTTGTCCGTTTCTCTACCACATTGAAAAAATTCCTTTTCAGAGTTTGTACCTTGTAGGTCAATGTGGCAATTATTTTTTGAGTGAGTGATGATGATTTAGAACTCATTGTAGTGGGGCATAGTGGTACATTACCTTTATACCTGTACAGGGGAGCCATAGGCTGGAGCATGCAAATTTGGAAACTTGTCTGAGTTTCATGGTAACATCGTGTCTTATAAAAACGCAATGAAAACCTCTCTATCTCTCTCCCCCCTCTCTCAAATAAACAGAAATAGAAAAAAGAATTTAAATGCTAAAATGTTAATTTCTGTTTTCCTTAATTTGAAAGGAACACTTATTAGAAGTCATTTTATTCACTTTAGTAAATTTGTGACATATTTGCTGTTCTTCCTGATAAGTAGATAATATAACTGCATGCTTGAAAATATTGCTAGAAATATGCAAAATGAGCTATATGATGGGATCTTGAAGTCTTTATATGTCTATGGTTTTCCAGCTTCTTTTCCCTTTTTCATGCAGGGATTTACCATGTTGGTCTGTCTGGCCTCAAGCACTTTGTACTCTTCCCTGAGCATTCTGAGTGCCTGGGAGATGTGTGAAACCATTCCCAACCTCATTTATGCACCGTGACACTGCCATTGGTGGTTGCACGCTTTACAAGTTTATTCCTTTATCTAATAAAATTTCATTGCAGCCCAATGCCTTTCTCTCCATTAAAGGAGGAATGATGGTCCTCATCTTTTATTTAAAGAGATTTTAAAATTTGGAATAAATATTCAGCATCATTTGAAAATTTGTCGATTCCTACTCTGGAAAATGAAATGTTAATAGATGTTACTTTTGAAATTACTGTTTCAAAATTTAGGACCTGAGGTGAAAGGTAATTGTTTATGACTGAAGTAGCCTTTTGTGTTTTAGTGTTTGGAAGATGTGGAGAAGAAGGAAGAAAATGCAGTTCGTACCTTACTCAGTGAATTTATGAAAGAAGCTTCTCTGATGGCACAAAGAAGGATTATAGGAGATGTAAGTTATATTTCAAATTACAAGGATATGGATTAATGCCTGCTTGTACATATTTTATTGTCTGAAACATGCAAAACAGTTAATGGCATTTTAATTATGTCCTTCCTATAACAGCTCCATTAAAATATCGGAAACGTCAAGAATTCCCTAACATCCATTGTGCACTGATGACTCCTTGAGGAAAGTACTTGAAATCTGAGTGATATAATTCCAACATCAACTCAAAAAGCATGCCTTTATGGTAGAAATTCGCTTTGAAACAACAACTTGTATCATTGGCTTCTGTAAGATGAAGGCCACTCTTGCTGTTAACTTCCTAATAAAATATAAATAGTCATGTGACTTGTAGCGTTTCCTATGTGTCAGGCTTTCAGCCCTTCTATTGTAATGAGGAATTTTAAACTCAAAAGCCATCAATACACATTTAACAATGAATCAGAATTAGTTCTATGTTGGATTAAGTGTATCTCTTATAAGTCTCAAAAGGTCCAAAATAAAATCATAGAAGGTGATATTGGGCATTGTCTTTTTCTGTGTTCACTTCTTTGACACAGAATTTTCTGTGTTTGCTTCTTTGACTGCATCAGAATGACACCAGATCTCTAAAGCTTGTGATCCAGTGATTTCCTGTTATACCTTGAGAATTTGTACTTCTAAAATTTTCTCTGGAGTTTGTGTTGCTTGTCTTATGATCACAATGTGAGGGTGAATTACATGGTAAGAGGGACAATCCTCATGGATGAACATAGATCTGGATCTTCCAGAGCACATATATTTCCTATGTGGGATTTCATCTCAAGGTTTCTTGAGAAAATGAGGCATACTCTTTCAACCTGGTAATAGTATGAATGGAATGTATAATGCAATATATATATATATATATATATATATATATATATATATATATGATATGTTTAATTTGACAACTGAAAATTGACCGTAAGTTTAAAGGGGAGACTTCAATAAGGAAATGCAGGTAGAAGAAAAATATAGCACACATGTATAACAGGAGAATTGTAAGGATGCTTATATGATTCACAGACTATCTGTTGCTCTGATTAGTTATCAGGGAATGACAGGTGGTGTGTGCCTGAAATAAAGTGTTTTATTACCACTGAAGACCAATTCTCAGTATTTTCATATAATAAAGTTCTCAATCTAATGATATAACCATTTTAACTAAATACAAATAATCTGCAGTATGTAATAATTTTGCTTTCAACGTAATTATTTAATATATCAAATTCCATTTTCATGCTATATATATTCTTAATTCTTTCTAGATGGCAATTTGGGCATTTCTTTACACAATCACTCTTCTCAGACACTTCCAAAATTACAAGCATGTAACTAAACACACGTGAACACACAAAACAAGATACATAACATTATAGATATTGTACTATATAACTTAATATATGATGTTGTAATAATATATTACTTGAGATATGCATATAATCCGTCATGTATACAATTTACACAATAGTTTTGGAGAGGTTAGTTCAAAATTTACTATTTCTTTATTTGTAAAATAGAACAGGCTTAAGGGGAATTTTCCTCTCATAGAATTTCTCATAGTTTCCTTTCTCCATATGTAAAGAGAAAATGTTTTCCTCAAATAGACATCTAGATTTAATTTAGGCTATGATATTTCTCAGTGTGTTTAATTTTAATCACAATGCAGTCATGGAAAATGAACCAATAGATACAAAGAGCATTGCAGTTAATTCTAGTTTAATTCTTAACTATGGTCATTTTTATATAATGCCATAGACAAATTGTTCTCACGGTATTGTGAATAATTATATCTAACAGTCAAAACATTTTATAATGTTGGAAATAAAAAGAGGTTTGACAAGAAAAATATGCAAGATGAAACAGAAATTAAATACTCTTCTCTTCACTGTCCTTGTTACCAACCTCCATTGACTGCTGTTGGCTTTGCTAACTGTCCCATGCTTCTTCCTCCCAGCCCAAAAGACCCAATCTCACTGCTCACTGCTTAAGTGAGTCAAAAGAGGGTGGTGCCTTTTTGGCAAGCATAAGAAGTGCGTAGGGGTGAGGGCCAATCAAAATTGAAGATATTCTGGATAAGATATATGAAAACCTACGTTTTGAACAATGGCACATCCAGAAGCCACAGATTGTTACTAGAAAATTTTCAGTGCCAGGGATGGGATAGCTTCCAGTGAGTTGTTGGCCAGGGAGGTCCCTGTTTCCTCCAAAACATTATAGGCTATTTCCAAGGCCCTTGGTTTCCCGTGAGAAAGAGATGCTAAGACACTACTGTGGAAGACTTCACATGCCTGAGTGGCAAAGTCACTGAGAAATCAAGGTGGTGCTGAGGAGATAACCTTCTCCCTGTAGACCAGTCAACTAAAAGCTGGAAAAAGTTGCATTGTGTATAGCCTTATGGGAGACAAAAGTCATCAGCGGTGAAAACAGTGGACACTTGAGCCCTCAAATTTGGCCAGACAGGCCAAATGACTGAATGAGCACAATAGTGACATGTCTGGTGTGGGGGAAACTAACTGCTCTCAAATTGGACTGAAGGCCAGCTCTATGGGAGGGAATACATGCCTGGTATGGAAAACCTAATCTAAAGCTTGTGTCAGGGGAGGTCATGAGCCTTAGGGGTATGAAGCCTGCTCTTGTCTGGGTGAATGCATATATTATTCTCACCAAATTTCCCTGAAAAGACTGCACTTAATGTTCATATTCATACATTATTGTTACTCTCGTTTCTGGTTAGAGAAGCTTCTCTTTTCAGATGGTGATGACCACTGGGATGACCCAAAAGGCAACATAGTGCCAAGAAGAAGGGACAGAGGAGTGCCCAGCACTGAAACATCTCACATACTCCAAGGCTCAGGGTTCATTGCAGAAGAGGTGGCAGAAAGAATGTAAGAACAAAAGGAAATGTGCCATTCCTTACATACAACTGTCCAGACAGAAATTGGCCTCAATATTCATGACATTGCAGTGCCTAGCAATACTTACACAAAACCTTCATAATAGGACTAGAAGATGATGACATCAAATTAAAAGAGAGACTAATGGGGAGAGGGAGGGGATATGATGGAGAGCACAGTTATGAAGGGGAAAGTGGTGGAGGGTAGGGAAATATCACGGTTTATTGTCTGCAAGTATGGAAGTCATCAATAAAAATATATAAAATCAATAAATCAATAATCCTACACAATCATTAGGGTTTTAATGTCATAACATCCATGATAATTCTTTTTATCTACAAGCAACAAAATCTATCTCTGATATGCCTCTACAATGGTATGAACAGAATGGAATTTAAAATATCAAGGCTTAATTTTCAGCTCCATGTGGTTTCAGACTTAAATTATTTAACTTTTCATTCCCAGAAGCATCAAAAAACACACAATATCCTGCTTCGAGTGTTTGTGAAAGATTAAATTTCCCCTAAAAACTCTTTTTGTGTTACCTGGCACAAAGTAAGCACTATGTAACTAGTGCATCTTGTCATAGCTGATTCCATATCCAGCTCTTTACAGTGATGGCCTTAATACTAAAAACACTTACACAGTTTCATTTCATCACTCTCCTGGGATGCCCAGATAAAGATAAGACACTAAACATTCCACATAGCCTGTTTGTATATGGACATTGATCACATAATTGTATATTTATTATACTTTGATTTAGAGAGTATGTCCTGCTGCTTTTCTAACTAAAAGAACAAAATTAAGTTCTTTTGATAAACTCACTTCTTTTGTTTTTATGTAGGACTGAGGAAGAAATTTAGGAATCTCACCTTGCAGGGCAAGCAGGCTACAGCTGAGCTACAATCCCAGCCTTGGTAAACCCATTTTTTAAGTAAATATTTCTCTTTTTCTTTATTATAACTGTAACTAGTGCAACCTGGAACTATGAATCAAATGGCAGGAGATAGTAATGCAACTTTTTACAACTTTAAGGCCAGTGAATAAAATGGGAGATACACAGTACATTAAGCAGTTTGCTCACAGTATATAATAAGAGGGAATTTGGCTGGGTGTGGAGATATATATACACTTGTAATTGCAACATTCATGTAGCTTGAATGAGGGTGAGATCAACCTCAGCTCTATAGTGAGTTTGAGACCAGCCTGAGCTACAAATTGTCATGCTCTCTCTCAAGAAGTAAATAATAAAGTAAAATGAAATAAAACAAAAGGTATGATGTAATAAGTACAAAATCTTAATCTATTAAAGCACTGTGGTATAAATTAGTTATGAGTGTCAATACAGATATATAATATTACTATTTAACAAACATTACTCAAAGAAAAAATGGTTACCTTGTGCCTCCCACTGCCCGTTTATACTTTTCATGGTCTAGATTCAATACTATTTAGATATCCTCTTAAATATGTTCATAAATTTTTCAGTCTTTTAGAGAAGAAATTCTTCTCTTCATCTTTAGTATCAAAAGGCTTATTTTATTAATATATCCTGTTCCTGAATAATGGTAAAAATTCAAGTATTTACCTAAATTTCTATGACTACCCTGCAATTTATCAACTCAACTGCAAGATGTGTATCTAAGAAACACTACACATAAGTACCCTAAGAATGCATGCCAGTGTCTTAGAAAATCAAGCACAAACCTATAAATAGTAAATGCAAAGAAATCAATAAAGTTCAGAGCAGTTAGTAATGAAATGGAGACTACAGAAACAATATAAAAAATCAAAGGTGGACAAATACTAGTGGAAGAAAGCAAAAGAGAGGTGAGACACAAAATTTAAAAAATATGCATGAAAAATTGGGTTTGGGGCAGCAGGGTAAAGTAAGGGTGGTGGTGTTGGGGACACAAAACTAGACCCAAATGGCAATGGTACCTTAAAAATTTATATCCTAAAAGACAACATGGTTGAACTTTCATCAGGTCTTAGAGGAAACACCTGAATCACAGGTCCCTGAAGAAGGTATGATGACGAATAACCTTAATCTGCTCGCACTCTCTCTCTGTCTCTATCTCTCTCTGTCTCTGTCTCTGTCTCTGTCTCTCTCCTTCCCTCTTCTATCTTTCTCTTTTATATTACCTATGCTTTTTTTTCCCTTCTTTTCCTTGGCCCTGGCCTGTAACTCCCAGTACCAGCATGCGGTACACATCCATAATGAGCTGTTGATCAGAGAGACCTACAAGGTTTCCCAAAAGAAGAAAGGTTTTTGTCAGAGTACTTGATGACCCACCAAAAGTTAATGGCAAGGCCCTACTGTCGAAGGCACTATATGCTGTTGGTACAGAACATGGAGTGACCTGGGTGGAATCTGGAAGACAGTCAGGCTACAAATATTATCTGGCTTTTTTCAGGTAGTAAGGCAGAAGCATTATCTGATAGTTAAAAAACATTACTTTTGTAGGCGTCAAATACCTAAAAATTTTGAATGGTGGAGCTTCTGTTAGGTTTTAAGGAAAAAGATGCTTTGGAAAGATAACATAGCTGACTGAGGAAGGGCAGGCTGTGCAGCAGAGAGGGGAGTTAAGTGTTCAGATTACTCAATGCCTTATAAGAATGTGTAATGGTACAGGCAGAACATGACCTAAGGTGAAGATGTAGACCTGAAAGACAGACCTGTGGTAGAGGGAATGCTTATAGAATCTAGAAACAACTGAATGTGAAATATTGAAGATAAGAAGCACTTAAGAATTACACAGAAATTCCTATCCTAAGTGGCAACCCGGGAATATTTATGTGTCTGAAGACAATATAATACCTTCTTATGCTGTGAAAACATCTGCTTCATTTTAATCAGTCTCTTCTTCTGTAATGTCTTAAGTTCTTTCAAAATCATTTTGTCTTTTTGGATGTCTTTCTGCAAATATAATAGAAAAAAAATTGTCTAAGAACTTGGTAAACGGTTTTCTTTGTTCTCATCATCTCCTTTCATAATGTTCAAAACCTCTCACACTAAGCTACATCCTCAGCCATAAAAGTTTTCAATTGGCCCAAAATAATTCCTTCTTAAACTTAAGAAGAATAATTTTAAAATTAATCCATTTAATATTTTGGTTACCAATAATTATAACTAAATTTCCAGCCATTTGTTCTTTCTCAGCTCAAATGTTATAGATACCCATTGTAATTACTCCTTTATACACACATATAAATCCCACCTAACTCTCATATTTACTTGGCTTAATCCCATAATTCAAAAACTGAACTCTCGTTACTCTACACGGTGGCAGTTCTTTAATCATGTGATTTCTAAATACATAGAAGTCATCCAAGGAGTTCAATATCCTATGATCATATCTACCACCCACCTCTAGGTGTCTCTGCTCTGTTTTCTATGAGGCAGATAAGGGTGGACAATGCATGTTTTCCTGAACTCCTGTTTCTTCATATATCCCCTCTCAAGAATTCAGCAGTTATCCTACTTGCTCTGTTACTGTCTATTTGATCCTCCAACCAGTCCAGTTGGCACAGACCTTCAATACTAGAGAGTGCATTGAACCATTGTGAAGTTGGGAGAGGAATGCCAGGGCACCAAGTCTTCATGTGGTGATAGAATAAGTGTAATGGCAGCCTTTGCAAATTAGTAGTGAGAGCTCAGCTCAAAATAAAAAGTAAGAATGGGCGGGAGATACAACTCAGTGATATAGCAATGGCCCAGCTTATGGCGAAATCCTATGTTCCAATCTCAAGGACCACTGAGAAATTAGATAACCACATCTATCCCTGTACATTAATCCTGTCAGTACACAAAAAAGCTATTTTGCTTATTTTGAAAGTAAAACAACTCTTTTTCCTTTTCACCTTAGGTTATATTGGTGTTTTCTTTCCTATTCTGTTCCATCCTCATTCTAATCAGATATTCACTCATTTTTTAAACCAAAGTATTCTCATTCAGGATACCAATAACATTGCAAGGAGAAAAAAATCATATTAGTTTCAGATGAAGTCAAGTCTAGAATACTTGAAAAATAATGTTTTTTCAACTAATGGACTAATTGCCAATCGCTCAAGAGTCTTGACGATCCCAGGATGTTATGTGGCCTGGGAAGGCAATATGACAACTGGGGCTCCATCTTGCACTTGGTCTTTGATTTTCCTCAGGCGGTTCCTGGATTCTTGATGAAAATTGGAGCCCCAGCTGTCCCCCAGTGCCCAATATCCTCTGATTGGTTCATGGGTCCAGGATGACACTTGGATCTCCTCCAGGGCTTAATCAGAGCATAGTTTCTGTTCCACAAAGAAAATATCAAGTCTGGATCTCCCCCACTCCATGAACCAAGATGAGGGATCCAATCAATCCTAGAAACAGCACTCCTGAGGACCAATCAAAGCTTGGGGGAGGGAATGAGAGGGACATTCTAAAGTGAGAAAGAACTGATGCCCTTCTACAGTCCATAACAACCCAGTTGGAACCCTTTTCTATGTCCAAGGGAGCTTTTCTGTTTCTGTCAATATATTTTCACTTCTGCCTTGCTCCACCTATCTTCCTACTTCTTGGTCTCTTGATTCTTTATTGGTCCAAGAAGAACACCTTGAGTTTCAACATGACTCCATACCCAAGTCCACTGTAAAAACCACTGCTGTCAAAAGGTTTTGACCATTAATTATAGCAATATACATATGCATGTGTCATATACATACATAATTATACCTATCTGTGCTACATATGTAAGCATATACACATTATTCCTTTTTTCATAGATAATAGGAAAAACATTTTGCTTTATTTTTTCTATTTTTTTTCCTGTAGGAATGTATGTTGTTTCCAGTAATGGGAAAGAAACACTAGCTGCAGTTTACATTTTACAATTTTCCCTTGCAAAGACCCCCTCATTTCAAAACCCATTTACCAATTAAAGACAGGCAAGAACAAACAGCAACTTCACAATGGCTAGGACAAGACTGTACATGTCCTAAAGCAGGCTTGAGGTGAGGTGGTCTACAAACTGCTTGTAGATATGACTGATTTTTATGGTGTGTTCATCCACATTGATGAGGAATGTCAACTTTTTCTGTGGAGAGAAAATTACAGATATTTAATATTAGGAATAATGGATGAAATGAGTGTAATCAATACATTCTCTGCATGTTTTAAAATTTCTTGTCACAAAATTAATGGTTGTTTTTCAAAGGTTCAGAGTTGAGAAAATATCTGTTAATGCACAATGCAGTGTATGAAAGCATATAACAAATGCCTAAATCTTCCATGCCTCACACACACACACACACACACACACACACACACACACATTTGTGTGTGTGGGGTACAGGGGATTGAGCTTAAATCCTTGTCATATTAGTTAATCTTTCTACCACTGACTGGTATCTGCAACTCTTTCCTTGTTTGTTTTTCAGTTTAGGTGTCACTAAGTTGCCCTTGCTAGCCTTGAATTGTTCTGAACCCCATAAAGTACTGGAACTTGATATCATCCTGCTTCAGTCTCTCAAGCAGCAGGGAGTCTAGCTCTATGAAAGCATACCCAAGCATACAAATTTTCCTTTATAATTATTTTTGTTTCAGTAGCATGCTGAGTTTTGTTATTATTATGATATTTTAAAGTGAAATTTGTTTTAGTTGGTTCTGTTTCTCGCTCAACTCCCCCATCCTGCTCATGGCCTTCATCCCCTTCTTCTCCTCCTCCCTTCTGTTTACACATCACATGTGTCCTTTAACCCTTTCCCCAGCTCCCTTCCTTGGCATCCCTTAATTCTTGCTCTTGGAAACCACTGTTGCTTTTTAGGATTTACCCATGTTTATCCCTAATTTATATATAATCATACATACATACATACATACATACATATAAGCTAGTAAGTTCATATAGAGAAGACATGAATTTTGGAGGCTTTCTAAATTTGGGTCACTTTGCTTAATATAATTCTTTCCATATTTTCATTTATTTCTATCCATTTTCCTTCAAAATTCATAATTTAGTTTTTATTTACTTATGAATAAAATTATATTGTGCATATATACCACATTTTCATTATCCATTAATCTGTTGATGTACATCTAGAATGGTTTCATTTTCTAGATGTTGTGACTAAAGCATAAAATAACCAACAAACATAAATGTGGAATTATTTCTGGAGTAGAGTCCAGACTCTGTGTTGTTTTATATGCCCAGCAGTGTATTGTTCAGGCATGCAATTATATTTCTAACTTTTTGAGACACCTCCATATTCTCACTAGCAGTGAACAAGGGTTACTTCCCCCCCCCACACACCCTTGACAGCATTTACTGTCAGTTTTCTGAAAACAACCATTCTTCCTCAAGTGACCTGATATCCCAAAGTGGATTCAAATATGCATTTCCCTAATGGCTAGAGTTGTTGAAATATTTTCTAAGTACTTATTAGCCATTTGTGTTTCTGCTTTTGTGAATTGCCTGCCCATTTTATTAGCCCATTTTGTTATTACTATGTTTATTTTGAGAGAGAGAGTGCGAGATAAAAAGAGAGGCATAGAGGAGAATGGGCATGTGAGGTCCTTCTGCCTGCTACAAAAGAATTCCAGATGTGTGTGCCCCTTTGTGGCACATGTGCGACATTGAGTGCTTGCATCACTGTGTGTCTGCATATGTGGGACTTAGAGATTTGCACATGAGGTCTTAGGCTTTGCAGGCAAGTGCCTTAACCACTAAGCAATCTCTCCAGCCCATTGTTAGTCCATTTTGTGATTGTCTATTTTATTTTTTGGTGTTTATATTTTCAGCTTTTTATAAAATTTGACTATTAGGCCTCTGTTTTTATAATATCTGACAGACATTATCTCCTATTTTGTAGGCTATTTGCTTTGCTAGTGTTTTCTTCTGATGAACATAATTTTAATGTATTTTATTTATGTATTTTTAAGGTTTTTTAAATTTTAATTTATTTATTTCAGAGGAAGAGAGAAAGAGCATCAGGGCCTCTAGCCACTAGAAATGAACTCTAGACATAGGCACCACCTTGTGCATCTGGCTTATGTGGGACCTAGAGAATCAAACTTTGGGTCTATAGGTTTCACATGCAAGTGCCTTAACTACTAAGCCATCTCTCCAGCCTGAACAGAAAGCTTTTAATGTGATGTAGTCTCATTTGCTAATTCTTGAGGCTATGTTGTTTGCTATTGGAATCATGTTCAGAAGCTCTTGCCTATGCTTATTTCTTCAAATATACAGCCTGTGTTCTTCTCAAATGGTTTCAGGTTTTAGATTAATTTACATTAATATAGGCATTTATATTAATTTAGATTGTATTAGAGAGTCATTGTAGCAAATACAACATCATAGTGGCACCCAAATAGACATATAGAGCAATGGAACAGAAAAGAATAAAGGACCGAGAAATAAACCCACACACCCCACAGCTCTGGCCACTATTCAACAAGTGATTCTGTCAAAACTGGATGACCACCTGCAGAATAATGAAGATAGATTCATATTTTTCACCCTGTACACATCCTTTGTACAGGAATGCTTTGTCACTGCAATTGCCTGACTACCACATTCTCTTGAACATGATTCCAGTGAACTAGTCTGTAAATTATCAGGGCATCAGCACAGGCAACACACATAAAATAGATATACTTAGTAGTTATAAATAGCAAAAATCTATCTATCAATTACATGATTCAGAGAACACATCAGTCCATATAATCAGACGAAATATCTGCAAGTCAACCACAGCAACAGTTACCTTCTTGTTGCTGGGACAAAACACCCAACCAGAAGCAGCGTATGGAACCAAAGGGTTTACTTGGGCTTACAGCTTCTTGGGGTAGCTTTGTTGTGGCAGGGAAAGCATGGCAGAGCACACATCAGGGCATCACATCTTATTAGATCAGCTGGAAAGTAGCATCTAGAGTGAGCTTTCTCAAAACATCCAGTGGGCTGAATTAATAAACCTCAAGGTCTGCCCCCAGTGACATACCTCTTCCAGCAAGGCTTTGCCCCCGAAAGGCACCACCATCTAGGGATGAAGTATTGAGCTTAACCATGAACATGTGAGGCTATGAGGGTGGTTTAACATCAAAACCACCATAATAACAAAACTAAAAAGTCTACCCAGACTTTAAAATATCCAAAACACTTAAAGAACCCTTTGACCAAGAAGACAGGCTATGCAAGCCATAAATATGACCACAGTCACTCACGAATGAGAAAATGTGGGTCAATACCACATGGCTGTTAAATCATACCCCATATTGTGACTATCAAAAACATCCATGAACTGTAAGACTTAGTGAGGTCCTGGAAACATTGAGACATCATATCCTGTGTGTAGAAATGTCAAATTGTGCAGCCACAAGGGAAGACACTTACGTGCTTTCTCAACATAATGGACATAGAGTTAATATTCAACACAGCTATTTCATAAAAAGGCTGAAAACCTGGAGTTCAACAGAGATTTGTCTACTCTTAGTTACAGAAACATAGCACAATTCATGTGAGTCACAAGACAGAATCCACCCAGAAATCCACTAGACCAGTGGAGTCTGAAGAAAATTTGGTTGCTATGCAAATGTGCCTTTGGAAGCTAGTTGTGCCTTTAGAAAGCAGAAATTCTGACACATGTTTGATTGCATGTAAGTGAGCCTTGAGGACATTGTGCTAAGTGAAACAATGCAGTCAGAGAAGGATAGACTCTGCGTGAATTCCCTTATACGCAGTAGCAAAAGGAGTCATATTCAGAAGATGAAAAATAGAACAGTGGTAATCCGGCACAAGGGATTTGTTTATTGTGTACATAATTTCAGCTCTAGAACCTGATCCCAAATCAACTTGAAACTACTTCATGTTGCCGAGTTTTGAGGAAAAATGATTTTTACATGATTACTTATTATTTTTTTAGAGAGAGCATGAAACAGAGGGAGAGAGAGAGAGAGAATTGGTGTGCTCAGGGTTCAACCACTGCAATCAAACTCCAAACACCTGTGCCTCCTAGAGGGCAGGTGTAACCTTGCACATGCCTCATCTTTATGCGTGTGGCTAACCTGGGATCTAGAGAAAGAAATTTGATCCTTGGGCTTCACAGGTAAGCACCTTAAACACTAAGCAGTCCCTCCAGCCCTAGATCATTAATTTTTATATTTTTGTTTTTGAGGATAATTCTAAAATGAAAAGAAAAAAGTAGCCAGTGAAGTATTTCTAAACCTACTTTAAGTTAAAACTGCATTAAAAAATTTAAGCTTGATCCCATAAGTCATCTTTTCACAATGTGAGGACAAATGCTAATAGTTGAAGACCCTATGGCTTTACTGTCAAGAGAGGAAGGCATCCAACTCTGGTGTTATTGAACTGCTATCTCTGCTACTGAGAAGTCTGAGGCAGCAGAATCACTACATCAAGGACTGGATGTGCTACTGACTGAGATAAAGGTGAAATCAGACCCTGTATACAAATGCAAAGGAAAATGTGGTCTGGGATGTAGATCAGTGGTAGAGCACTTGCCTAGCATGTGTGGGCATCTAGTTTCCATTCCCAGGAGGGATGGTCACACACACACTCACACACAAAGAGAGAGGTGGGGGGCTAGGAAAGAAGAAAGGAGCCATAGCTTTGAAAGACAGGATAGCTTCAGAGAAAACCACACATATACCTTCTGAGCACATCAGGGAACCAGCTTTTCTTCAAAATCTGTTTTGCTGCTTCTGCAACTCTCTAGGAGTCAAATTATGATGCTTTCATTGACTCCTGCATAGGGAATGAGGAAATACCAAAACCAAGCTCATATTTTCTTCCAGCTGCATTTTTCCAGGTTGCTAGTGGTTCCCTTGGACCCCATCATTCTTGTTCCCACTATTGTAGTTGAGGTCACTTATATGGCTCTCATAGCCCACCTTGTCCACAATGCTTGCAATTCCTTATCCAAGTGCACTGCTCTTGGCTGTCTTTGCTCAGCTTCTGTGGCTATTTCTTCATCACAAAAGTTCATGCCATAAGAGTCAGGGTCAAGTAGAGGTACTTTTACTCTATGGCCAGAACTCTGGAAGACACACCATGTGGATGAACTCTGAGGTAGATAGCAATTTTCTACCATAAGCGGTATTCTGTGTTAGAACTCTAGCACTGAAAAAGAAAAGTTACAACTCCAGACAAAAGGCAATAGGTTGTCAGCAGTGATCATATTTTTGTAAGTATTAAATGCAATTGCTTTGTTTGGTGGTAGGTATTCTCTCTAATATGCATACACATATTTTGACAATAGACTACATGGCTGGAAAAATACAGGCTGGTCAGAATGACACCTAAGAATATTTCTGCATGATCTCTTTTCAGACAGATGAATAGCAGTGTTCAGAGAAATAAGACTTATCCAATACCCACAAAGCTAACTTGGGAGTATCTCCAAACCTGTAATATTCAAAAAGGTTATTTTGAATCAGCATAATGTCCACTGAATAACTTTGCAAAGCTATGGATGAATATAAATGTGGGACTCAATGTGGTTAGGATAAAGAGACCTGTTTTCATAGAATAGTAGAGAATCATAAAGAGAAGCAAACCTGAAAGTCCACACAGGGTGGCAATGAGGAAATAATCTTAGGGGATGGGACAAGGCTGAGCCACATATGGGTATGCTTGCCAAAGATCTCCACTTAGTGTAAAAACATATTCCTGGAACTCATCTCACTGGAGTCATAACCCTGTGCACATCATGCAGGCTCATCACCCTAGGAATCTCTCTGATCCCTGACCCTAAGACGTCCTTTCAGGCTCCACCCAAGGAAGGGACAAGACAGTCCTAGTGAGGGTGGCCAATTTAATTTTCTAAATTGGCACTATATTTTTGAAATATTTCTGTGTGCATTTGTAAAACTAAATTCATTGTTTGTAGCTCTTGGAATTAAAGAGAGGCAGAGCCAGGTTGTCTACAGCCTGCCAGTGCAGGCAGCTGAGGTCTTTATTTGAGTGCTGAGTATACAAAGTCCTTGACCTTTATAGCACATGGACCCCAGCTGCACAGGACACAACCACTTGCCCCTTTCCCTAAATGCCATAGGACCCTTTGGCTCTAACCTTAGAGAAGAAAGGAGGAAAAAGAAAAGAACAAGCATGAGATAGAAAGAAAATGGACAGCGAAGTGTGTTGTGAAGCAGAGAGATGAGCAGTATGAGGAGGGGGCAGTTATGAGCCCAGGTCTAAAGCGTGAGGTCTTTGTGTTCCTAGACACAAAGAACACAGGTTTCTGATTTTCAACTTCTTTGTTTATGAAATGGGGTCAACGCCAGTGGTTCATCAGAAGGTTTTCTTCAGGGCTTAAGAGCTGACTGTGCAGAGTGTGTTCTTTTATTCAGCTCCTCAGCATGTGCTGCTCACCAAAATGTAGTTGCTGGGCAGGATCACTGGGCCAGACCTGCCAGATATTCCATCTTTAAATCTTGGCTCCAAATCCAAATGGTTGTGTGAAACCTTCAAGTGTTTAACTGACAGCCAATGAGACAGTTTTCAAGAGGAGTGTGTGTCATCTAAATCGGTGCAAAAGCAACTCAAACCACAGCTGCCAATGTGCAAACTCTGCCTGAGAAGCTGAGCTCACCCCATTGTCTCTATCAGAAAGAGAAGTAGGAAACTGAAAGCACTTTGATAGCCACAAAATTTTAAAATGCTTTTGTTCTGTCCTGATCATCTTCACTGCAAGTCCTGCTCGCAGATGTGCTCTGCTCTCTGCGTTCCATCCCCACTGCAAGTTTGCCTAGTTGAGCTCACACTCTCCTGGTAGATGTTTGCTCTCAGCTGTGTGAGCACTAAACACTAAGCCACCACAAGTGAGCAAGGCAGGAGGCATAAAGCAAAGAATCTTCCACACACCCACATGCGTCCTGTTTTGAGGCCATGTTGTAGCTTTTCTTGTGTTTATAAGCAGATATTCATTATACAAAACTCTAGACTATATGATGGAACTTTATGTATGCATGATATGTAATTGTATGCATCATATTAATGTCCCTTTATTCCCTTCTGCCAGTCCCCTTCCACATCTCCAATAGTCACACTTCTACTTTCCTGGCTTATTTAAAAAAGATTTAGATTCTTCTATGAGAAAAAAATGGTGTTATCTTTCCAAGTCTGCCATATTTTAATTAGCCTGAGGATCTTTATCTTCATCCAGTTTCCTGCCATTGACATGATTTTGTGTTTCTTATGACTAAATAAATATAACACATATGCTTTATCCATTCATCTGCTGATGGACATCTAAGCTCATCTCTCATCATGGCTACTGTGAACAGTGCCACAGTCAACACGGGTGTGCAGGTCTCTGTATAGTATGGTGTTTCTGAGGCCTTCGGGTATCTCCTGAGTAGTGTGGCAGGATCATATACTCATTCAATTAGTAGTTTCATTTACAACTTCTTGAATTCTCAAACCCATTCCATATGGAGTCAGGTAAAGGAATGCGGGCATTTCAGAAAATATGACAAAAGTGAAAGGTTTATGAACAGGTGAAAACTTGATTCATAATCAAATGCTACGGATACATAGCAGACAGCGACCACATAAATGAGACAGAACAGCTGGGCTCCCTAGAGTAGTACGTGTATACCTAAAGTATTAGACTGAGAAAAGAAAAGATAATGATTCATTTAAAGGATTCCAGGAAACAATCTTCACAAATAATGACCTAAGAATGCAAATATTTAAAGGAAAAGTAAAAAGAAAATAAAAAAAAAATTGTTGGACAGTATTTCTGAAGTAAACTTCAAAGGGAAACCTAGACTATGCCATTGGATGTGGAATATAATTGTTCAAGAGCTGATAGATTCAGAAGTTACTTGATTTGGGATGAGGAACAGAGTTAATTCCTAACAAGGAAGTTATGAATAGAAACTTGATATCATGAATTTTGTGGCCCAGGTTGTACACTTTAGTCATAAAAGCTAAATTTGCAATCAGTGTTTTTCTGCCAGCATGTGCTCCAAGTACTGAGAACAAGACGGAACACAATCCCTCCACTGCTTCTCAAAGTAAGGGTCAGACACTCTTCTTGTCTTCCCTGTGATCAGTGTGTCTATCAAGGATGGAAGATGACAGAAGCAGAGAACAATAGGGGTTTGTGGGATGGGGGTGTGGAGGTTTCCTGACAGGCCCATTACTGAGAAATTCCAGCCCTGAGAGGCATGTCCATCTCTAGTTCCATAATTACATCAGTTTTGGGTTATAGATCTTGGCAGTGGAGACACCCAGCTTCTATTCAATATTCCTCAGCACTATCTATGACTCTGCAGGAAAAAGACGAGGTTCATGCCTGCCATCTGGAGTCAGAAGAAGTGAGGGAGATTTCAATGTAGTACACCTAGTAGTCATTGGATTTTTCAAGTATAGTCTATTGTATCAGGAATTGTTTAAAATGTTGTAAAGGAAGAAAAAAAGGACTAGAATAATATACTTAGAAAAGGTGCCTGAAATCAGCTTCTGAGGAGAGTAGGTCAACAAGCCCCCATGGGATGGGCGTGAGGAGACAAGAGAAGCTTCCTCTGACCTCTAGGATTGCTTGCTTTGAAGCAGCAGAGCCTATGGCTAGAGTGGCTCCTAGTGCCCTATGTCAATACTGACATTCAGCACAAGGTGAGAGAAAACTCTGGTGCTTTACCGGTTATAGGGGAAGACAGGGACTGAAGAGAGGAAAGGGCAACCCAAAATGAGTCTGAACCCCTGGAGCTCAGGGCTAGCCATGGTTCACACCACATAACTTGTCAGCACAACCAGGCACTGAGTTTCTTGAAAAGTGATTTCTGCCACCTGCCACTGTGTGAATGGTGACAAGAATCTGTGTTGATGCCTTTGTTCAGACACCAGAGCAGCATCCACATAGGCTGGCTCCTGTGGGTGCTGCCCCCCTGGGCTAGTGGCCACATTTGTCAACAACTGGTTGTTGGGCACTGCCAGGCACAGGGTGGAGCCTTTAGGAGAGGGACCTGAGCTTCTAGGCTAAGGACCCCCGGGCAACAGGAGGCCACTCCTTCTCCAAGCTCAGCACACCTGAATTTAGGCTCTGCCCATAACCCTGTAACATTTGGCCAGTTGCCTAGGAAATTCCATATGAGCCTTCACACAGCCCACCCCCTTGTGACCCTAGATCACCTGACTCCCTTGTCATTGCCTATGTGCTGGAATGAATGCCCTCATATGCTAATTATGTATAAGAAATGAACCTGGTATGTCCAATCCTCTTAGGACCCTTAATTCTGCCCTCAGATGCTTATAAACCCATTTCCCTGACAATAAACCAAGAGAGTTGTTCAACTATCTCCTGGGAGTGATTCTTTCTCTCGTCATACGCTCACCCACTCTGGTTGCCTGGGCACCTTTGTGGGGGCCACGTCCAGGTTCCAGAGGACATAGGAACCCACAACTGGTCATCCTCCCCCAGGTCTCCCTCATAGTGGTGGCAGCTCTCAACCTCCCTGAGACTTGGCGCTACTTCACAGATGGGGCCTCTTCCAGCTGCTGTGGCTGCCTCCTCAGGTTCAGATCTGATTTTGTCCTTGTTTTCCCCAAGGCTGTAGTAATGGTGTTCAGTGGTAGTAGTAGTTTGCTCCAGGGCTGGGGCTCTGCAGGCTGTGTGGCCTCCACAAAAGCCAGACCATTGGCAGTAAGCCTGTGCTTGGTGAGCTGCTAGTGTGTTGGAAGTCCATGGGCTTTCTAGCCAATGATTACTATTGCCTCTCTCTGCTTCAAAGCCTGATATTGGCTCCCCTTCTTCCTAAACATGTTATTGGAACCCCTGTATTTCTAGACCTGTAATTGGCATCTTCCTTTCTAAGCACGTTATTCTTCTTTTTCCAAGCCTACTATTGGCTCCCTCATCTTTCCCAGTGCAGTTATGAAAGTGGGTATAGGGCTTGTTAGGCCTGATATTACTGGGTGGGCCAAAAAGATGTGGGTATGAGGGAGAAGAAGGTAGAAGTCAGTGTCACAATCTTGCTTTTAGAAGACCTGTGTGTACTGGGCCTCATGTCCTCCTGGATTCCATAGAGGACCTTGGCCAAGGAACTATGAAAGATTGTGCCCTAATTTTGGAGCACAAAATGGGAGTGAGGGCCAGAATTCACACTGATTAGAGGACCTATGAGTGAACATTGGAGAAAAGTCTACCAACCCCTTTCTCTACATGTCTCTGCACATTGTATGAGTTGCAAATGAAGTTGTTCAGACAAAACACCCAGTCAAAGTAGCTGATGGGAGGAAAAGGTTTATTTTGGCTTACAGTCCTGAGGAGAAGCTTCATGATGTCAAGGAAAAGTTGGTAGAGCAGAAGCTGGATACTAATTCTTGTGACAGCAGGTGGACAATAGCAAGAGAGTGAGCTGAGCTCTGGCCAGGTGAAATTGGCTATAACACCCACCTTCTGAAACATCTCTTCCACCAAGACTCCAACCAGCTGGAGACTGAGCATTGGAAACCCATGAGTCTGTGGGGGACATCTGATAGAAACCACCACCATGGACATGATCAGCTTTGGGAATGCTCACTCCAAGTTTCTGTGAGAACACTGAAAGACCAGTGGCCATATACCTCTGTATAGAGCATTTGCAGCTTGGAGATGGACTTGCACAGCCTTCTGTCAGAAAACCTGATGAGGCCCCTGAGAAAGTTTATAAACTTCAGATTTTGTCAGTGAATCTATGCCCAAATCTATGCATAATATCCTTCCCAGTGCTTATCACATCTAACAATGCTAATGCTGAACAGGGCCCTGTGCTCTTTGTGTTATAATAGAGAGCAATGATTTAAAACTCAGGAAGCATTAAAAGTGTACTGGGTTGGGGCTGGGGAGATGGTTTACTGATTAAATGCTCCACAAGTCTGAGGCCAAAGCTCAGATCCCCTGAACACAGGTGAAAAGAACAAGACAAGAGCAGCATGTGTGTCTGAAATCTCAATGAGACTATGCAGTGAGAAGTGGAGTCAGGAGAATTCCAAAGCTTACAGGCTGGCCTTTTCAGTATCAAAAACATGAAAGAGGGGCTGCATGCAAACCCTTAGGACCAGAGTTTGATTCCCCAATATGCATGTGACACCAGATGCACAGGGTGGTGCATGTGTCTAGAGTGCAAATGCAGTGGCTGGAAGCCCTGGAATGGTAATTTTCTCTCTCACTCTTTCTCTGTCTGCCTTTTTGCCTTTCAAATGAATAAATAACTATTAAAAAAAAGAAAGATTATTTCTCAAAGTTTAAAGGCAAAGACTTACACTTTATGTTGTCCTCTCACCGTTGCATACATGCTATGGCACACACAGCTCCTTTGCATAACACACATAGCTCCTTTGCATAACACACATACTCTCTCTCTCTCTCTCTCTCTCTCTCTATATATATATATATATATATATATATATGTGTGTGTGTGTGTGTGTGTGTGTGTGTGTGTGTGTATGTATGTATATGTATATGTACATATAACATTAAAATAATATAAAGTGAAGCACTATACATGTCTTAAATAAATAAACACGAAAGAAGAACTTTGTGCACAATTGTTTTCAAAACCCTACTGCTCTCAAGAAAGGGGTTTCACTGTTCTTGGGGGAGGGGTTAGGAGGAATATATAGGATCTGAGACAGAAATGCAATCTTTTAACATGTATTTTGAGAGAGAGGGTCTCATGTTTTCAAGGTTAGCTTCAAAGTTACTGAGTAGCTGACGATGACCTTGAACCATTGATCCTCCTGCTTCAGTTTCCTGAATGTGGGGATTAAAGGCACTCACCATGACAGGTGAACCCCCCCCCATGTGTGTGCGTGTGTGTGTGTGTGCGCGCACACATGCACACATGTGCATGTATGGAGAGTCTCTGATAGTGTCTTGACATTAAATGTCCTATACATCCTTGGTTGATCTGGTACTCACTGTGTCACTCAGCCTATCCTTGACCTGAACAATCCTCCTTTTTACCTGCAAAAGTGCTGAGATTACAGGCATCTGCCAAAATGCCTGGCTCTTTTTTACCTGCTTTCATCTTGCCTTCCTCTCTCTTTTCTCCCTACACCCTCCTTCCTTCTCTCCCTCCCTCATTTCCTCCTTTCCTTCCTTCCTTCTTTCCTGTGTCCCATTTTTCTCTTTCTTGAAAAAAAAATCTATTATCACAGGAAATTTACTTAGATCACAGAGGTCTGGAACACATGCACAGAACATATGAGTCTTAGGAATAATCAAGTGCAAATAACTCACCTTAGAACATAAAAACTAATGTCCAGAGATATAAAGACTTTGTCAGATAATCTCAGAGTTTGTACCTGACAAACTCATGACTTGTATTTTATTTTATTTTGGACATTTTAATACATGCATATAATGTATTTTGATTTTATTCATGCCATTACCCTTGATTATCTTGCTCCATTTCCACTACATCTCTTCTACTGAACTAATGAACTTTCTATTTTTCTTTCAAGGTAGGACTTCTCTCTAGCCCAGCCTGACTTGGAGCTAGTCTCAGGGTGAGCTCAAACTCATGACAATCCTCCTACCTCTGTTTACCAAGAGGTGGAATTAAAGGTGTGCACCACCACAGTGGGCTTATTGTTTTGTCTTTTCATTGTTGCCCACTGAGTTAAATTAGGGTTGCTTTCATGGGTACTAATGGTAGGTTATTTATTGTATTATAATCATTATACACCTGAAAAACAGGACTACTCCTGTTGCAAAAGTTTCTCTAGGAGGAATGTGGTCTCATGAGCCCCTATCCCATCAATATTGACAGGTTTAGTCTTATGCAGGAAACAACAGCTGCTATGAGTTTATGATAACAGTGGTCTTGTAATGTCCGGAAGACAGCCTTCCATGGCACTCCTCCCCATCCTCTGACTCTTACATTCTTTCTGCCCTTCCTCTGCAATAATCCCTGAGCCTTGAAAGGTAATACAGATGTCTCACTCAGGGATGAACATATACTTTTCACCTATTCTCTGCATTTAGGCTAGCTACTCACCTGGTCCCACTGCAAAATAAAAATTCTGATTAAGGCTGAGAGCAGCATTAATGTATGGGTGTGTACATACATATTTAGGTGGCAGTTTAACAATCTGTTAGGACCTTATGTAAAGGAAACATGCTTATAGTTTCGGGAAATGAACGAATGGAGCATATGTTAGTCCTTGCTAAAATGACTTAATAGAAAGATCCAGAAGGGCAGAATTATCACCTGCATGTAGATAAACTCAGAGGTTTATCTGGGGGTGGGATATCCCTGAGGAACTCCAGACCAGGGTCAGTCTTCAAGGCCTAGATTAACCCATGGGGATGAGGAAGGCTTAAAGCTAACATGCCTTCCTTCCCCAGCAGAACTCTGGACTCTAGCCATTGGAGGATACTCCTTTTTTTTTTTTCTTTTGGTTTTTCAAGGCAGGGTTTTACTCTAGTCCAGGCTGACCTATGCAGCCTCAGGGTGGTCTCAAACTCACAGTGATCTTCCTAGCTATGCCTCCCAAGTGCTGGTATTAAATGCATGTGTCACCATGACCAGCTCTGGAAGATAATCTTTTTTTTTTTTTTTTGAGAAACATAGGGTTTCACTCTACCTCAGGCTGACCTGTAATTTACTATGTTGTCTCAGGGTGGCCTCAAACTTGTGGTGATCCTCCTACCCCTGCATCCTGAGTACTGGGATTAAAGGCATATGCCACCATGCCTGGCCTTGGAAGATACTCTTGATGTAACATTTTGAGTTTCATGGTATGTCCTCCCAGCCTTTGAACCTCAACTTTCGTGTTATTATTCATTTTAACAAAGAATTGAGAAAATGGACTCTGAGAAGAGCAAATTATGAGTGATGAGGTTTATTTTAGGGAGAACTGGTATTCAGAGGAATAGCTAGAAAGGCTCAAAGACTCAGTTCAGAAGGGAATTCCCCTCCTTGCCTGCCTTGCCCACCTGGAAAGGTTGATGAGAGATGGAGAAAATCTCCCTCACATAGAAAATCTCTCAGGAAAAATCTCTGGCACATACACACACATACATGGAAGGGAATACCTGTTTCTCATGCCAAATGATTCAGAGGAAGTACACACACACATACACACACACACACACACACACACACACACACACGGGAAGTGGATCTCGAGAGCATAAGCCCTTCACCTTCACACTCACATGGGGGGTCAGGCAAAACTAAGGAATAGGATTGTGACAGACTCTAGACTTAAAGAAACATCACACATGTAGTAGAGCAAGATAGCACCCAAAACTCGGCAGGAAAGTGTCCAGATAAGAAGAAATTCTCTTCCCTCTTTTAAGCCAGGCAGAGAAGGGGAAAGAGATTTCCAAAGCAGGAATCAGGAGAGTTTGGTGGCTAGAAAATACAGCCAGGAGAGACAAAGAGATTCTGTGGTGAAGAGCCCAGAGGTTAGAGGGACATCGTACATGTACCAAAGTGAGAAAGCATCTGGAAACAAAATAGATGTAAGAAGCAGCAGGAAAATGCCAGACAAGTAAGAAGAGCATTCCTTTCCCAGAGCAGAGGGACTTACACACTGGTGTTCAGGAGAAAATCCACAGGATGCAGCAGGCCAAGATGGGGAAGAGAGAATCATATCCATGTGGCAAGCCCTTTCATAGCTCAGACATTTAATTAGGATGGACCTTATCATCAGACTCAGGTGTGTAAGGGAGTGATCTGAGTGTTTCATGGACTCAAGGAGCTGACTCCAGAGGGGTCAGCTCAAATAGGAGTGCAAGATAAGGCAAGAAGTAAGGGGGACATGTTGATGAAGAATTGCTTGTGGCCATCTTCGGTGGAACTGGAACAGATACAATTCTAGTTTTGCCAGGGCAGGCAAAGTGGCATCTCCTTATTCTGTCTAGGCCTTGTGCATGGATAACTGCCTAAAAGAAGCTATCTTTTTCCTGTTTCTCCTTGAGTCCCTGGGCACTATGTGGCTGAAAGCCATTGCCCTTCCATTTTATTTATGTTCTAGGTATTAAACATAGGACCTTGTAACATGTAACACAAGTGCTTTTCCTCTCAGCTATATTTCCAGACCCCAATGTGGTTTTCCTATAGAGTATATATGGTGGCCCTGTGAGATGCCTCATATGTTCTAAACACTTTGTTCCCAGTTGATGTCAATTTGGGAGGTGGAGCCTTGCTGGAGGAGGTGTGTTGTTGGAGCAGGGGGCTTAGGCATGTTATATCAACTCCCCCTTTACCAGAGTTTGCCTCACTCTCTTGCTGCTGTTTTCTACATGCTATGGCAGAGGAGATGTCCAGCCTATGCTCATAAGGTTCTTTCCCTTGCCATAATAAAACCTCCCTTCAACACTCAAAGCAAAAATAAAAACTTTCCTCCCACCATCTGGTTTTGTTCAGGTGCTTTGTCTCAGCAATGAGGAGGCAACTATTCCAAAGCCAAGGAAAATGTTAGATATTTTTAATATAATTGTACTTGCAATATCCCCTTTACTTGTACCCTTAAGAACACTGTGTTTTATAATTTTAAGCATCAGAGAATAAAGTCAGTTGTTAGAGGGCTCAACAAAGCAGTCTCTCACTGGTCAGTCAAAGTTCACAAATCACTATGAGGTAAAGGTATTCATGAAAGAAATTACAAACTAAAGACCATAATTCTGGTCTTTTCATACATTGAATAATATATGAAAGATTGCTTGACTTTTGAAATGCATCTCTTCAACAATTATGGGTATAATTTAAAAGAGTAGACAGGCAGCATCCAACACACCCCATATAACACATAACTGCCTAACAGCTGCACGGTTGTCTGTAGTATCCAGCTGTAGTACCCAATTTGCTGAGGGTACCACATTATAAAACCCCTTAGTGTTCTCATTAAGTTGGGAGGTTGGTAAAATGTTCTTTGCACAAAACAGCACACACACTAAGGGTTATGGAAAGTTGGTTTGGTGTGGTTTTGGCACTAGACATAGCTCCATTCCCTCTGATGCTATGGGATATTCTGGTCTCTGAGCATAGATCAAGGCCTTTTATGGATTTTAGTCTTTCCTAAGGTGAGAGAAAGGAGGGTCATATCTAGTCTGGGAAAGTCCTTTGCCTTTGAACACAGGACTTTTTTTTTGGCATGAGTGACAGCTCAAAGTTTAGGAACTCTTAGGAACACATTCAGGCAAATGTACAAACTTCTCCCCAGGGCCAGGGGAGAGCTCTGGGTTAGGGTGTGGGTATGGATGTCAATAAGCCTGTATGGAATTGGCTTCCTGAATCCTTATAGTTCCCATGAGGCTCCTAAATTTCAGTTAAAAAGCAAACTGGGACTTCCGGCTAAGATGGCACGTAGGTACCACGCCAAAGCAGCCTAGGGGGAAAAAGCCAAAAAAAAAAAAAAAAAACCAGCAAAATACACACTCTTACTAAAAAGTGAAGGGTATAGGAAATTGAAATGGCAGCCGAGAAGTAGGAGAGATCCAGAGCCCACACAGGCCGGCAGAAGTGGTTCTGGCAAGTCCTCAGGAATGCAGTGGTGGCCCACTAGCCAGCCACCAGACTTGGCTTGAGCCACAGGAAAAGCCAGGTGAGGGGATTTTCCACTCACACCAGAGTTCTCCGCAAACTCAAGACATGTGAAGGGAGAACGGCAGTGAACAACGGAGGAACAGATCACAAGGTAGAAGAACACATGGAACAGAGAAAGAACTAGAGCAGCATCAGCAGCCTCCCCTCCCCCACCGCCAGTACCCAGCTCCAGCAAATAGAGCAGTGGTCCAGGGACCCGGCCACGCCTACTTGAGCCCACAATGGGATTCAAGCAGGAGCAGAGATCAAAATCATCCCAAAAGGTAACTGGGATTACACCAGGTCAGTACCTGCCAAATAAACCTGGTATATAGGCCTGAACCAGAAGTGCTAATTGCACTTTCCATATCAGGATAAATTATATGCTAAATCTGATGGATGGTCAGATTTGCCATTCTATTTTATTTTATTTTTTATTTGGTTTTTCGAGGTAGGGTCTCACTCTAGCCCAGGCTGACCTGGAATTCACTATGGAGTCTCAGGGTGGCCTCGAACTCACGGTGATCCTCCTACCTCTGCCTCCCGAGTGCTGGGATTAAAGGCGTGCGCCACCACGCCCGGCTGATTTGCCATTCTAATAAGCTGTATTTTGGGCTTGTTATTTGTTGCTTCTTGATTTATACTGCCTTTGTTTCCTCTTCTGTAATACATTAGGGAAGGGTCTCACCTGGTCACAAGCTGATTTAGAACCCTCTACAGACCAGAAATATTAACGTCCTTGTCAGGATTAAGGAAATGGGTGAGGCACCACACAGCCTAAGGGACAGACGTTGAATCTGGTTGCCATAATACCTAATCCTGGATAAATACTCTGTGCTGTTTTACATTGAAAGCGTACATTGTTTAGTTAAATTTTAGAAACTATCTGTATTTGGTTCTACCAAGCCTACTTGAATACTCTCATAGCAGACAAACCCAACACCTAGAGTCACTTTTGTAGATACTCTGAGAGTTTTGAGAGCCACACCTAGCACCTTAAGTTCCTACCGTGAAGATATATAACATCAGATTGATTGATACATCTAATAATACCCACCTAACTAGAAAATCCAATCATTAAATACTCCAGGATGCAAAAATATATACACTATAACACAAGAAACACCAAAAATCAAGACAATATAAATCCACCAAAAAGTATTAATGCATCAGAAATGACCTCTAGTGAGAACCAGTTAGAGGAAATGCCTGAGAAAGATTTCAAAAGAATGATTATAAATATGTTCAAAGAACTCAAAGAAGAAATCAAATGAAGCAAAGAATATACAGGATGCCAATTTAATGAAATAAAGAGGTTAATACCAGACATAAATAAGGAAATAGAAATAATAAAGAAAAACCAGTTAGAATTACTAGCAATAAAGAATACATTATTGAAATAAAAAAAACTCTGTAGAAAATCTCACCAGTAGAATGGATAAAGGAGAGGACAGAATATCTAAGCTAGAAGACCAGGTGGCAGATCTAACACAGTCCAATAAAGAAAAAGACAAACTAATAGAAAAGTATGAGTGGGAATTTCAAGATATTCGGGACACTATGAAAAGATCAAACATAAGAATTCAGGGCATAGTAGAAGCAGAAGAATTTCAGTCCAAAGGCATAGTAGGCATCTTCAACAAAGTCATAGAAGAAAACTTCCTCCAAATTGGGAAAGAGGTGCCAATGCAGATACAGGAAGCCATTAGAACACCAGCCAGACAAAACCTAGAAAGAATCTCTCCTCGCCATATTATAATCAAACTACCAAACACACAAACCAAAGAAAAAATATGGAAAGCAGTCAGAGAGAAAAATCAAGTTACCTACAAAGGCAAGCCCATCAGGATCACAGCAGATTACTCAACACAAACTTTAAAAGACAGAAAGGCATGGAGTGATGTATTCCAAATTTGGAAAGATAACAACTGTTAATCGAGGTTACTTTATCCTGCAAAGCTATCCATTCAAATAGATGGAGAAATAAGGACATTCCACAATAAAAGCAAGCTAAAGGAGTATTTGAAGACAAAACCAGCTCTACAGAAAATACTTGAAAGAATCCTCCATGCAGAAGAAAAGGAAAAGTACACATGTAAGGAACCAGGAAAAAACAAACAATACTCAAATACTAGTTAACACAAGAGAGCAAAGGTAAAACTGGAAGAACTACAAAAAAATGGCAAAAATGAATACATACCTTTCAATAATATCTCTTAATATCAATGGCCTCAATGCCCCAACAAAAAGACATAGGTTTGCAGACTGGGTTAAAAAGCAGGATCCTTCAACTTGTTGCCTCCAAGAAACCCACCTTTCTGTGTGGAGCAGGGGCCCGAGCTGACCTTTTTTTTTTCCAGGCAATTCCGTACTTAGGGCTAGAATTCTCTGGAGCCTTTGTCCCAGAGGAAGACTTCTTCCAAGAAAGGAAGGACTTACCTCACAGCTCTGGCAACACTCTCCCAGATAAATCCACATGTGCCTACTTCCTTACTCTTGTTTCTACTGTACTGTACTATTCTCTTTCCTTGGCTGACAGCTTCCTGCTCAAAGCAGATCATGACAATCATTCACAAAAAAAGAAAAATAAAACATTGCAGAGGTGTTTATAGTGAAGACTTATGGCTACCTTGGCATGCAAGGCACAATTCAAATAGTACTGATCATTTCTTAACAGATTTTAATAAGGTTCGGTACTGCTCACCTTCTGGCCCAGTGCCCAAGGAAGAGGTTGATCCTTCTGATCTGTCTGCTGAGCGAGCAATCAACAGTTCGTGTAAACCCTCCTGAAGCTTTCATAACTGAAGATTCAGGGAGACTAGCAGGCCATAACTTCAGCCTCCATAAAAGTTTAAAGGAAGAGGCCCAGTACATAATCACAGCATAACTTCTTTCCCTGAGCTAGTAGAGCCTGTCTGAGGATGTGTAGTGATAAGCCCAAAATGTGTTCTCCAGACATTTGTCCATGTTGTCCAGGGTACCTGGACAGTCTCTTACTGCTCTTATATGAACGACCCTGCACAGTTCTGCATCACCCCTTCCTTGAGAAGGTATCTCCCAAGGCTACAATTTTCAGCAATTTGGAGGTCCAAGTTTATACCCTCACATTGCCCAAGAACCTTGCCCTTCTTGCAAACACATGCTGGTCACTGTAACCCAAACTGCTGCCCCTGGAACACCTTAGCAAATCAACTTGGCAACCGATGACAAGCAGGAGCCAAGTCTGTATGTGCCTACCTACATTGTAATCCTGCGGTGGCCCCAGAACAGAACTCTTTGAGGCAGAGTCACAACTATAGTTCTGCCACTGGGACTTCAGGGGACAACAGCTTAAAGCCTGCCGAAAGCTTACTGCTTCCTAGGCAGCATGTAGGCTATGGCACTTCCCCAAGGAACCAACCAGGTTCATCTACCACCTACTTGCTTAGTATGAGAGTCAACTAGAACAACAATGACATGGGCAGTACTCGGGTCATTTTATGATCTTCAGAACGTTTCCTAGGAGGCCAGTGGACTAGCAGTGACCCTCACCTCATTCAGATTGCAGCCCTTCTCAGTGTCTTCCCGTCCACCCTGATGCTCTGATAATTCTTCTGTTTCTGCCTTTCCAGATGTGGAGGCACCATGTACGTTGCAGGCTGGAGAGAGAAGAAGTTATAAAGAGTGCTGTTATCAGGTGTGATGGTACACACGTTTAATCCCAGCACTCAGGAGGTGGAGGTGGGGGACTCTCTGTGAATTAGAGGCCAGCCTGAGACTATATTGTAAATTTCAGGTCAGCATTTGCTAAAGCGAGACTCCATTGCAAAAATAAATAAATAAATAATAAATAAATTAAATAATAATAGATCTGGGAGTGATGGCTTGTGCCTTGGGAGGCAGAGGTAGGATGATTGCTGTGAGTTTGATGCCACCCTGAGACTCCAGAGTGAATTCCAGGTCAGCGAGGGCTAGAGCAAGTCCATACCTCAAAAAATAAAAGAGTGTTGTTGTGTAGCAATTTCCTTTGAATTTGAAACATTCCCTCCTGGAGAGAGGAGAAAAGAAGCTCATGAGACTCGGTAAGTGAACAACTCACAGATCTTTACAAGTTCCTGAAAGTCACAAGATCAGAAATCCCCCGCCCAAGGTTACAGAAGCAGCACCCAGTAAACAACTGCTGCAGGAGACTCTCCTACCAGCCCAGCTGCCTGCCAGTCCTGTGGTGAGTTTCACGGATGCCACTTCTTTGAGTTTTCTCCTTTGCTAGGGTGGGCTTCCCCATGGCACACATACATTTGAGTCACCCACTCTCCTGGAAGTAACCCCTCACCCACACTATGCAAGTGAAGCCAATAAACTCACTGATTCAACAAGTTTGATTTGGGTGCAATTGTTACTTTGGTCTCTTGTCAGAGCCCTATCTTGGATGAACAGACATTTATTCTATTTTCCCCAGGAAAAGTTAACACAACAAGGAGATATAAGATGTGCCTGCAGAGGGAGTGGCAGCAATAGCTGAGGAAAATGATACAGGAGAAGAATTATGAGGCGGATGTGTAGGCCACAATGGTACTCCAGCACCCATGGATCACAGGAACCAGGATACAACGGTATCAACCAAAGTGGCCAGCAGCAGCACAGTCAGTAGAAAGTTCAGACAATCCTTGCGTCTGCTGCCTGTGAGCAGGTGGCCATCTGTCCATTAACTGGCCAAGACTCGTCAGGGACAGCTGCCGGACCTGTGGAGCACATTCCAGTGGACTTGCAAGCACAATAAGTGGACATCTTGCTTTGGGCCATTTCCTGTAGCTCATGCTGGTCCAGGGAAGCCTTTGGAGCCCTTCCTGGTCCCTCTCTTGGCCTGGTAAATAAAAGTCACCTATGGATGCAGGCAGCCAAAGTTACTTCTCCTGCACATGGTTTCTGACGTAGGGTGGTAATTATGTCAATTGGAAATGAAGGTACTTTCCTACAGTCTTTTTATCTTTTTTCACTTTTTAATATTTTTGGAGAGAGAGAAGAGACTGAAAGAGGGTGGGAGGGACAGAGAGAGAGAGAGGGAATGAATATGAGTGTGTCAGGGATTCCAGCCACTGCAAACCAACCCTAGAAGCATGCGCCACCTTGTGCATCTGGCTTATGTTGGTCCTGGGAAATCAAACCTGAATTCTTAGGTTTCACGGGCAAGTGTCTTAACTGCTAAGCCATTTCTCCAGACCCTTTCCCACAGTCTTTAAAGAAATCAGGTTTGAACCCTGTTGGGACAGGGCTGAGAATACTCAAATGTGTTTGGTGAAGTGGTGGGTGGGATTGTGACTCTGAATTTTGCTCAATCTTTTCACCATGGGTTGTGTCTTCATTGATTTTTGCATATTTAACTGGATTGGATTATTACTGATATTATTAATTGCTGGACTCCCCTTAAATCTGGTACATGAGAAGCTCCCTAAGCAAACCTCATGGTGAATGTTATAGGGCAATGAAGTCAGTAGTGAATTGGAAAGAGAACATGGGGTGTTTCATATAGCAGATTACTTTCAAAGGTATCTAAGGCCTCAAAGGTCCCACCAAATTCCAGGGAATTCAAAAGTGGTCTGGCAGGGTGTGCCTAGACAGAGGCACATGAAGTCTTCTAATTGGGACACCCTTCCTTCCCTGCCTCCCTCCCTCCCTCCCTTCCTGCCTACCTGCCAGAGCTATTTTCTGACACTGGTAAGGCTCCAAGAAGGCCTCCACATGTGCTATTGGCAGCAGCAGTGGTGGGGCCAGACTGGTCATGTGTGCCCAGTTCCACTGATCCCAGCAGACCTAACCACACACTCCAGGCCACCAGCCAGCTTGTGCATCCCAGCAGTCACTCTTACCTGATGCTTAGAGAGGGAAGATGGAGGATTGGAGCTACAAGTCCACAAAGTCCTTGGCTTTTGAGGAAAAAGAATGGTCCTGGGAGGTGAGGCCATGACAGGCCTAGAAAAGAGGCTCCGTGAATCCTGAAATGACACTTGCAACCAAGCAATGGGGTGGGGGTGATAATTATTTGCCAAACACCAGATATTCTCCACTCTTCCAGGGAGGAAACCTAGGGTCACATCCAAAAACCTGGAAGAAGTAGAGGAGCCCACTCCTGGTAGAGGAGCAGAAACCAACCATCGATGTCACCTGTTCCCTTTCCAATGAGGAGCAATGGTTTTACAGGCCTGGTCAGATTTACTCTTCTCCCACCAATCTAAACTCTTCCTCACCCCCAATCCTGCCCCTCCCCACCACCTACTATGGATGCACCAGCATGGCAGGGACCCTGAAACCTGAGTAAGGAGCAGCCTTCCTCTGTTCATAGTCTCAATGCTCCTCTGACACACACTCACACAAATACACACACACACAACTTTCCCTCCCTCCTCGACAAGGCTAATGTCATATGAAGCTGTAACCTGTATCTGCTCGATCCTCAGTCCCTTGCTGGAGACACTGATGACAGGGCTGATGCATGGTGTGGGGGTCTCAACTGATTCTGCCAAGCCTCACTGTCCTGCACTGGCAGAAGTAGTAGTGAAAGTTTCCTCCTTTGACCCTTGGAGGGCCTCAAACAAATTGTCCCTGTCACAAGGAAGGCGCCCTGTCACTTCTTCCCCACCTGACCTAGAGTCTGTACCAGAAGATACTACGGTTATGGTACAGGAAAGGGCAGAATTTGGGGGCCCAAATCCACATTGTCCTTACTGGGCATCTAGTACCTAGTGCAATGGAGAGATGCAGAGCTACCTGTTGCCCAAGGGAGACTGGTTTCTCTGTGGTAGCCACTTAGGCAGGCCAGGGCTCCCATCTGCCCACCTGCTTCCACTCTAAGCTATTTTCCTTCCATGAGGCTCTAGTAACAAGTAGGTAACTATTCCACCACGCACCACACACACACTGCTCCTCACCAACCCCAAGTTTCTATTTCCTTTGCTTACTACTTCTGAACAATTGTGTTGCTCCTTGTTCACTGTTTCATTCTAGACCCATATCACCACTACTTCTGCCAGACCCAATGCCCCTCCATCCATCCTCCTGGTTCTGGCCACATTCCCTTTTGCCAAGACATGCTTTGTGGTCATTGGGGGCAGCAAGTCTGGACACAGGTAAGTATGTGCTAGGTAACTAGGATGCTGCAGCAGAGTGAGGAGGGAGACTTATACCATAAAAATGGAGTAGGGGCTCTCTCCCCCATTGCTGTGCTTTGGTGGCATGGCCATTATTTACTCAAGACTGGGACTCCTCTTGTGGTAGGCCTTTTGTTGTAAATTAGATGAAAATATTTCTTTCTTTTTCTGAGGTAGAGTCTCACTCTAGTCCAGGCTGACCTGGAATTCACTATGTAGTGTCAGGGTGGCCTCGAACTCCTCAAACTCACAGTGATTCTACTACCTCTCCCTCCCAAGTGCTGGGATTAAAGGTGTGTGCCACCATGTCCAGCTGAAAATATTTCTTTTCCTATAGGAAAATAAGAGGGCATATGAAACAATTATGCTGACTATTTTTCATTTTATTGCTAACGTGAGTGAAGAGATATGGTTGTCATGGCCAACAGGGCCCATTAAGGTGTTGGCTACACTTTAAGTGCCCTTCCTCCACAGGCTGATGGGGAACAGTGACACTCTTGGTCTCCTCCAATATCTTCAGTGTACCAGATTTAGCACAATTTTGCATAAATATTCTGTGAAACTTCCCATTTCAGGCTCTTTTTTTTTTGAACTGAACCTGAAATCCGCAAAAGGGATTGGTTTAGCATATTGAGTATGGAGGAGTTAGCATGTCAGAAATTCAACATACAGGGCTGGGGAGATGGTTTAGTGGTTATGGTGCTTGCCTACAAGGCCTAAGGACCCATATTCAACTCCCCAGTTCCCATGTAAGCCAGAAGCACAAGGTGATGCATGCACAGGTTTGCACATGCACACAAGGTGACACATGCGTCTGGATTTTTATTGCAGTGGCTAAAGATCCTGGTGTGCCAACTCTTTCTCTCTAGTCTCTCTCTGTGTCTCTGTCTCTGTCTCTCTCTCTCTGTCTCTCTCTCTCTCATACTCGCTCTGACTCTCACTCATTAAAAATGGCCAGTGTAACCAACTTGCCTCAAAAAAGAAACAAAGAGTGCTCGCTTCGGCAGCACATATACTAAAATTGGAACGATATAGAGAAGATTAGCATGGCCCCTGCGCAAGGATGACACGCAAATTCGTGAAGCGTTCCATATTAAAAAAAAAAAGAAACAAAGAAAGGAAGGAAGGAAGGAAAGAAGGAAGGAAGAAATAGAAGAAAGGAAGAAATTCAACATACTACTGGCAAATGCCAAAACGCCTGCCAGGAGACAGCCCCCTGCTACCTTGAAAACCCCTGGAGAGTCAGATAGCTGGCTGGTGACTTCAGAAAGAAAAAGAGTTCAATGAAGTTCACTTCCTTCACTCTTGCTAATCCCTCTTCCTCCCCACTTCTCCTTGGGCATAACCACCACCCCTAGCCCTATGCTGGGTAGACACCTCGCATTTCCAGGGTCTCCACTGCTGAGATGTGATGTGTCCCTCTACAACTAGAGTCTACTCCAATGAAGTCTAATTTCTCTGTCATAGATATTCCTGCTTGTCTCTGTCTTTTTCTAACAAAAAAAACAATGTTGTTCTAGGAAACACATCATACATCGTCATATGCTACTGAGATTTTCCACTGCACAGTAGACTCTAGTTTATAATCGCTCACATATATTACAACATTACTTGGAAGAGAGTATGGACCTAGATTGTACAAGTTCATGGTGTCCACCCTACGTCCACAAAAGCAAGCAAAAATCACCTAAAATACCAAACAGTGTTTATTAGTGTCTCATGCAAGACAATCTAGAAAATGAGCTCATTCCCTAGCACTGGGAAGACACAGGGCCATTCTTTATCTATCAGTTTTTTCCTTCTTCCAATCCTAGTGAGAATATTCCCTATGGCTTCAAGGGATCACATGGTAGAACGTCAGGCAATACAAATTCAGAGCTGCCAGTTTGCATCATCTTACCAAAAACCTGCAAAGAAAACAGAACCAGCCACATTTAAGCTTCTTTCTTACATTGCTTGCACTTAATTGATCTTAAATTTAATTACCCGGTGTATTGTATGTGCAAAATCGTTGTTTTGCCCAAATTCACTGACACACTCCTTTAGCTAAGTGTGCATGTTTGATTTGTGTAACTCAATACAATAGAACCCTCTTGTAACCATATTCCTTTCTGCAAACATGAATATTTCCAAGATCATCCCGAGTCCCAGCATAGTTCCATATAAAATTCTCCTGTACCGTCTATTCCTGGTGGGAAACCAAGGGCCTCGGCAATGGCCTATAATGTTTTGGGGGCATCAGGGACCACCCTGGCCAACAACTCACTGGAAGGTATCCCATCATGGATATCCATGACCTCACAGTGCCTGACACTACCTACACAAGACCATCATAAGAGGAGGAAAAGATGATGACATCAAAATAAAAGAGAGACTGATGTAGATGGGGAGGGGATATGATGGAGTTTCTAAGGGGAAAATGGGGGGAGGGAGGGTATTACCATGGGATATTTTTTACAATCATGGAAGTTGTTGTTAATAAAAATTTGAAAAAAACATTCTCCTGTAAAGGAACTCTGTATGAACCCTGTCTGTCTGAGAAAAGTTGAATATAAATTTTAGCACTTGAATATAAATTTGAGGACATAAACATGTACATGCTTGTAGATACCTATGATTGTATTTTAATATGTTCCATAGGAATGTATCTATGTTATCTCTCAAACTGTCCATCCATCCACACAGTAACTGTTATATATAGAGTAAGAGAAATTTATTTTATTTTGCTTTTTCATTCAGGGAAACATATTACTTCTAGTAATGGGAAAAGTTGTAAGATCTAAGAAATTAACATGTTGCCTTTAGCTTCTGTACCCCTGCTTGCCAGCACTCCAGCTTGACAGTAGTACTGCCATTTTAAAACAGGTAGCCATTTTAATCAGTAAAGAAAATTTTTTTTTTACTCAGCACTCAGCTTAAGTTGCAAGAAGCCCCCCTCCCTTACAGATACCAGGAACTCGGGAGGAACATTTTACCACAAACAGCCCGGCTCCAACTTGGTGGTTAAATCTGTGAAACAACAAGACAGCCTAAGTGGAAAGCCCCTAACCATGGGACCCCAAATACCCAATTAATGTAAAGGTCTTGCTGCTATGCAGAATTGTGGTTTTTGCCTTTATAACCCCTGAGCCTCCCCCGAGTTGGGGCTCACTCTCTCACACCCACTGCGTGGGTCTGTGTGGAGACTGGGTCCAGGCCTTGGCTTGCACTAAAATAAAGGAAACTTGCTGCTAATTGCATCGGAGTGGCCATCTCGGTTCTTTGTGGCGGATCTCTGGGTGACATCCTGAGGGTCTTGACCCCGGGTAGGGGGTCTTGGCACTTCATTTGGGGGCTCGTCCGGGATCCCCAGAGACCCCCCCCCCTGGGGAGGATCTGAGACCCCGAAAGTTTCCTCCTGACCGGTCGGGTGAGTTTTTATTTCGAGTACTCTCCTTTTGCTTTCACTTTGCTGGCCAGCTGCAGCTGTTTTTAATAAGCTGCATCTGTTTCTGATTTCTGGTTTCTGATCAGGTCGTACGTCCTGGTGGACGCACCAAAAAGGACAGACCTGGAGGAGGCAGGAGACGTCTTGCCCCCTCGTCTGAGTGAGTGCTCCGTCCCGGAGGAAGTAGCAAACCTGCCGGGGAGACCTGCTCCCATCCGTACTGTGTTTGGCATTGTTGAGTCCTCTAAGGACTCAGACTCTTCTGGCCATCACAGATCTGTTTCTGCTATGTGTAGATCTGTTTTTTGGGGCCCTATGTGTTTGTTTGATATTTGTGTGTCTCTTCACTGCCTTCCTCCTACGGACACTTCTTTCTTTAGTTGATGAATATAGCCCTTCACTTATATGTCTATTTAGTATTTATGTATCTCCTTATTGTTCTTTCTCTATGGATGTTTTTTTTTGTTTTGACTTGACTTAATAACATGGGACAGATTCCTTCCTCCCCTTTAGGACTCTGCCTTGAGCACTGGAAGGATTTCAAAGCAGTTGCCCATAACAACGGGGTAGACATTAAAAAAGACAGATGGATTATATTTTGCTCTTCTGAATGGCCCACTTTTAATGTAGGATGGCCAACAGAGGGAACCTTTCATCTAGAGACCATTCTAGAGATTGAAAAAATTGTTCTTCGTCCTAAGAGTGAACACCCTGATCAGATCCCTTACATTATGACTTGGAGGAACCTGATAGAAGACCCTCCCCCCCTGGGTAAAGTCTTTTATTCCCCCCTCCTCACACTCTCCCTTACAGATATTAACAGCCACACAGAAAAAGGATGCCAGGTCGGCTGCGGGAGCCTCAGCCCCAGTTCTTGCAGGGGGCACTGAAGAAACAGACATCTTTCCTCCCCCTTATGCTGCCCTACCCCCTCCTCAACCTCTGGCAGAGGTACAGGCCCCCGCTGCACCTCCTCCTAACCCGGAGGGCCCAGCACAGGCCACACGGAGCCACAGGACTGTTACCACAGAGGCTCCAGATGTTTCTGTGGCTTTGCCGCTACGCCCAGCTGGACCTGTTGATGTAAAGGGAAACCAGCCTTTCCACTATTGGCCCTTTGCCACTAGTGACCTTTATAACTGGCGTTCTCAGAATGCTCCTTTCTCTGAGAACCCTAGAGGATTAATTAATCTGTTAGAAACTGTGCTTTTTACCCATTAGCCTACCTGGGACGACTGTCAGCAGCTCCTACAGGTCCTGTTCACCACGGAGGAAAGAAACAGGATCATTGAGAATGCCCGCAAACTCATCCCAGGACCTTTGGGGGACCCCACCCCAGATCAAGCCATTATTGATAGTTGTTTCCCAACCACCCGTTCTGATTGGCATTACAATACGGCACAAGCTAAGGAGAGGCTTCTAGTCTATTGCCGGACTCTATTGGCAGGTCTCCGAGTAACAGGAAGAAAGCCTGTAAATATGTCCAAGGTATATGACATTAGACAGGGACCTAATGAGAGTCCAGCTGCTTATTTAGAGAGACTTCAGAAAGCCTTTCGCAGGTACACTCCTTATGATCCTGACTCAAGAGAGTCAGCCGGAACTGTTATGTTTGCCTTTGTCAATCAGGCTGCCCCAGACATTAGGAGGAAGTTACAGGCATTAGAGAGACTAGGGAAAAAGAATATTAAGGAACTAGTTGCAGTGGTGGAGAAAGTTTTTGATAAGAGAGAAAGTCCAGAAGAAAAAGAGATTAGACGAGAAAAGAGACAAGAAGAAAACTTAACTAAGATTTTAGAAGTACAGCAGGACAAGCACCACGAGGAACTTAAGAAAATTTTAAAGGCTATAGGAAATCTGACTACCAAGGAGGGCACCATTCGGAAGGGGGCAAAACCTAAGGTAGGAAAAAATCAATGTGCTTATTGTAAGGAAGAAGGACATTGGGTCAGGGATTGTCAAGAAAAGAAACAACGGGCAAATATCCTGACAACTACCCAAGAAGACAGCGACTGAGGGGGATGGGGCTCAGTCCCCCTCCCTGAGCCCAGGGTAACCCTTGAGGTGGAGGAGAAAAAGATAACGTTTATGGTAGATACTGGAGCTGAAAATTCGGTAATATTACAGCCAGAGGGACCCATGACTGAGAAAACAACATGGGTCCAAGGGGCTACTGGTACTAAACCCTATCATTGGACAACTAAAAGAACTGTTAATTTAGGCACCAATCAAGTAACTCACTCCTTCTTGGTCATACCGGAGTGTCCATCCCCACTGCTAGGACATGACTTACTGTCCAAAATGAGAGCTCAAATTTCATTCTCAGAGCAAGGGGCAAAAGTCTCAACAATGAAAAACACTCCAATACGAGTTCTCATGACTACTAACCTAATAGAGGAATATAGGCTGTTTCAAAAGTACACTGAGGGCCCAGAGTCCCTGGACCCTTCCTGGCTGACTGACTACACAAAAGCCTGGGCAGAAACTGGAGGAATGGGATGGGCACAACATAGACCCCGCCCCCTACTTATAGAACTATAACCTGGAAGCACGCCAGTCAGGGTTTGCTAGTACCCCATGCCATTAGAGGCCAAACAAGGCATTACTCCCCACATCAGGCAGCTTCTTCAATCAGGGGTCTTAAAGCCCGTTCAGTCAGCTTGGAACACTCCCCTGTGTTTACCGCCCAGTACAAGACTTAAGAGAAGTTAATAAAAGAGTAATAGACATTCACCCTACAGTGCCTAATCCTTATACCCTATTGGGAAGTCTAACACCTGAACTAACTTGGTATACTGTTTTGGACTTGAAAGATGCGTTTTTCAGCCTACCCTTGGCCCCACAGAGTCAATTGTATTTTGTTTTTGAATGGCATGACCCAGACATTGGAATCAATGGCCAACTCACTTGGACTCGATTGCCTCAAGGATTCAAAAATTCCCCTACCATCTTTGATGAGGCCTTACATGAGGACCTATTGGACTTTTGGGTACGTAACCCAGGACTAACCTTGCTACAATATGTAGATGATCTTTTAGTAGCAGCTGTGGACCAAGAAAAGTGCCTGGCAGGAACCAGAGATCTCTTGCAGACTTTGGGTGAATTGGGATACTGAGCTTCTGCCAAAAAGGCTCAGGTCTGCAGACAGCAGGTGACCTACCTGGGGTATATTCTCCGGGATGGCCAGCGTTGGCTGTCAGACGCAACAAAAGAAACTGTTCTCTGGATCCCAAAGCCAACCTCAACCAGACAGGTACGAGAATTTCTTGGTACAGCAGGCTTCTGCCGTCTGCGGATCCCTGGATTCGAGGAACTGGCAAAACCTCTATATGAAGCCACCAAGGAAACTCAACCTTTCTAATGGACAGATCATCACCAACAGGCCTTTGAGGACTTAAAGATACGCCTTTTAGAAGCCCCTGCCTTAAGCCTACCTGATGTGACTAAGCCATTTATGCTTTTTGTAGATGAACATAATGGGATAGCAAAGGGAGTCCTCACCCAGAGTTTGGGACCCTGGCAGCATCCTGTAGCCTACCTGTCAAAGAAATTGGATGCTGTTGTGGCTGGATGGCCCCCATGCTTAAGAATTATAGCTGCCACGGCCCTTTTAGTCAAGGATGCAGATAAGCTGACTGTAGGACAAAACTTAACAGTCACAGCCCCTCATGCTATCGAAGGGGTACTGAAACAGCACTCAGCTTAAGTTCCAAGAAGGCTCCCTCCCTTACAGATACCGGGAACTCAGGGGGAACATTTTACCACAAACAGCCCTGGCCCAACTTGGCGGTTAAATCTGTGAAACACCAGACAGCCTAAGTGGAAAGCCCCTAACCATGGGACCCTAAATACCCAATTAATGTAAAGGTCTTGCTGCTATGCAGAATTGTGGTTTTTGCCTTTATAACCCCTGAGCCTCCCCCGAGTCGGGGCTCACTCTCTCACACCCACTGCGTGGGTCTGTGTGGAGACTGGGTCCAGGCCTTGGCTTGCACTAAAATAAAGGAAACTTGCTGCTAATTGCATCGGAGTGGCCATCTCGGTTCTTTGTGGTGGATCTCTGGGTGACATCCTGAGGGTCTTGACCCCGGGTAGGGGGTCTTGGCACTTCAAAGTAACACTATCTTGCTCCTTTTTATTTTTATTTTTTCGCAATTTGCACCTTCAAAGTCTCCCAGTTCAAACTTCTTTGTCAGCATCAAACTAGCAATGAAACCCTCAGCAGCATCACAATGTCTAGGACAAACCTGTCCATGTCCTGAAGCAGGACATCAGGTGCCCTGAAAAGTGCTTGTACATGTTGACTGACCTTCCTTGTGCCACTTTGAGAAGCTCTTGGTATTCATTGTTAGGTGTGAAATGAAGCTTCGTCTGTGCATTGTTATGAGCATGCCAGGGCCTCTTGCCACTGCAAATGAACATCAGATAGTTGCCCTACTTTTGGAACCTTGCTTACTTGGGTAATTGGCTTACTTGTAAATTGAACCTTGGCTGGTAGGCTTGACAAACAAGTGCTTTTAACCAGTGAGCCAACTTCCCAGCTTGCTTTGGGCAGCTAATTAAAGGCACTTGCTTGGTAAGCCTGATGTACCCAGTTTGTTTCTCCAGTGCTATATACACAAATTGGTGCATGTGTCTGGAGTTCATTTGCAATGGTATGTCCATCTCTCACTCTCTCTTTCTTTTTTTTCTCTCTCTGCCTTCTTCCTTCCCCCACTTTCTCTATCTCCCCCACTCTCAAATATGTCCAGTAAATAAAGGCCAAGCTCCTGTAGTAAGAAAACCAAGGTCTGATTCACATTCAGGTCCTTTTATAAATAAGGAGGGAACAGGCCCTGATCCTATAATGTTAACATAATTCTGTGGGAAGTGTAAGATGTGAAACCTGAGGGCGGAATGGGGTTGAGTACTTCTCCATATTTTTTATACAACAGTCCTTTGGTCAGTATGAGTTCTCGCCCATGCCCCCCCCCCCACTCCACTGATATTCAGCTTACTGACAATCATCTTGCAACCCACCCAGTGTCTGTCTTTCTCTGACTCAATTCTGGTGTCAACATGGCCACATCAGCTCTGATAAATCAGGCTTAATCTTTTTTTTTTTTTTTTTTTTTTTTTTGGTTTTTCAAGGTAGGATCTCACTCTAGCCCAGACTGACAGGGAATTCACTAAATAGTCTCAGTGTATCCTAGAACTCATAGTGATCATCCTACCTCTGCCTCCCAAGTGCTGGGATTAAAGGTATGGTCCACCAAAACCTGGCTGCTTTTGGTGTTTTGTTTTTTATTAATCTATATTTGTTTATTACTTATTTGTATTTTGTTCTTTATATTTTAATTTATTTATTTGATAAAAAGAAAGAGAGAATGGGTGCACCAGGGCCTCTAGCCACTGTGAAGGAACTCCAGATTCATGTGCCACCTTGTGCATCTGGCTGACCTAGGTACTGGGGAATCAAACCTGAGTATTTAGGCTTTGCAGGCAATTAAACATTAGTCCTTAGGTTTTGCAGGCAAGTACCTTCACCACTAAGGCATCTCTCCAGCCCTTGGTGTTAATCTTTATTTTTTTTTAATTTAAAACACAGTCCATTTATTTCTACTGTTACTTTTCATAATTAATTTTATTTTATCGCAGGCAATATCCCCACTCTACTTTGGTGTTAATCTTTAAAAGAGCACCAAGTACAGCATTGCGCCTCATCCTGTATCTTATTTGCAACTTTGTTGTACCCTGTGTCCTCGCGTTTTTGGCCTCACCCCATTCCTGGGCGCCTAAGGACGTGGCACATGTGGCTGCCAGCAGAGAGCCAATAGTGGTAAAGGAGTGGGCGTGGGTAAGGCAGGATAGACGTTCCCACCCTCCAATAGCACCTTCTCTCCTGAGGAGACGGGTCTGGCTCACGCCCCTTTCTAACGCATGAGGTTTTGAGGAAGTGGCACAGCCACGCACCCACTCACCAAGCAAGGCGTGCGCTATTGCTCCTTCTGCAGATTTCCGCCATGGTGGGCAGGTACTATTTCTTCGAGTTGGACTTTTATGGAGTGAGCTTCTATGAGGAAGAAATACCCACTGCACGTCAGCAAAGGTGGGCAGCAGCTATAGAAGGACCTGCAAGCGTTCTCTTTCAGCTGGGCAGTGAGGACCAGGACTACAATGTCGACTGGGATGTGGAGGACAGGGCTCAGTGTAGCTCCCCGGAGCCTGAACGGGTCGAGCTGCAGGAGCCAGTGAACGTGGCTGCCAAGGCGGTTATGCAGCCACCACCCAGGAGCATTCGAAAGATTCACAAGTTCACACCTGGGCAGTTGTATGAACTGCAACTCGTTTTCCAAGTGAATCCGTATCCTGATTCAAGCAAAAGGTGTGTATCTGGCTTGCTTTGAAGCCACCCATCTTCCCATGCTTCAGGGCCTTCTTCCCTCCTGGTCACTCCCTCTCCATCTTTCTGTCTGGTCTGGGGTTTGAACCTAGAGCTCTATGCATGCTAGGCAAACTCTGCCTTTGAGCTACTTACCCTCTTAACAATGTCAGATTCTGAGTTGTGCAAGCTGTCCTTGAATTTACTATGTTGTTGAACCTTGCAAACTTTTAAAAATTATTTTACTTTGGAGAGAGACAAGGAGAGAGAGAGAGAGAATGGGCATGCCAGGGCCATTCAGCTGCTGTGAACTAACTCCAGATGCCTGTGGCCCCTTGTACACATGTGCAACATTACTTGGTTGCATCACTAGCATCTTGCTATGTGGGACCTGGAGATTCGAACAAGCTTTCTCAGGCTTTGTAGGCAAGCACCTGCTAAGCCATCTCTCCAGCCCTGTTGTTGAACATTTAACCCCTGCCTCAGCCTTCTTAGTAGCTGAGATTATAGTTTTATACTTATTGCCAGGCTTGGCTTTGGACTTTGAAATTACTGGGTTTTACCTACCTTTGTGCTGGGATACGGGCTGGATGCCTTTTGGACATTAAGGACAAACTCAGTGTTAGAGTACTCGATTACTATGTTTAATGTCATTGGTTCAATTCTATTAACAATACCAAAAATGTATGTGCTTCTTCTATTGAGGTATTTAATACTTCTATTTTTAAGAATATGTAGGATTAATTTAATATAAATGCTATTTGTATGTGGCTTTCATTACCAGTTTTGCATGCACTTGATTTACTTTTGAAACTTTGATTATCTTACAAAGAATAGGTTTCATTATATTTTCATAGATTTTTTTAAATTTTCCTTCCCACTTCTTTTCTAATTGCTCCTTCCCCCATGTGCTGTCCCCCAAACTTAGCCCCCTTTATGCTTTCATCCTGCATATTTCCATTTGTTCTTTCCACTCTTCTCATCATCTCTTGCTCCCCTCTCATGGACATTTTGTTTGAGACAGAATCTCATGTAGTCCAGGCCCGCCTCAGTTTAGCTAAGGATAAGCATGAATTCTGATCCTTCTGTCTCCACCTGCTTAGTTCTGAGATAACAGGTGAATGGCAGTGCATTGCTGGGGATGGGATCCAGGGCCTCCTACATTCCAGGAAAATAATCTAACCTATGACCTATATTCCTACCTCATATTTTTTTATTTTTCAATATTTATTCGAGAGGGAGGTAGAGAAAAGGAAGGATGGAAGGAGGGAGAGAGATGATAGATAGATAGATAGATAGATAGATAGATAGATAGATAGATAGATAGATAGGGATGGGCCAGCCAAGGCTTCCTGCGACTGCAAATGAACTCGAAACCCATGCACCTCTTTGTGCCTCTGGCTCTATGTGAGCAATAGGGGTCAAAGCAAGGCCATCAGACTTTGCAAGCAACTGCCTTTAACAAGCTGAGCCATGTCTTCAACCCATTTTTTTCAATTTTGAAAGAGCACATAAACAATATCTTTCTTGACTGGAGAGATTTTAAAACAACCTTTAACTTTGTGACAAGGTGAAATCACTTCTAAATAACAGTCTTTCAGAGGCTACTGAAAAGTAAGCTTGTAGGGTTTGATGGAGGTAGTCAATGAAAACTATGCATATAATGTGGAAATTATACTTCATTTTGCCCATAATTCTAAATACTAAACAATGTTCATTTTCTCTCTACAGACGAGAACTTGCCCAGCTCTTCAATGTGGATGAACGCACGGTGACGGTCAGTCAACGTGTACACGAAGTTTGCTGGGCACTCAAGCTCAAACCTGCAGTAGGATGTGCTCCTAGGAATTAAGTTACTTTTGTCTTTTATTTCTTGCCTGTTTTTCACTGGAACAATGTAGTCTTTGGAAGTTCCAGTTAGAAAAAGTAAATGAATAAATAGATAAAAGATATTGAGCCTATCCAGAGCTTATAAGATATTTTATGCTCTGTAATAATATACACAAGAAGATGTGTGGTGTTATGTGTTTAAGTCATTATTTATTTGTCTTTTTAGTTGGGGAGGGGATAGACATGTCATGTTTCAGCACTGTAGACCTATCCTCTTCCCCTTTAACACATGCAGCCCTGTAAAGTATGAGAGCAGTTATACACTAGGTTCTGCTACACAGTGGGGAACCACAGTAGAAAATGAAGGTGCACTGTGATTTCTTCCATCATGACATTGACTGTTCAATATGCTAAATCAGTCCCTTTCTTGCTCTGATTTCAGTATTGGTTCAGCAACAAGAGAGCCAAAATCAAGAGAGATGAGAGGATATTGCAGCGCAGAGGCTCCTTGCGTGATATCCAGAACAACCTTTCCATGAAGAATTTAGGAGCCCAAGAGTGCAATTCTTCTCCAAGACCAAGTTGAGGATGGGTTCTTACGGAGTGTACAACACCTTGGACTCCCATGACAACCTTTTCTCTTCACCACTTAAATTAAAGTAAACGTTTGATTTATCATACTTGTTTCATATGCCTTCTTTTCCCCACAGATAAGGATATTTTCTGTTCTATTTACTACAAATATAAGAGACCAGAGGGAAAACCCTACACTGAGACAAAACCATGCCCATAAACAGCAACAGAACACAGGAGAAGGTGGCCCATACACGTATTATGTTTGGTAAGAGTCTTGCTCCTCACTCTGCTGCACCATCATAGTTGGGACTGCAATGTAACATATAAGTGGATCTCATGGCCTCTTCCCCATGTAGAGTGTATTGATGGAGGCAAAGTGCACAGAACAAGGAGGTCATTTTGATGAGCACTGGCCTTGGTAGCAGCAGCAGTGAAGTATGTCTTAAGAATCAAACACTCAACACAAAATAATTCAAATGACCTATAGTTTGTGGGCAGAGAAACCGATGAGACCAAACTCTTGCACAGAGAAGAGCAGGAGTTGTGGCCTGGGCTAGCTGCTTCTTATGAGCCCCTCAAGGATAGAAAAGAACCTAGAGTGGACGGGGAGGGTGGGTGAGTGTCCTGGCCAGCCTTAGGCTCCCTTAGCCACATTGAAGGCAAGCTCCTATCTAAAAATGCCATGTGCTCCTTTTTCTTCAATACTGAGTCACAGTGAAGATGAGCTCTGCAAACATGGTAGGAGGATCACCATGAGATCTAGACCACCCTGGGACTATGTAGTGAATTCCAGGTCAACCTGGGCTAGAATGAGACCCTGCCTCAAGAAACCAAAATGAATAAATAAATTAACCCATTAAAATGTTAAAATGAAGCCAGGCATGGTGGTGCATGCCTTTATTCCCAGCACTCAGGAGGCAGAGGTAGGAGGATTGCCGTGAGTTCGAGGCCACCCTGAGACTCCAAATTAATTCCAGGTCAGCCTGGGCTAGAATGAGACCCTACCCCCCAAAAATGTTAAAATAAGGAAAGGTGAGAAAATGGACTATGCCAATTGTAGAACATGTCAAATGGCCTGTTATCAGCAAGGATGAGATGTGAAGGTTTGAAGTCTTAAACTTCCTCTCTTCCCTTGGGGGGGTGCTCCATGACCTCCAGCCACTACAAACTAATTCCACCTGCATGTGCCATCTAGGTTATATGGGTACTGAAGAGTCAAACTAGTTTCATTAGGTTAAGTGCTTTAGCAGCTGAGCCATCTCTCCAGCTCTGTCTTCAATTTTTGGGTATATGTACTGAATTATTTTGCTGATTTGTTTCCATTCCCTTCAACCATGCTTTGAGTTCATTATTGACTTCTTTTTGTTGATTTTCTTTATTCAACTATGCTTTAAAATCTTTTGAGAGTTATTTGTTTTGGTTCTCAACTAGTTCCTCCATCCTGTTATTCTTGGCCTCATTAAGTTTGTTGAATATACTTTCCGTAACTTCATTTCGGGGTTCTAGGGCTGGGGTTTCCTCTATGTTTGCAGTGGAGGCTTCCATTATAGGGTTAGGTGACCTAAGAGGGATATTTTGGCTTGGTGTCTTGAGTTCTTTGTTTTGTGTTGGGGTTTCTCTATCATGAGCTCTTGTCTTGTTTTGCCTGGACTGTTGCAATTGGTATCTCCTGTGGAATATGGGTTCATTGCCTGTTCAAGTTTAGACAACGAGAAGATGGGGTATTCACAGATTTTGACTGGGTGCTCTTGAGCCTGATTGGGTCTTTCTTGTGTATTCACTCTCTGGGAATTCTAGGTGGGGCCCTGGAGTGCCTGGCCAACTCAATGACCAGGGAGATTTCCTGTTGACTCTCTGGTACTTGCTTCCTGGTCCTTGGTAGTGGGCTTGGCTGTGACAACTGGTGGGAAACAGGGAAAAGGGATAGCAGGGATCCAACGTGGGTATCTGTCATGACTTTGGGGTTGAGATGATTGCAGGTAGATTCCTGCTTGTGAGCCTGCCACAACACCTCTTCTTTGGGGATCTGAAAGTTCACTACTTGCTCCACTGAGGAACAAGAAACTGAGGGTAACTCTCATTGCACACTTGAAGAGGGACCTAAACCCACCCACACCAGCCACAGTGAAACCAGGAGCCCAGGCCTACTCATGCTAAATACAGTGTGCCCAGACGCCCCACACCAGTGGCAGGAGAACCAGAAGCTGGAGAACCAGGAGCCCAGAAGTACTCATACTGCAGGGTCATAAGCCACCTCACACCAGTGGCACCAGAACCAGGAATCTGGGAATCAGGAGTCAGGAACAGGCAGCCCAGTCCTACTAATGCCACACATGCACAGGGTCCCAGGCACCCCACCTAATTTTTATTATTTTTAAAAATATTTTTATTTATGAGAGAGACAAAGAGAGAGGGACAGAGAAAGTATATGAGTAAGGACACCCCAGGGCCTCTTGCTGCTGCAAATGAACTCCAGACAACGTGTGTGCACCTGGATGTATATGGGTAATGGAGACTCAAACAAAGACCACCAATCTTTGCAAGCAAGCACTTTTAACTGCTGAGCTATCTTTCCAGCCAGGATTTAACCACCTACTGTGATTGACCTCAGGGAACCTGACATGGGATACAAAGGCTTATCTGTAAGCAACATTTGTTGGCAAGGTGAACAAATTGCAATTGAAACACAAGGCAGTGAATTTATTAATATTGTGCTGTATGAAAGAAATAACCCTGAAGCAGGGCATGGTTGTGCATGCCTTTAATCCCAGCACTCAGTAGGCAGAGGTAGGAGGATTGCCATGAGTTCAAGGCCACCCTGAGACTACATAGTAAATTCCAGGTCAGCCCTTGCCTAAAGTGAAACCCTACCTCAAAAAAAAAGAAAAGAAATCACCCAGTCCTCATCATGCCAGGACATTATGAAGGTGCACTAGGGATGCTTGCTATTCATCCTAGTAAACCTTGGGATTTGTCCAGAAGTGAGGATCTTTCAGTCAGGATATGGAAGCTAGTAGATCACATGTGAACATCAAGGTATGATATAGAATAACCGATTCCTAAACCTGTGGTAAATGTTGATGGAATCCATCTTGTCCTTCTAATGATGGATGGCACATTCACTGTCCTTACAGTAAGATATAACTGAAATTGCACATATTCAAGACAGAAAAGATGAGTTAAAATATTCATCAGGTGGAAAGTTACCTTGCTGTTGGCTGCAGTGACAGCCCAGTTGATAATTATAGAATTGCTCAGCAGCATTGTCAAAAGTTGGTGAAAGTTTTCCATCAGTTAGATTGATCTCTCACCTCCACTGGTCTCCAGATACTAGATCTGTACACACAAATGATGGAAATGGGAAAATATATTTTGATAGGATCCAGGAAGAAAAATAAGTGACAAAATAGAATAAATAGAAGGTGTTCCTTGGGCATCATGAGCATTCGTTTCTGGCCTTTAATTCGATGTAATTTGTCCCAAGTATTCAGATACTAATGATATAAAGTCAGTAGATAGAATTCTGTTGGCTAAGTTTTAGTTGCAACTAATGACTATGTAATTATGAAATTAAATGGATATGCATATTAAAGTAAAGATATCCTTTCATATATTTTAAATAACCTGTCTCCTAAAAGACATTTATAGTCTTGCAGAATATTAGTCTCAATAAATGAGATTTAATATTGTTAAAAATGTGTACCTTGGGCTGGAGAGATGGTTTAGCGGTTAAGCGCTTGCCTGTGAAGCCTAAGGACCCCGGTTCGAGGCTCGACTCCCCAGGACCCACGTTAGCCAGATGCACAAGGGGGCGCAAGCATCTGGAGTTCATTTGCAGTGGCTGGAGGCCCTGGCGTACCCATTCTCTCTCCCTCTCTCTATCTGCCTCTTTCTCTCTGTCTGTCGCTCTCAAATAAATAAATAAAAATAACAAAAAAAAATTTTTTTTAAATGTGTACCTTGGCTGGAGAGATGGCTCAGTCGTGTAAGGTGCTTACTTGAAAACCCTGACATACCAGATTCTATTACTCACACCCCCCAAAAAAAGGTCAGAGTCACAAAATAACACATGCTTCTGTAATTTGTTTGCAGTGGCAAGAGGTCTTAGCAGGCCCATATTTTCTCTCTCTCCTTGCATATAAATAAAAATAAGATTAAAATGTGTACAGATTGGTAAAAGGACTTATTTCTTTATTTTCCATTTTATTTTTATTTTTTTATTTCCATATTTTTTTATTTATTTTTCTTTTTTCTTTCTTCTTTATTAGTCAGTTCTGTATTCAGCAAATACAGTCAGTTTGGTACCATTATTAGGCTCATCTGTGACCTACCCCCTCCCCTTGGCCCCTCCTTGTTGAGGTATACGGGTCATGCATTGTGGAGTTAGCCCACAGTTATGGGTAAGATAAATGTCTCTGCATATCATGACCCAACATGTGACTCTGACATTCTTTCCACCCCCCTCTTATGCAAAATTTCCCTGAGCCATGTTGGGTTCATTTTTGGTCTGCTTCAGTGATGAGGTGTTGGGGGCCTCTGAGGCTCTGGCTCTCTGATTTGGTAGGAGTTGATTTTTCTCTGTGCTGATCTCCTTCCCCCTTGTGCTGGTATCCGGTTCATCAGGAAAACAGCCCCCTTGCTTGTTTCTCCAATTTTTCTTAGTTTCAGCCGGGGCCCTTTTGAGGTATGATGGGGTAGCTCTCTCCTTAGGATCTACATCTATCTGAAAAAGAGAAGCAGATTCTCTAACGGAGAGTAAGTTAGCATCAATTTATGCATGCACTCTCCTATCAACATTTGGGTCACTAGGGTTTTGTTAGCATATTCAATTTTTTCAAAGGTGACTGTATAGTATAGAAGTGAAATTCCTGGGTGGTAGAGAATAGTAATGTTGAACTTCATGTGAAATGACAAATTGTTTTCCAAAGTAGTTATAACAGTTAAACAATGGTTGGCTTGCATAACCTCTTTAACACTCTTGCCTTACTATTGTTGTCTCTATAAAATCTCTACTAATGGAAAAATAAATTTCCTTTTACCATTCATGATTTGGTCAAAAATGACAAAAGGGTTAACATGTATTTTGAGCATTGTTGTTTCATCTCTACTCTCTGTAAGAAGTATGCAACACTGAAAGTGCTATGGCCATCACTGCCCTCCCAGAGCCTATTCTGCCCCAGTGGGTCAGAGTCAAGGCAAGAGAGGGCAGGAAGCTACCATAAGAAGTTGACATGGAAGTGGGTAGAGGACAGAGAGGTGGAGAGAGAACAAACTGTGACCCTGTAGACCAGGGAAGCGGACTGACAATTCATGGAGTGGACAGTAATGTACTGAGTCTGGGGTGGGGGTTGTTTAAATGGGGGGGGACTTCATGGTACTGTGACAATCTGAGTGTGAGGCAGAAGGAATAGGAATGATCCAGATCAAGAGACGAAGGTATGGTGCCAGGGAAAATCTAAACAAGTGGAGAAAAGGGTCAGGGAGCAGGTGGATTTCTGTATAAAGAAATCCACAAATCCTTTGCTGTCACATGAGTGGCTGCCTTCACATGGTGCATGCAGGTGAAGCATCACCATTTCCCTGTGAGGAAAACTGAAATTCCAGGTATGTGTATATCTGGTAGAGTGGAGAATTGTAGGTGATACTGTGGGTTCCTCCTGATCCTGCTGGTGCCCTGGAAGGCTTAGTGGGAGCACTGGCAGCACTGGAGAAAGAAGAAAGCCCAGACTTGGGCACAGCTTGTGGTCCTGGAGCAAAACCTGAGCCCCAGAAACACAGCTACTCTTCACCGCCCTTCCTGAGGCAAGTACTAAGTGGGAGACTGGGTTCCCTAAAGCAAATCTCCAGACAAACACCAGAAGCCCCACACTAGCTCAGGAGAGCTGGTGCAATGCTGGCAGCTGCCACCAGGGGAGGGCAACAGGCAGCTTCATCTCTATAGCCAGCTCTAGTCAAACCTACTGCAAAAACAGGGAAAGCCCCTCATTTAAAGAGTAAAAAGACATTTGAAAGGTAGTGTAGAGAACTAGAGGTAACTTGGTAACTAACTATAACTAAGGATAAATTGCTCTAGAACATCTGCGTTCTCGCTGAAATGACGCATTCTTGATCAATATGTAGTGGTACTAGTAACTAGATAATTAGTGCACCATCTGCAGCAATGAAATCTGGAACCCAGATTGCTGGTCCATCATCTTGAACAAGTAAATCTGGAAAGTACACGTTCTTCAATTTTCACTTCGTATTTTTAATGGCCTGTATGTGGGTAAGAAGCAAGGACGTAAGATTAGAGATGAAAATGAAATAGCAGAATAAGTATTTGAAGCAAGAGAGCCAAATTTGTACTTCTGAAGTGTTATATATCACAATGAGATGTCACTTTGCACAGATGAGGATGGTTATTGTTCACAATACCTACTCTTAGTAAGGATGTGGAGAATTTGACCCTTAGTATTGCTAATGAATGGAAATTGATCCAGAAGCTGTGGAACATGGCGCATCTGTTCCTCAAAAAGAAAACCTCCTCATGAAATTACAGTCTTGTCTATCCATTCTACTTCTGAGAACAATAGAGGAGGATGCCCGACAATGTCCTCTGGCCTCCTCACTCATGTGCATGGAATGTTCACCTGCACACACACAACACACATCAAAAATCAACACAAAAAGTTAAGAGGCCAAGACTGTAGTCTAGGCGTAAAATGCTTCAGTAGAAGGTGTAAGGATACAGGTTTCATCAACCCAGCACCCATGCCAAAAGAAAATACCCCCAAGTAGTCTTAGGGCATGAAACACCACACACCATCATTTACCAAACCTGCAATGTGCAGTAGATCTGTGTCAAGCTCTAGAAGAGACTTTCCTCTCTCCTCCAATTCTAATATTTTCATGGTTTCTCCTAGGATAGGATGCAGGGCTAGCTCCAGTCCTTACTGAGCATGGTATCAACACAGACTAGTTTTTAAGCAACTGTAAACATTTAAGGGACTTAAGCAGACCTGTTAAATGCCCCCATCCATTCAAAATCATCATCATTATTTCCACTGCATTATCCTTTGGTAAGTTTCCTTGTGGCAAATTTAATGGGACAAAGGGTTCTTCCTCCTCCTCTTACTATTTCAAGCCCTTTACCCTTCTAAGTATATAGTCAGAAAAGTACTTTGCCATGACACTCATGTTTGGGGGATTCTAGGTAGGTTGTAACACCTAGTCTAAGGCTATGCATAGGATGTGGTCACCTGGGGAGGGCCAAACACTACTTTGAGAACACACCAGGTAATCTGGAGAGGGACAAAGCAGCTCAGCAGCCTTTTTACACCTGAAAGTACCTGCCTGGACAAGTGGAGGTCTTGACAGAATATTTGATATATCTTCAGATTTGTATAAGCCAAATAAACTTGTCAGCTGTGATGTTAAATGTATCAAGTTCTAGAGTTGGTGTGGAAATGCTTTGATCCCTTTAGTAAAACAGGTTACCTTCTGACAATATTATTATATGTAGTTTGTGCTCAGCATGATTAACATATTCAGGTGCACACAGATGGTGAATTCTTGGAAGAAGAGAATCAGGCTCCTAAGAGGGAATGGGATGCTTTCATGACAGTCAAAGGAAGGTAAGGCATGGCCATGTCACTATCATGCGAAGCAGTAGAATTCAGAGCACCATTTATCATCCTTCCTACAAATGGCTATTTGAGGCAGAGTCATGATTCATTAGGAGTTAAACACTAACTGATTGTTACAAAAAAATCCCTGACACTGAAAACTTAAAATAGGGGTAGTCATGAGCCCTAGTGGTGTAACATCTGCTGATGTCCGGATAAATGTATATACTATGCTTATCAAACTGCCCAGTAAGCACTTGTCTTAATATTCATACCCTTATATTAATGCTACTCTCACTTTGGGTAGAGAATCTTCTCTTTTCAGATGGAAGTGACCTTGGGACGACTCAGAAGGTATCATGGTACTGGAAAGAACTGACTGGGGTACTGAGTAACATCTCGATCACACCTTCCAAGGCTCAGGGTCTAATGCGGAAGAGGTGGCGGAAAGAATCTAAGAACCAAAGGAAGGGTAGGACTCCTTACAACGTCCTCCCTCCAGACATAAAATGGCCTGGATATCCATGACCTCATAGTGCCTGACACTACCTACACAAGACCATCATAAGAGGAGGAAAAGATCATGACATCAAAATAAAAGAGAGACTGATTGAGAGGGGGAGGGATATGATGGAGAATGGAATTTCAAAGGGGAAAGTGGGGGAGGGAGGGTATTACCACGGGATATTTTTTATAATCATGGAAGGTATTCATAAAAATTGAGAAAAAAAACTCAGAAGTTACTGAGTCACATCTCAACCACTCTGGGTCAGAGGGTGAAAGTGTGAGAATCCTACAGAAAATAGGTTCTGTGCAAACTTGTGAAACCTCCCTGCATTTACAGTTACAGACTGGGCCGTTTTCTCAATGGTGGGTTTATCTGCTTGGTGTACTATATATCATTGTTGCAGTGCTTGTTTAAAACTAGAAGAGCCAAATACAGGAAAAATGAGATGATACAAATGCAGAGCTGTGTGACTCCTCATTCCCGGAACATCTGTCCCCAGAGCTAGAGGAGAAGCCCTACAGTGCCCTCCGTGTCCAGGACCCAGAAGGCATTCTGCTAGTGCCACTAACAGCTTGCTCACTTATGTTGGCCATGGAAGCCTTATCTCTTCAGCAATAAAAAGTCAATTTTTCAACGGGTTTCATGTCCTTTCTGGCACTTAGCAAGTTGTGGATATAAATTATTCAAAAAATGCTGTTGAAGTAGAATGACAGGGACACATTCTACTATGTCACTGCGTTGTGCTCTCCTCACCAGGATGTTGCCCATGTGGGATCACAAATGTGTGGCAGCAGGAGGAAGGCAAGTCCCAGGTCAGAGGACAGTGTGTGTCCCAAGAACACTGAGCCCCTCCCACCCTCAGAGTCCATTCCAACCCCAGAGTGTGAACGAAACTTTCAGAGACTACTCTCAGGATTCACGGGAAAGAGGTCGCTGAGCACTAGGTGGGACCAGTTCTGTTCACTGCCTTTGCTTTGAGTGGAGCATGCAGACAGTAGCAGCCACTCTGACCCAGAGGTCCTGCTACTACAAAGGAAACACAAGAATCCATCCCATCCAGGCCAGAGGGAGGTGTCTTTCTCTTCTGCTCAGTCCCAGCACAGACGCTAATAGTTCATCAGATGTATTTTAAGTTTTACCCTCTTTCAGTAAATCCCACTTGCTGCTGGTTACATGTTTAAGGACACTTTTTTCAGAGTAGCTGAAGCTGGAAGGCACAGAGCACTCAGCTCAAAACCTTCAAACTGCACATCCAAGATTGGCAAAATTCCCATGACAGACTCCCTAGGGATTTTCTTGCTGGTGTAACTTTTGAGTTGGGAGAATAGTATGAGATACAATCTTGGGTATCATCCCAGGCAGCCTGTTATCCTACAACACTGCCCTCTATTGTCAACATAAGCAACTCCAGCCTTCAGGAGTTGCCTATAGGAAAAAAAAAATTGTGTTTAATTTTTAAGAATTGTTTAAGCCTGATGCCCTTCCTTGAACAGTTAAAAAGCTTCTGAATTGTTCTTTGCCTGTTTGCAGTTCCAGGATTATAACATAGGGTCTCACGCATGGTAGGTGAGTCCTGTCTCCACTGAGCTATGTGCTCATGGAATAACTCCCTGAAAAACCTGCATACATAATCTCTTTTGGATATACTTGGCAACAGGTGTGTAATACTTACAATACTACAAGAGTTGTTGAAATGCCTCCTCATTTTTCTGTGTTTATGTTCACTACAGCACACATAGGAATAGAACCCATTCTGAGGCAGCTTGTTTGGTTGTTATCACCTCTAGGCAGGATACTATTCCACACAGGCTGTCATACATTCTTTAATGAAACTCTGGTACATTTTGAATTTCTGAAGGGCAGCATAAGGTTTCTCAATTTGTGAATCTCCTCATGGAGAATGCTTTCAAAATCCACTCCCAAGATTTCACCTCTGCTCTTTAGGGACCATAATTTGCTTCAAGTTTATTGTTCTTAGAAAAAAAATTGAACTAAACAGTTCCCTAATTCCCAGCATGTGCAAGATATATGCTGGAAAATATGGGGGTCTTGTGTCATGAGAAGTTCTCCTAATGTTCTCCCAGTGGTCCCTCAGTCCATGTGTATTCTCTCCCTGTCCAGTCTGCTCTCAAATCAGATTGCAGTCCAGGCCCATTCCTTCCTCAGCGTCTTCCCTGAGGTCCTTGTGCATAGGGAAATCAGGCCCAAGATGGGGGAATTTTCATGCATGTCTCCCAAAGGCACTGTTCTTCTCCACACTGTCTTTTTGGCATCTCTTCTTTTGGCAACTTTTGTGTCCCCAAGCCCCTCACCTTTTTGTTCTCATGCCACCATTTGTTCTCCTACAGAAACCCCACCCCACACTGTGAGTTACCAGTAATAGTCATGGAATAATGGGCATGTGGATGACTGGTGTGCGGAATGCCCCACAGCATCCAGGTTACTAGTAACAGATTGGGGTCTAGGGTTAGTTCCCGATGTGGCCCTAAGTTGCATAGCATTAGTGAAATCCACCCACTTGGATCTGTGGAGGCCTAGGCATGGTGTGTAAGTTCCTTTACTATGATGTTGACTTGCATGGCCTGGAATTCTGTGAGGAGGAAATGAGGGCTTGAGCCTGAGTAAGGAACAGCCCCAGCACGAGACATGGCCACTTTGGAGAAGGGATGAACTGAGCCATGCAGCTGACCGGAACAAGAAAGGTAACTCCCCTGGCAGGGGCCATGGCAACAAGTAGCAGCCTGAGAAGAGCCAGGCAGAACATCTATGAACTTGGCTGCGGCATTTTCAAAGCCCCCTCCCAGTTGGACACTAATCCAAAGCAGTCTCAATCATGGGCAGCTGCACAAACTTCAGAGTTTGCCAAGTAACACAGAATCTAATAAGCTGACAAGGTAGGTGGCAGGTATGTGGTTTGCTCTGAAACTACCGCATCTTGCAGGTCAGGCTCATTTCTAGGAGAGCTATCGTCTCCTGAACATACCTTCCCCTCTTTTACTTTTCTTTGTAATTCTGAACTTTGAATAATGTGCTTCATATATATTAGGAAAGTGCAATTTCACTGAGCTACATTGTCAGTGGGGTTTATATTTTTAAACAGAGCCCCCTTAAGGTGCCCAGGAGAGCCTTGAACTGTCTTTCTAGTCTAGGCAAACTTTGAACATGGGATATTTCTGTCACAACTTCCTGAGTACCTGGGATGCACTGGCCAGAGTCACATGGCTAGGCTTCCTTCCCATTGGGAACAGGAAACCAGGGGATGGGATCACCTTTTCTGTGGTGGGGGTGGGGAAGATTACTTATGGGTATCAAGGTCAGTGTTTTCTTGTTTTATTACTTTATTATTTATTTACTTATTTATTTGAGAGTGAGGGGCAAAAAGAGGTAAACATACCGAGAGAAAGAATGGCTGTGCCAGGGCCTCTAGCAACTGCAAATGAACTCCAGATGTGTGTGCCACCTTGTGAATCTGACTTACTTGGGTCCTGAGGAATTGAACCTGGGTCCTTTGGCTTTGCAGGAAAGTGCCTTAACCACTAAACCATATTTCCCGCCCAAGGTCTGTGTTTTCATGAAGTTTTAAAGTCAACCATGCTTTGAAACACCTGGGTAGCTTCTCATTGTCATTGTTTCCATTTAGCAATGTAATAAAATATACAGAAACATACATTGTACTGTCTAAAGTACTTTTACATAAGTCAACAGCACTGAGATTCTCATGTTATTATAGAACAAATTTAGAAGCAGAAACTCTGTACCCATTTACAACTGCTCTTCCCACTTCCCCTGGTGTCTACCACTGTTTCATTTTAATCCTATGGATGTGACACTTCCTTGCCTAATATAAAGGTTTTATATAGTCTGTCCCTCTCTGACTGCCTTGTTTCACCTTACCATAATGCCATCAAGGTTCACCCATCTAACATATGTCAGAATTTCTGTTTACTCAAGGCATAATTGGCTCCTAAAGACATATTTGCATAGCTGTCATATGTTTTCTTTTGTTACCTTCTGTGAAGAGATATCTTGGTGTATTTTGTCTTGGGGCCCATCTAAAGCGTAACTTCCTTCTGTAAATAAGTAGTGAAGAAAATATCTCTTCAACTATAGGTTTAAGTTCCTGGTGTTAAATACACAAAGAATTACTGTATTTTATAATTACATGTCTCCCTTACCCCCAGCAACCATTAACTGCTAAAGGCTCCTCTACAGAAGGTGGAGTCTCATGGATCTCTACCCTTTTAGCAGCGGATTGTTAGCAGACACAATCTTGTGCAGGAAACCACAGGCACTCTGAGTTAAGGACAACATGGTCATGTCGTTTACAACCAATGGCATTCCACAGCACACCTCCCCATCCTTTGGCTCTTACATTCTTTCCACCCTTATTCTGCCATGTTCACTGAGCCTTGGAGGAGGGATAGAGATGTCCCATTTAGGGGTGAGGACAGCAATCACTCTTTCTCCTCTGCACTTTCACCAGTTAATTCCTGCCCACTGAAAAAGGAAAATGCATTGATGTAGACATTAATATTTAGACAGTTGTTTGAAACGCTGTCAGGATTATTTTAAGGAAATATCCCTTTCTGATGGGGAAGCATGAATGGAGCATGTGCTAGTCCATGTAAGACAACTTAAGAAAAAATACTTAGAAGGCAGAATTCTCCCCTACATTCAGGCTTGCTCAGAGAGTTCTCTGGAAGTGGAATAACCCTGAAGACCTCAAGAGCAGAGGAAGTCTTCAAGCCCTGGATTCATCCATAGGGAGACAGAATGCCTGCTGCCAAGCTTGTCAGTCAGCCTCACCTGAGTTACAGACCTTGGAGGACATTCTGTCTTAATGGCAGCCCATAGCAAAAGCAGAGTGAAGAAGACTGTGAGGGTTTCCCTCTCTTTCTTTCTATTCAGGAGAACAAAGTCAGGGCCTTGTACGTGGCAGGCAAGCTTTCTACCACTCAGCTATATCGTTTTCCCCCAGTGTTCTGTAAAATGCAGCTATGGGTAATAAACAGATGGGTTAGTAGATAAAACCTTTGATATGAAAGCTTAAGTATCTGAGTTCTGGTCACCACCATCCAGGTAAAAATCTGGAGCTGTGGCATGCATTTTAAATGCTAGCTATGATGACAGGCAAGAAAGGAGGGTGAAATAGGAGAATCTGCCTGAAGCTAGGGTGGGGGGGGTGACTTCATTGCTATGGATTCAAGACTAAACATTTAGAAAGTAGCTCTTCCTATTGCCTCAATATTTATATGTGAAGGCATATTCGATATATAAGATGCTTTTCAACATCTGCATGAACATTAATAATGAATTCATAAAATTTCTTAAAGGTATTCTGGCAAAACTGTTATTTATGGAAAGCATAATAACACTGTTTAAAATAGTGATAGCTTAGTACATGGACAGATGTAGTAGATGCACAAGAAATAAAGATTATAATCTGACACACACAACCTCCTAGTTGAAAAATTATTAGTCATGGTGAGGGATAGATTAGAACCATAAATGAACTTCACTTTTGTAAGTTGTTAACTAGCACTTACTTAACATAAAAATATATCCTTTCAGTGTGATGGAGATGGCTCATTATTCAAAGGTTCTTGTTTTCAAAGCCTATTGGCTTGGGTTCAATTCTCAGTACCCACATAATACCAGATGCACAAAATGAAACATGTGTCTGGATGTTGTTTACAGTACCAAGAGGCCCATTCTTTCTCTGTCTCAGTCTTTCTCTGTGTGTCTCTTGTAAAAAAATATTAAAATTATATATATATATATATATATATGTAAATAGAAAATATCCTTCAACTCAATATTCCTGTCACTTGTTTGACAAATGAATTAGTGACATAGATACTTATAGCTCCTTTGTGATTAGTAACTGTAGTCAAATGCTGATAAGGGCTGGAGAGATATCTTAGCAGTTAAGGCATTTGCCTGTGAGGACTAAGGACTCCAGTTCAATTCCCCAGGACCCATGTAAGCCAGATGCACAAGGTGGCACATTTGTCTGGAGTTTACTTGCAGTGACGAGGAGCCTAGGCACACCCATTCTCTCTCTCTCTCTCTCTCTCTCTCTCTCTCTCTCTCTCTCTCTCTCTCTCTCTCTCTCTCATAAATAAATAAGTAAAATTTTTTAAAATGTGTCAGGCTGGAGAAAGGGCTTAATAGTTAAAGTGCTTACCTGCGAAGCCTAAGGACATGTTCTACTCTCCAGATCCCACATTGGCCAGATGCACAAAGGTGAGGAAAGCACAAGATGAAACATGCCTACTAGGTGGTGGAAGTGTCTGGAGTTTAATTGCAGTGGCTGATGCTCTGGCACACCATTTTCTCTCTCTCTCTGTCTCTCCTCTGTCTTTCTCTCTCTCTCTCTCTCTAAGTCTCTCTCTCTCTCTCTCAGGCTATTTCTAAAATAAAAATAAAGAAAGACCAAAAAATTAAATGTATTATTATAACATCTGAAACAGGTTATTTATGTAAACAAATAATTTTGCTACATTGAAAAATGCTGATAAGAATGCTGAAGAAGAATGGTTGAACTGACAAAGTTGAATAATTGATCTTATCACCATTACATCCCTATCTATCATGGCAACATTGAATTATAACTTTGGATAAGTGTTGTTAACTTGGTAAGGAGTATAAGTAAAGATTACTAAGATAAAGAACAAGTCAATTTAGACCCCCAAACTGAACGATATTCTTCACCGCCCTAATTTTGTCTCTTGTAGAATAAATATTTAGCACTGCAGATAACTAGGGTTAACTGAGTAACCATCTAACTATAGATAGCAATGGGTAAGTAATTAACATTAGAATGTAGAAATCATAAACTTCCCAATCAAATATTGAGTTATCACTGAAATGATATATTGGTGCAATATGTAAGGAGTAGTAAGAAGATATGTCAAATTAGAGACTACCTAGGTTTGAGCCACATTTGAAAAATTAAAGCCTATAGACCAAGTGTAGTTCACTCATGGAAGGCTAGCATGACACATTAAAGCACACTATTTCATTTAAATTCATGACATTAGCACACCAGAAGGTAAAGACCATATCAACTTGTCCTGAGATGCCTAAGAAACATTTGAGAAAAAATAATATATATATATATATATATATATATATATATATATATATATATATGTTTTTGTTGAGATAAAATATACAATAGGTCAAATGGGCAGACCTATGCATTTTTTCCCAATTTATTTGTGAGTACATTAGTGACTGATATCCCATTCCCCTAAACACTTTAGGGAGGGTGTAACTCTTGTGCCAGAATCATCTTCATCATCAGAATGCACTATAGGTGACTGGCTGTAATCTTCAAACCCCACTAAAATGATGGTAGATGCCCAAATGCCACCTTTTGTGACAGAGGACATAGCCAGGGATTCCATCTGACAATTCATTTTTCCCTGTGTTTTGGTCACCTTCTGTCTAGGTCAGGTCATAGCTACAGTTTTGGAACGTGAATATCACAGCCAGGTCCCTTTTTCTCTCTTGTTTGGTAGAGTGTTTCTCAGTTTGGACTTCTCTGATGTTAGATCCAGGGTTAGAAGCTGTGTTCTCAGTGCATCCCACCATGTGTTACATGGCTGCAATGTACCCCACGCTGATAAGCTCCATGAATTAGATATACAGTTGTTTGTTTCCCCTTTTTCATATTGTAGTATGTTGTAAACAGGCATTTTCAGACTATGTGAATACCCACTCCTCATAAAACATGGTTTTAAGTAGTAAACATCAATACAGATGCATCAATTATTAATTACTCATGAATTCTACTTGTTACTACTTTTTGAAGACAGGTTCTCATTTCATAGTACCCTTTGTCTAATGAGATTTCCCATTTGTACATTCATTTGGTTCACTCTCTGAATTCTTGGACTTCCTGGTTATGTCAACTTTTACTAATTCCAAGTTACTTCATCTACAGCCTGATCATATTGCTTTTTCTCATGGCTTCGGATCAATATGTTTTTCATATTGAGTCTCAATTAGGGTCTCTTCTATAAAAGATGCTGGTTTTGTTCTGGACAGCAATTAAAATACTTGTGAACTATTTCAATCATGTCAGTCTTAGACCTTTTTTATTTATTTTTTAAATGTTTTCATTAATTCATATGCAAGCAGAGAGAGAATGAATACACCAGGGCCTCTTGCTACTGCAGACAAACTCCAGTCACATATACCACTTTGCACATGTGGCTTTACATGGGTACTGGGGAATTAAATTCAGGCTATTAGGCTTTGCCAGCAAGTACTGTTAGCTGCTAAGGGATTTCTATAGTCCAATTAGAATTATTTATTTTTATTTATTAATGTATTCACTTTTAGAGAGAGAACTGCCTGCCAGGGCCTTGGCCACTGCAATCAAACTGCTGATGCTTGTGCCATCTAGTGTGTATGTGAGACCTTGCACTTGCCTCACATTTGGGGATCTCACTAACGTAGGATCTGGAGAGTAGAACATGGGTCCTTAGGTTTCGCAGGCAAGAGCCTTAACTGCTAAGACAAGTCTCTAGCCATAATCAGAATTTTTAACAAGTGTGTTGTGATTTTCATTTTTTGAGACAGCTCTCATGGAACTCAGTCTAATATTGAAATCACTATGTAGCTGAGAATGATTTTGAACTTTTGATCTCTCCGTCTCCACCTCTCTAGTAGAATGTGTGTGCATTTGAGTGTTCTGAGTAATGTGTGTGTGCATATTTCCATGCAGATGTGTACATGTATGTGAAGAGTTCAGAGGACCACCTGGAATGTTGTTCTTTGTGAAGGTCATCCACCTGTATTTGAGGCAGCATCTCTCATTGGCCTGGATGTTGACTCATTGGCTAGCCTAGCTGGCCAGTGAAGCCCGAGGATTCACCTGTCTCCACTGTTCCAACTTCTCAGGTTACAAGTTGATGCCCCCAGGTCAGGCTTTTTAAAAACACAGGTTCTGGGCTAGAGAGATGGCTTAATGGCTAAGGTGCTTGCCTAAGGACCCAGGTTTGATTCCCCAGAACCCACATAAGCCCGAAGCCCAAGGTGATGCATGCACACAGGTAGTGCATGTGCACAAGGTGGAATGTGACTGGAGTTTGTTTGCAGTGGCGAAAGCCCTGGTGAGTCAATTCTCTCTGATTCTCTCATAAAAAAAAAAAAAAGGTTCTGGGGATTTAACTCATGTTCTCATGCATTCAAGCCAAGCTCTTTACCGACTAAGCTGTATTTTCACCTTTTGTATGTGTTTTTATTACACAAATCAAAGTTTAACATTAAGTAGAAAGTGAAACCGGTTATACATTACTCACTGTGTCAGCCTCCCCAGGGCTGGCATTACTGGTGTGCATTGCCAGGAAATGTTTCACTTAGTGTTGTTTTATAGTTTCTCTTTGTGTATTGAGATTTCGCATTTATACATCCATTGTGTTCATTCACTCTCTGAATTTCTAGATTTATTAGTAATGGAACACTTACCATCAAGTTTAGTAATTCCAAGTCACTTCATCTAGGGCCATTTATATTGCCTTTTTTCATGATTTTAGGTCAATGCATTTTCATAGTGAGTCTCCACTGGGATTTCTTCCTTAAGATCCTGCCTTTATTCTTGATGGTATTGTGGCACATGACTTTAATCCCAGTACTCAGAAGACTGATGTAGGATTGTCGTGAGTTTGAGACTACCCTGAGACTACAGAGTGAATTCCATGTCAGCCTGGGCTACAGCTACACCCTGCCTTGAAAAAAGCAAAAAGAAAATAAATTAGTAAATCATTCTGATCATGTTCATCTTAGCATTTGTTTATAAGCCTGCTGTGGTTTTGCTTTTATGAGACAACGTCTCATGTAATTCAGTCTGGTGATAATACTCAGTGAGTCTACTAGGAGATGTTCTTTTGTCCTGCTTGTAGTGGTGTTGCAGCAGCTGGCTCAGTAGACGCAACTTTTTTGCATAGTCCTGCTTTATTTTATTTTATTTTATTTTATTTGTTTATTTATTTATTTGAGAGCGACAGAGAGAAGGAGGCAGAGAGAGAGAGAGAGATTGTGCGTGCCAGAGCTTCCAGCCTCTGTAAACGAACTCCAGATGCGTGCGCCCCCTTGTGCATCTGGCTAACGTGGGTCCTGGGGAATTGAGCCTCGAACCGGGGTCCTCAGGCTTCATAGGCAAGCGCTTAACCGCTAAGCCAGCTCTCCAGCCCTAGTCCTGCTTTTTACATGGGTAGAGCAAAGGCAGATCAGCCATCTGATTAGTAACATAGGCCCCAGGCCTCCAGGGCCCATGACATAGCCAGCTGGTCCTGCCACTGGGCTGAGCAGAGGCTGAGCCCTGTTAAGCACTTGATAGCTTTCTGTCCTTCTATTACCAACTCTGTCCTTCTTCCAACACCTGTACCTTAACCTTGCCCCCAGTATCTCATGGACCACTGGTGTCCACAATATGGTGCCCTGGGTGATAGGAAACCAAAATTTTCTCCAGGCGAGTCAGAGAAGAAGAGAGAAAGTAGGCCTAATGAAGGCACTGTGAGACACAGACCATGGTAGAACCTGCTGTATTGAACCCATGTCCTCAGAGGCTGGCCCATGCAATAGGCCTAGGAAGGACATTGGTTATAGCTGGGTGTCTGCAAGGAGGCTGTATTTAGGAACATGGAGAGGTTCTTTGGGGTAGTTTAAGACCATCATTTCTAGGCCAGTGATGTCATTCCACAGAGCATGGCTTCTGGGATTCTGGACCAGAATGCTACCCATGAGGCAGAGGAGGGCAATTGGCAATTGAGGCTGAGGCCTCAGGGCTGCACCAGGAGGGAAATATGTTCAGATTTATGTCTGGAGATCCCATGCTGGACATAATGCATGTTGGACCAAAGTGTTTGACCCTGGAGGCTTTTCTTATACTTATAGTACTAAACTGACCCTGCATTGGCTCTAGAACTGTGTCTAGAACTGGAATGTCAATCATTATTTGCTGAAGACATTACTAAATGAAGACATGAATGCAAGATGGAGGGGGTAGAGAACCTATTTTCACACCAGGTACTCTTTTGAAGCTCAACATCATTACCCTGGATGGTCAGGATAGGAGGGGGAGCTCTTTGCTTGTGGGTTTTCTGAGCATCTCTTTTTCAACTAACAACTCTTTCCCACAATCTGCATCCAGTACCTCCATTCATAAGAGCTTTCAGGCCAGTTGATAAGGAGCCTAAAGAAAGAGTGACAAGAATCATCTTCCTCAGAAGTCACCATATTCTTGGGAATATTATAAGCAACACAGGAACCATAAAGGTTATAATTCTTAGGCAATCATGGGACAGTCCTGTCCATGGGACCCCTCTAACGTGAGACAGGAGAAACTCCTACCTGGTCTCTTGTCCCAGATTGAAGCGACCCAGACAGCTCCCATTCCACTTGCTGCCCTGCTATATGGCAGTGGGTTTTTGCAGGCACAGCTGGCACCTGTCACTGGCCCCAGGGATTCCCACACTACCAGGGGATGCTTGACTCTACCATGAGTCACACTAAAGGACCCCAGTTTCCCTCAGTGTCTGCTAGTGATGATTACATTCTGTTGTTAATCAGGTTAGAAACCCACAGACACTTCCCTTGGGCAGGTCTCTGAGGTTGCTTCCAGACAGAACTGACTGAATGAAGAAGTTTTTCCTCCAGAGTGAGCCCTTCATTGAGAGTGGGAGGCTCCCTCAGAGGTGGGCTATATGTAGGGGAGCTCTGAGGGGAAACAGTCCCCTTTCCCCACACCCGGCTTCCTATGCTACTTGCTGGAGAGTGCCTTGTATGAGCATCTATCCTGTTCAGCTCTCCTTCATTAGCTTTTCCACCAAGTTTCCTCAGTTTTCCAACATGGACTGAAGACCAGCAACTCTCATAGAAGCCTTCAGTCATTCAGTGTTGGATGGAGAGTGCTGAGGCATCCAGCTATGTGGACTGAGCAGCTACCAGTTTCATTGACCCTTATACCTAAAACAGTCAGTGTTGGACTGCCATAAACTAACCCAAAAAATTTGCTTTTAATACTAATTCATTCTACTGATTCTGTTCCTCTAGAGATGCCTAATGAATATATCCCTCTTGGGGGATAGTGTACCTTTGGTTCCTGTTGAGGGATCCATCCTGGTGCCCTTGACCATCTTTGCAAGGCTTCTTGAGGGCCTTCTTTTTCTTTCTGCCATCTCCTTCCTCCTTCTTCTTCTCTTTGACTGGTCCCACTTTCTAGGTATGTTGTCCCACACCTGGGGCCCACTCGCTAGAAGGGTTAGGTAGGGTCATCTTTCATTATGTTGTCTCAAGCTTGCCCTACAATTAGCTGTGTCCTTTGTACACACAACCTCATTTCCTAGATGGACAGATTGGTCATGAAAACTTCATGGCCCCAGGAAGAGTATCTGAATCCTCGAAGGAGGTACACAGTTTCCTACAGGTACAAGAGAATTGGCTGAATTAAGCATGCACACACACTTACACAAGCACACAAACACAAGTGAACAGGAAACGCACATCAGCAAGCATTCACAGGACACATTTTCCCACATGAAGGAGAACACAATTCATAATATATTCCATACATGCACATGCTCATACTGAGCTTGCCCATTGTGTTGGGTTGAATGTAAAATGTCTCCCTATAGTCTCAGGTGTTTGGGATTAAACATCCTACTTAGTCTTTCCCAGCTTTTGACAGTGTTCGGTAAGTTTGTGAAGCCTTTAGAAGGTGGATCCTTGCTACAGATGTGTTGCTAGGACAGGCCTTGAGGTGTTATTGTCAGCCCCACTTGCCACATTCAGCTTGCTCTTGATACTTTATCCCTGCTAATAAGATGTGACATTGGTTGTCTCCTTCTGCTATGCATTCCTCACCATGATAAAACTTCCCCTCAGATCTGTAAGTGGAGATAAACTCTTTCTTTCTGTGAGCTGTCTCTGGTCAGCTATTGGGTCTCAGCAATGAGAGGTCAGCTGCTACACTCATATATCCAGCCAAGCACTCTCTTAGTCTCAGACCCAGAGCATCATGATGGAACTATTCATATGGCTGTTCAGAAGTTGGGTAGAAGAAGTGTCTCTACAGTGTTGAGTCCTCTACACTTCAGTTTCCCTTGCAATAGTGGTCATGACCCATTTTCCAGGCCCTATTCCAGATCAGGAACCATACTGATATGGAAATAACATATCTCACACAGATAGGAAAACAGAGGCACATGAGGTTTCGTAAATCTTGCAACATAACTGGGATTTGGGCCCCGGATCCCTTCACTAGTGTACATTACATTTTGTGGGTTGTTATGTGTCAGCTGAAGTCACTCTCATTTGGTGCTAGATTACAAATAAAGCCCCTACTGCGGCATAAGCCTCCTGAATGTAGAGGAATGGAGCTTCTACAAGAAGTAGGAAGTCTGTGACCATCTCATGGTAGCTAGGTTTTTCTCCAACCCTTCTCTCTGAATGGAACGAGCCAATATTAAAGGAATCTCAGGACACAAGGTCTAAGCACAAGCTCTAGGTTCTGATATCCTGAGACCTTTGTCTACCTTCTAGGTGCAAACCAAGAGTTTGTGTGGAAGGGAACAGAGGGCAAGGAGGTGGAGGGGAGTAAATACCCTCTAGGATATATTAGGAACCTCTTTAGTAATGGGACATGGTAAGGAGAGGAATGTACAGAGGCAGAGTTGAGGATTTGTGGAGCTGAGACAATGTAGGAAGCATGAAGGGATTTACACCCATCTAAGGGGAAAAGTATTTCAGCTAGCTACTTGTTGCTAGGACAAACTTACAGGATGTAGGTTCCTGGGTCCTCACTCCAGGGGCTGACCGCAGTATCCCCAAAGGAGCCCAGGCAACTGGGGTGGATGAACATGTGAAAGTAAAAAACTTTTGGGAGGAGTTTCTGTGAACAGGTCTCTCAGTTTATTCTTAGTGAAATGGGTTTATAAGCAGCTGAGGGTGTGGGGAAGAACCCTAAGGGGATTGGGCTTACCATGTTCATTTCTGATTCCTAATTAGCATATGGGTACATTCATTCTAGCAAGTAGGCAATGGCAGGGGGTTAGGGTCAGGTGATTTAGGGTCTCAGGACTGTGTGAAGGCTGCTGGCTGATAAGGAGTTTCCTAGGCAACTGAAAGGTCACAGGGCTATGGGCAAAGCCTAAGTTCAGGTGTTCTGGGCTTGGAGAGGGAGTGATCTGTAGCCTGGGGTTCCTTAGATGTGCCTGGAAGCTCAGGCCCCTCTCCTGAGGGCTCCAGCCTGTGCCTGGCAGTGACCGACAATGGGAGGAAGGGATTTATTTCAGTCTTACAAAATCCGTGGGAAACTCCATCAGTGGCAGAAGAAGCTGGTTACTTCCATAGATCCAAGCAGAGAGAAACAATTGCAGTAAGCAACCACAACCACCAGCCGGCATGAACTTCCAGAGCTCCAACTGTTCTCCACACACCTTGGAGCTGGAATTTAGATCCACCTACAAACACAACTTAGGGCTGGACTCCATGATCCACCCTCCATGAAATGCATCCTCTAGCAGGGAACTGCCTTTTAGGGGCTGAACTAGGAAGTTTAATCAAACAAAACTGTATGTATGGTGCCATACATTCAAACTATATGGGAATTCAAACTATCACAGAAGGGAAAATTGAAGCCCCCCTACCAATGTAGACAGGGAGGCTGTACAGTGATGGAGGAAGAGGAGAATGGAAGCTAGGAACAATGACAGGTTAATGGTGCTGCTGTTCAAAACCACTGAGGCTTTGCAAATTCTTTGATGTGACAGAGGACTGGCTGACATGCCCCTCCTTGTAGAACTGAATGCACCCTATTGTCTTGTGAAAGAATCTGAGATTTTTATATCTGAGTGCATCTGGTGGGGTTATGGAGTTGTGGCTTAGGAGCCATGGCGTCCTTCATGTGCTGAGGTGATCCAAGAAGATCTAGTTGGGGAGCACTAGCAGTACTGAAGATGGAAACAAACCCTGAGCTGGGCTGAGCCCACAGTCACAGCCACAGCTGCTCCACACCAACCTTCCTGATGCAGGTACTGAGTGACAGACCAGAGATGAGCTTGGTAGGAACGTCAGATCAAGCCTCAGGATAGCCTCAGATCCTCCAGCTAGCAAAGACCTGGCACAGGGCCAGTAGCTGTTATCAGGGAGCAGAGCAGGGCAGGGAAGCAGGCAGCTTTAGCTCTATATAGCCATCCTCAGTCCAATCTATGCATCCCATGAAGAGGCCCAAATTAAAAGAAAAAAAAACTATAAATAACTAGTGGTTATTGATTAAACATTTAACAACTAGTAGGTAGTTCCTGGTAGAATGTGAACAACAATTCCATTTAAACAAATGTTCTGATTTGTCATTACAATACTGTGAGGATACGTTTGCTATGGATAACTCATAGTAACCAGATTTCAAGAACAAGCAAAGCTGGAAAATACACCACCAGTAGGGCTATGTGACTGAAAGTTCTAGGCTAAAGGCTGTCAGGCACAAAGGCCTATTCTTGATACTTCCTGTCAATCACACAAAGCATTAGAATGGCAGGGGAAAGGACATATTCTAGGGCTTCTCCAAGTCTATCAAAAATATGTAATCCTGGGTCCCAGGAGATGTATTTATGAGCATGACTCTTCTCATCTTCCCACTGTTTGGTATCTCTACTGTTAAACCATGCTTAAAATAAGAGTGAGAAAGGGACTGGGCTTGCATATTGAATAGTTAGTATTACCATGGAGCAAACAAACATGCAACTTTATGACCTGCTCCAGGTCTTTGATATTATCTCAATATCTGGTCAGAGGATAAAGTAAAGCCTATATCCTGACACAACCATGAGCTGTGTAGCTGCCTCTTGTTCCCTCCTCACTCTTGATACTTTACTCCTTTGGGGGAAAAAAAAACAGAGGTCACAAAATGTGGGCCTAAGTAAGGCATACAAAGAAAATAGGTTGTCTGCAAAGCTAATCTTCAGTATGGAGTCAATAATGAATAGTGTGTTAATGACAACATATCTTGGAGAATTTCTCCTTTGGTCACGTCTGTTTGGAGTTCTGTTAGCTTCTTATAACTTGATGGGCCTTTCTGGAATTCCCATGATCTGAATGTTTGGACATTTAAGGGTATCCCACAGTTCCCTCATATTCTGTTCACAAAAATTGTTGAACTTGTTGAAACTTTTGGACTCACGAACTGTTTCTTCTATTTTGTCTTCCAGTTCTGAGTTTCTATCCTCAACATGCCTGGCTCTATTCTTAAGAGCTTCTATAGAGTTATGGGCTAGTTCAATTTGGTTTTAATTTTCTACTACTTTTTTATATATAGTTTCCATCTCTCTACCGAGTTCCCTTTTCACATCATTTTCTGATTTTCTTGTTGCTTCTTGGAATTTATCCTTGCATTCCTTTATGTCTTCATTGTTATAGAGTTACGAACAGATCCAGTTATTCCATTCCTGGGCATTTATCCTAAAAACTCCACGCCTCAGTTCAGAGAGATTTGCTCAACCATGTTAACAGCTGCTCAATTCATAATAGCTAAGAGCTGGAATCAACCCAGATGTCCATCATTAGACAAATGGATAACCAAGATGTGGTATATCTACACAATGGAATTCTACATAGCAGTAAGGAAAAATGACACGCTGAAATTTGAAGAAAAATGGTTGAACCTGTAACCAATCATTCTCAGTGAACTCACCCAATCACAGAAAGATAACCATTGTATAGTCTCACCCATCTACTGCTCCTAACCTGCTATCAGAGATGCTGACATACCTAATAATCATATCAAGGACAGGACAATAGGGGGGTGGGGTAGAAGGGGAGGGAAAGGTTGGGGCGGGGATACAAAACTGGACCCAAATGGCAAAGGTACCATAAAATTCTACATCCTAAAAGACAGATTAAATGGTTGAACCTTCATCATGTCCTTAGTGGAAACACCTGAATCACAAGGCCCTGGAGAGGGTATGATGAAGACTGACCTTAATCTTTTCCTGTTTTTCTCTCTCTCCCTTTATTTCTCTCTCTCTCTCTCTCCCTCTTCTCTCTATCTCTTTCACACTACCTATCTTTTTTCTTCCTTCTATTCTTTGGCACTGACCTATTACTCCCAGTAACATCATGTGGCTAACGTCCACAATAAGCTGTTGATCAGACAGATCTACAAGGTTTCCCAAAAGAAGACAGATTTCTGTTAGAGTACTTGATGACCCACCAATAGTTAGTGGTAAGACCCTACTTCTGAAGACACCATATGCTGATGGTACTGAACATGGAGTGTCCTGGCTGGAACCTGAAAGAGAGTCAGTCCCCAGACAGTTAGCTCATCTAGTGCCAGAAGGTGGTATATGAAAGACTGGGGGAGAGTGGCCAACATCTGTTCAAGCAATTCGTGGTCTAAGCTACTCAGAAGCAAACAACATGATGTGATGCTCACACAAGTGCAAGAGTGGACACAGCCATGGTGGGAAACCAACTGCTCTTGATTTGGCTTCCTGATCTGGTCAGTGTAACAGAACCCATAGCTGGAGCTGGGAAACAAGTCAGAACCATATCCCAAAATGAGCCTGCTCTCCGTTATAAAGCTCCCACTAATCGTGGGCTACAAGAGGGCCTACACCTATTAAATTCTCTCTAAAAAACAATGGTTATCCCATTTATCTGGTGCTGACTTCACTTTCCATTGTAGAATTTGCTTCTCTTTTCCAGATGGATGCAGATCCTAAGGATTCTGGAACAGGTTTCTGGAAAGAATGTGGAAGGATTTTGAACTTTAATTTAGAGAACCTTGTAGTGAGGTAAGCAGAGCTTGATGGACCATTCTGGTGATAGTTAGAAAAAAAAACTAAGTGCATTGTGAAGTGAGAACTATGAAGGCTCAGGTTATGAGGTTTCAGTGGGGAAAAAAGGACTTTGTTGAGGCTGGGATAGAAGCAGTTTGTATGTTATGCTGGCTGCATTATGCCTGTGTCCTGAAAACTTGAGCAAGTTAAATTTGTTATGGACTGATATGTGTGGTAGAGGGAAAACATAATTATATAAAAGGTTTCAAGTTTGGTAGAGGAAAAAAAAAAGGAAAGTTTCTGGCTTCAGACTGTAGCACAGTTCAGCTGCAATTATTTGCAAGATTACCACCATTTAGATAGGGCCAGATCTTCTGCATTGAGACAGTAGGGGGAGTGCTGATTCTCTTGCAAGGTGGAGTGGGCTCAAAGAAAAATAGTGAGGGTGTTTCTTGTTCCTCAAAGATAGTTTTCCATTTGGATTTCCGAGGTAGGGTCTTTCTTTGTAGCCCGGGCTGACCTGGAATTCACTATGTAGTCTCAGGTTGGCCTCGAACTCACAGCGTTCTACCTACCTCTGCCTCCTGAGTGCCAGCATTAAAAGTATGTGCCACCACACCAGGCTTCAAAGACAGTTTTTTCCTCTATACATTAACAAATTTTGGCAGCCTCTCCCAGATGGTACTTGTTTTGGAATTGTGAAATATATAATAAATAGGAGGATATTGGATTTGCAATGGATTTTTGGAGATTGTGGTAGTTTGATTCAGGTGTTCCCCATAAACAGGTGTTCTGGATGCTAGGTTCACCAGCTTATGGCAATTTGAAATTAAAGCCTCCTGGAGGTGGAGTAGTGTTGGGGGTGGGGCTTATGGGGGTTATAGCCAGTTTCCCCAAGCCAGTGATTGGCGTACTCTCTTGTCCCTGTTGTCCAGCTGATGATGGCCAGGGGGTGATGTCCACCCTCTTCTTATTCTATTGATTTCCCTGCCATTGTTGAGCTCCTGCTTGAGACTGTAAGCCAAAGTAAACCTCTTTTTCCCACAAGATGCTCTTGCTTGGGTGATTTCTACCAGCAAAGCAAACCAGACTGCAACAGTAAAGTGGCACCAGGAGTGGGGTTGCTGGTAGACACCTGACTGTATGGCTTTTGCCTTTTGGAGCTGATTTTCAAGAGGAATGTGGATGGATTTGAAACCTTGGCCTAGGAGTTGCTTTGCAGTACTGTAAGGACAGCTTGAAGTGCTATTCTGTTCATAATTTCAAGAACTGAATGGAGTAATATCTATAGACTGTGAAGTTTGGCTTAAGAGGGTGAGAAAGAGCTTTGCTTGGACGGGGCTAGCAGTTTGTGTAAGAAGCATGCTGTCATGTTTGTGTCCTGAGAAGTTGGGCAGGGTTGCTTTGCATAGAAATGAAATGGTGTGAGCAGAGGGATATGGCACAGAAAAAAAAATCTTTGTGTGAATTGCTTCCCATTCAGCTGCATCTCAGAGATTACAACATTTGAGATCAGACATACTGATCTGCACTGGGACAACAGGAAGAATGTAGACTCTTTTGAAGGGGCATGAGTGGTCAAGGAGTGTCCTGTTCTTCAAAGTCTGCTTTATTCCCTTCTGGATTAACAAATTGGCACCCTACCTGGTATTGTGGAGTATAAGAAATACAGGAAAGAGAGGGTCATTGAGTTTGCAACATGGTCTTGTGTTTTGGAAATGGCCATGTGCAGTGTGATGCAGGATTGCCTGCATGGAGACCCAATGATGCTGTGAGGATGAACTGTGGATTGCAGTGGAGACCCAGTGGAGATGCCAGGACCACGAGGTGTCTGCTAAAGAGAGCTGCCTCCCTGAATGAAGTTTTTCCAGGACTGTGAGTAGCGTAGCTGGAGGGGTGAAATGGGAACTACAGAGTCTTGTTGCTGGTTAGAATTATTGGACTTGGAGACTTGTCACTGGCTAGAGTGTTGGGCTTGGAGGTACAGAGTTTGGTGTTTACCCTGTTTAAATGATGTATGCAATTTCTTTGCTATGCCCAATGCCATAATTTGCAGTGGGAATATTTATTCTGTGTCATTATGGTTTGGAGGGGATTTTTTGGTATTCTGGCTCAGTTAAAACATCGTGGACTATGGAGATGTATGAACATCATTGGAATTCATAAAAACTATGGGGAATTTTTAAGTTGGATGAATGCATTATACTTTATATCATGTATGGTTTTCAGTTTATGGGGGCTGGGGTGGAATGTGGTGATTTGTTTCAGGTATCCCCCATAAAGTTAGGTGTTCTGGATGCTAGGTTCCCCAGCTGATAGCAGTTTGAAATCAAAGCCTCCTGGAAGTGGTGTATTGTTGGGAGGGTGCCAATGGGTTTTATAGCCAATTTCACCTCGCCAGTGTTTGGCACACACTCCTCTAGCTTTTCTCCACCTTCTGTTGGCCAGGGAGTGATGTCCATCCTCTGCTCATGCTATCATTTTCTCTGCCATCATGGGGCTTCCCCTCGAACCTGTAAGTAAAATAAACCTCATTTTTTTTTCTACAAGCTGCTCTTGGTTGTGTGATCTCTACTGGCAATATGGTCCTGACTGCAACAGAGATGTATCCTCCATAAGCAATGTGGAATAGGGTAACAGGCCTTTCACAGAGGACATGAGGTAATATTGCAGGTTTTGTTCAGCTCATTAAAAGCATTCCATCTGTCTGTCTATCTGTCTATCTATCTATCTATCTATCTATCTATTACTCTGTCCATCTATCCATCCATGTGTGTATATAATATATATGCGTAATATATATATATGTGTGTGTGTGTGTGTGTGTGTGTATATATACATATATATGTATATACATATATATATATATATACACACACATACATACATGCATACTTACACTGTGGTGGTTTGATTCAGTTGTCCCCCATAAACTTAAGTGTTACAAATGCGAGATTCCCACCTAATAGAGATTTGGGAATTAACACCTCCCAGACAAAGTGTATTGTTGGGAGCAGACTTATGGGTGTTATAGCCAGTTTAGCCTTGCCAGTGTTTGGCACACTCTTCTGTCCCTGTTGTCCTCCTGATGTTGTCCAGGGAGTAATGTCCACCCTCTGCTCATGCCGTCATTTTCCTGACATCATGGAACTTTCCCCTTGAGCCTGTAAGCCAAAATAAACCTCTTTTTCCCACAAGCTGCTCTTGGTTGGGTGATTTCTACCAGCAATGCGGACCTGACTGCAACATACACATATACCCACACCCACCCACCCCTATATATACACACATACCCACACACACACACATATATATATATACACATATATATATGTATATATATATATATTTACTGTATAGGCAAATAAACACATCATATATAGACCTACATATAAGTAGGGTGCTATCCATTTTATTTTTTTACATTGAGTTTTGTTTTATTTTTCACTTCCTACAACCCTACCTGGGCATTTTAAGTGTAGGTGAAAGTATATAATATCCCGAAGTATGCCTATTTTGACCAATAATTATGTTAAAACAATTGAGAAACAGTAGACACAAGAGTATTCACAACTCCATGTGCCTCCTGGAAAAATGAAAAATCATATAAAAGGTGCCCTCTAGGACATGCTAGTTCCATGCTAATTTCTAATAAAGAAAACTTTCTTTTTAGGAATAGAAACAGGAAAAAAATTCCTAAAATTCATTTAGAAGCACAAAAATTCCTAGAATATCTAATACAATTTTGAGAAACAAAAATAAGGCTGGTAGTACCACCATACCTTTAACCTATATTACAGAGCAATAGTAACAAAAACATCATGACACAGACACAAAAACAGACACATAGATCAATGGAACAGAATAGAGGACCAAGATGTAAGTCCAGGCAGCTACAGCCACCTTATCTTTGACAAAAAAATGCCAAATTACTCACTGGAGAGAAGACAGTCTCTTCAACAAATGGTGCTGGGCAAACTGGATATCTTTATGTGTAAGGATGAAAAATGCATCCTTATTTCTCTCCATGCACAAGAATTAAGTCCAAATTGATCAAACGCCTTAATATCAGACCAAAACTGTGAAACTGCTAGAGGAAAAAAAGTAGTGGAAACCCTTCAGAATATTGTTATAGGCAAAGACTTTCTGAATGTAACACCAGTTGCTCAGGTTATGAAACCACTAATCAACCACTGGGACCTCATGAAATTACAAAGCTTTTGCACAGCAAAGGACACTGTGAATAGAGCAAAGAGGCAACCTACAGAATGGAAGAAAATCTTTGCCAACTATACATATGACAGAGGATTAATATCCAGGATATACAAAGAACTCATAAAACTAAATAATAAGAAATCAAGCAACCTAATTAAAAATGGGATGTGGTACTAAATAGAGTTCTCAAAAGAAAAAATACAGATGGCATATAAACATCTCAAAAAGCTTCTTTATTCTTAGCCAGCAGTGAAATGCCAATTAAAGTACTTTGAGATCCCATCTCACTCCTGTCAGAATGCTACCATAAAGAAAACAAATGACAATAAATGCTGGCTAGGGTGCAGAAAAAGTGGGAAACTTCTACACTGTTGGTGGGAATTTAATTTTGTACAGCCATTGTAGAAATCAGCGTGGAGGACCCTGAGACAGCTAAAAATAGATTCACCACATGGCCCAGCTATACCACTGCTAGGCATATGTCCTAAGGATTCATTGCACTACCTTAGAGATACTTGTTCAACCACGTTTATTGCCGCTGTATTCATAATAGCTAGGAAATGGAACCAGCCTAGATGTCCCTTGACTGATGAGTGGATAATGAAGATGTTGAACATTTACACAATGGAGTTCTGTTCAGTGGTAAAGCAAAATGAAATTTACAGGGAAATGTGTGGATCTGGAAAGCATTGTATTTAGTGAGGTAACCCAGGTCTGGAAAGCCAAAAGTCGCAGTTTCTCTCTCATATGTGAATTGTAGCCACACATGTTTGGACTTCTATGTGGGTTGGAATAAAACTCAGTAGCAGAGACAATAATCTGGAAATGGATATAAAGGCAATAGAGGGCTGAAGAGATGGCTTAGAGGTTAAGGCATCTGCCTTCAAAGGCTAATGACTGGAGTTTGATTCCACAGTACCCACATGAAGCCAGATGCACAAAGTGACACTAGCACCTCCAGTTTGTCTGCAGTGGCTGGAGGCCCTGGCATGCTTATTCTCTCTCTCTCTCTCTCCTTGCAAATAAAATAAAATAAAATAAAATAAAATAAAATAAAATAAAGGCAATAGAAAGGGAGGGAGGGGAGGACGTAATAGGTTGGCATTGTATGTATGTAAGTAGAAGAACAGATTACTGGGGGTGGAAAGGCTTAACTGAGGTCAGGGGAAGAGATTGAGTAAAGGAAAGGTGGACAGAGGGCTGTTGCAGTCAGGTTCTCATTGCTGGTAGAAATCACCCAACCAAGAGCAGCTTCTGGGAAAAAAATTGGTTTATTTTGGCTTGCAGGCTTGAAAGGAAGCCCCACAATGGCAGGGGGAAATGATGGCATGAGCAGAAGGTGGACATCACCCCCTGGCCAACATAAGGTGGACAATAGCAACAAGAGAGTGTGCCAAACACTGGCAAGGGGAAACTGGCTATAAAACCTATAACCCCCCCACAACAATACACTCCCTCCAGGAGGCATTAATTCCCAAATCTCCATCAGCTGGGAACCTAGCATTCAGAACACCTAAGTTTATGGGGGACACCTGAATCAAACCACCACAAGGGCTAATCAAAATCTAAGAGGGTATGAATAAGCCATATTGAAACCTACTTTTTTGGACAATAACACACCCAAAAAGCCATAGATTGTTACTAGAAAGTTTTCCATGCCAGAGATGGAATACCTTCCAGTGAGTTGTTGGCCTGGGTGGTCCCTAATACCCTTAAAACTTTACAGGCCATTGCCAAGGCTCTTGGTTTCCACCAGGAATAGATTGTAAGACCCTATTACTGAAGACTCCACATACTTGGGCTGCAAGGTCACTGAGAAATCCTGCTGGAACTGAGCTGAAAACCTCTGACAGAAAGCTGGAAAAAGCTACACTACATGCAGTTCAATGGGAGAGAGAGAAATCGCGAGTGAAGATAAACAACAGTGGATACTGCAAGCCTTAAATTTGGCCATCCAGGTCAAATGAATGAAAGGGTCCAGTAGTGGCATGTCTTTTATATGGGAAACCAACTGCTAATTGGACTGGGGGCCCACTCCACAGGAGGGAATACATGCCTGGTACTTTAAACCTATGACGGGGGAAGTCATAAGCCCCAGGGGTATAATGTCTGTTGATGTCTGTCTAAATGTATATACTGTGCTCACAAAACTGCCCATTAAGCACTTCTCTTAGTGTTCATACCCATGTATTAATGCTGTTCTCACTTTTGGTTAGAGAACCTCTTTTATATGATGGTGACCTTAAGATTATTCAGAAGGCACTATGGTGCTGGAAAGAAGGGAGAGAGGAGTGTTCAGCACTGAAATATCTCTCACACCTTCCAAGGCTCAGGGTCCTTTGCTGAAAGAATGTAAGAGCCAAAGAAAGGGTAGGACTCCTTACAATGCACTCTTGCTGACACAAAATGGCCTTGATATCCATGACCTTGTGCTGCCTGACAGTACCTACACAAGACCATCATAATAATAATAGGAGGAAAAAATGATGACATCAAAATAAATGACTGAACCCAGGCCGTCATACGTGCTAGGCAAATACTTTACCATTGTGTCATATCACCAATCCTCTTTGAGTTTTCTTTTTTTTGAATAGTGGTGCCAGACTGAGAAGAAAATTTTACTTAATATGGTGGCATCAATGGAAAATTTCCCCCACAGCCTCAGGTATTTATGATCAAGCCTCCTACTTAATCCCCAGCTGGTGGAGCCTTTAGGAAGAGGAGCCTTGCTGGAGGAAGTGTGTCACTGGGGATGTTGGGTGTAATAGTCCAGCCAAACTGGCCACACTGGCTGATGTGGAGTGTGATGCTTGGTTATCTGCTCCTGCCATGGTTTCCCAGCCATGATGCAACTTTCCTTTGAAACTGTAAATTGGAAATAAATCCTGTCCTTCCAGAAGCTGCTTCTGGTTGGGGGTTTTGTCTCAATCATGAGAAGGTAACTGCTACAATGAATGAACTACTTTTATACTCCAGAGCCCACCATGGTTAAGTATTTTCATGTGACCCATCTCCAGATATTTCTTCATCTTGTGAAAATTAAATGCTATACTCACCAAATATCTCTGTTTCCCTCTTATTATTTGCACAGAAAGAATCTTGTGAGGGTCCTGAATATGAGTGAATTCACAGTAATGGTCAGTCAAACTAAAGTGTATTTGGCTGGGAGCTCTGTTTCAAAACTTGAGTCACTTTTTGAAGCCATGTTTGTGTGAGTGCATTTTTATTTTCTTTTTTAAAATGTTTGATTTATTTGTTTATTATTGAGAGAGCGAGAAAGAGGCAGACACAGAAGGTGAATGTGCATGCCAGGGCCTCCAGCCCCTACAAAAGAACTATAGACACATGCACCACCTTGTGCATCTGGTTTTATGTGGGTACTGGGGAATTAAACCTGCACCCTTTGGTTTTACAGACAATTTCCTTAACCAGTAAGCCATCTCTCCAGTCCCATTTTCTATTTTATGATGGAAAACAAGCATTGAATCTTGGAGTTTTTCAGAGGGGAAAACGGAATAACTACATGTGACACTGATCTCTCCACTGAAAAGTAAAACTACATGTTACTTCTAAATTATACAAAAATTAAGTGTATGCTTATCATAAAACATATAATTATGTACTACAAAAATTTATGTTGGTATATATCCAGTGGTTAATGTTTAACTCCCTCAGATAGTAGTGTCCTTTCAGGGAACTTAGGAGTGGAGACATATTAGGGCTCAGAGTGACTCCCCAGGCATAATTCAAGTTGATGCGTATAGCAGCAGGCTTGTAAAGGGATCAGTAGCACTAAATTACTAAAAACTAAGCCCTTGCACATAGGTTAATTAGTGATTTACTAAATACTGGGACAATGGAGAAATTCACACAAGGAATATACTTCCATGTAACTAATATCTGTTTAGTTAAGCTGAGAATGTTGGGGGAAGAGATTTTAAAACAGATGGCTGGTCCTTCTCCTTGTCAAAAATATTTTTTATGCATTCTTTTTGGTTTTTCAAGGTAGGGTCTCACTCTGGTCCAGGCTGATATGGAATTAACTATGTAGTCTCATGGTATCCTCGAACTCATGGCAATTCTCCTAACTCTGCCTCCCTTGTGCTTGAAATAAAGGCATGTGCCAATACACCCGGCTTTTTATGCAATTTTTATTATTATATAGAAACTTTGTATGGACAAATCAAGTGTTGGTGCCATCATTTCCTTCCTTCCTGCCCCATTCTACTGAGGGCTCTTCACAGTGAGATTTATTTGCAAGGACAGAGGGAAAGAGAGAGAGCGAGAGAGGGAAAGAGAAGGGAAACAGAGAACTAGAATGGACATACCAGGGCCTTCTGCCACTGCAAATGAACTACAGGTCCACATACCACTTTATGTATCTGGCTTTATGTGGGTACTGGGGAATGGAACCTGAGCCAGTAGGCTTTGAAAGCAAGAACCTTTAACCAGTGAGCCATCTCCTCAGCACTGATCCTCCTCCTTTGCTAATGTTTGGGTGAGACAATACAAACAGCATGTCTAACTTAAAATATTGCCAAAGTGTTCACATTAAGTGTTTCAAGGATCATTTTAAAAATATGTCTGTAAAAGAAAAACAAAGAAATAATATCAAATTTATTTTGTTTAACACAATGAGGAACATTTAGCAAAAAATCATGCAAAACAAAATTGTCCTTATAAATTCAGTAAGTGCATAAGTGAGTCTTCTCGAGTACCTTATAACATAAAAAATTTTGTTTTTCCTTCGAGCGGATATTTTTTTGAGGATGTGGGCTTGCGGAATATGGAGGAGGGTCTCATTTCAGGACAGATTCATCCCTTGTATAATTGTTAAGCATCTTTCAGACAATTCAGTCGAATATTTCAAGTGATGGAACAGTGAGCCCTTCAGCTCAAAAGAATCAAAGTGTTATATGCCAACAGAGAAAGGGAAATGAAATCAGGGTGCCCTCATTATTGCTGCGCTCAGGGAGCATGAGTGATGCCATGATGAAAATCACCTGCAGGTCCTGCCCTTAAGCCCAACAATGCAGGTTCCCATACACTGCACAAACAGCTTGGCTTGTTCAGTTATTTTACCTTTCATATATCTTTAGGGCTAGGTCTCACCACCTCTTTCCCAGACTTGTTGACTTCCCTTGCTTCCTGAGTTGCCTTCCTCCCCTCACATCCCCCTCCAAGAGGGAATGTTTCAACTGCTACACAACATTCGTCAAAGTTTGCTCTCAAGATTTGTTTACCACTTTTATAATCTTGGGGAGTGATCTTGTGACCTTTTAAATTTCAGTTCCCCCAGACTTGACTTCCTGACTATCCAGAGCCTCCCTCCTGGAATTTACTATAAAACACCACCCAAGAAAGAGGGCCTAAAACCATCTGAGTTTTATTCCCCATCACCCAAGTAAACAACTAGGCAAGGTCATGACTTCCTGTAAGCCCAGCCATGTGGGAAACAGAAACCTGAAAATCAATGGAGCTCACAAAACCATCAGCTCTTGGTTCGGAGATAGTCTCAGGAAAATTTACTGAGCAGAGATATAAAAAGACATTCAACATTCTCCTCTGGCTTCCACAATTGTTCCCATGGGACACACACATCTTGTACACACATATTTGTGCACATGCACACACAAACACACACAAACATGCATGCATACAACACAGCTCCCACACATAAGAGACACACACGGTTTAGGAATTTACCTACCACTGAACAAATGGATTGGGTTTAACATGCCCTCCAAGACCCAAGGAAAATTACAGAAGAGGGGGTTGAAAAAATGTAAGAGCCACAGGGTGGGAGGATGTACTTTGAGACATTTTTCCCCCAACATGGACTGACTGGTACAGTCATGACCCCACAGGGATTACCCATACCTCTGCTAAGGAGGGCTCTCAGTGGAATGGGGGTGGGGAAGAACAACAAAACTATCATCAGAAATGGACATAAGGGAATAACCTGATGGGAATATGATAAATTTACAATATGTTCATATATTAAAGTTCTCTATAAACTCCAGAATTATAAAATCAATCCCAGACAATACCTTGGAAAACATAATAGCAAATTAATCCTTCAGCAAACTCTTATCGGCACCATATGTGTTTGAGGCTATGCAATAGACTTCATGCTTTACCTGTCTCCTCCAATTTTAATACTATTTTTCCCTTCAGAATTTCATTCAGGTATATCTTGTGAGTGATTTATGGTCTTTGTTGTGGAACGATTAAAAAAAAAGACTCTCCAAAACTCCTGAACTAAAAGAACCCAGAAAGACCATGAAAATTTCCTATCCTCTCACCATCCTATTTAATGAGGTTTCCATCATATTATCACTTCTGAAGTTCCTGAATTGGAAGTATAATGAGACAAAGGGCTCTTCATCCTGCCTGATGCCTCTTTTCCACCCCTTCTATCTCACTATTTGGAAAGGAAAGAGTATGTAGTCTGAAAAGTCAGGTGTAGTGGGGCACATGTTGGGGTGATTTGAGAGTAGCAGTGCTCAGAGTACGTAGACATAATGGATGCCACAAAGGAGCTAAATGAGGAATGGGCTGTTATTAGGCCTTTGTTCCCAATGCTTGTTCTATTTTTCTTCTATGGAGGCCCTGAGGATCAAACTCAGGACCTTGTGCATGTCAGACAAGCATTCAAACACTGAGCTAAATTATCACTTCTGCAATGCTGTTTTCACGACCCAATTCTTATGATACTTACAAAAGATTTGCAAAAAGACTTTTGGTTATATTGATGTTAAAAAAAATTTAACATTCGATGTGAATATATTCTTTTCCTTTATTTGTGGCATGAATGCCATTTTGCCCTCAGAACTCCTTTAAGATCATGCTGCTGAACCAAGGAAGGAATAGAGCAACTCTCTAACTTTTGGTTTTTTTGGTTCTACCAGAGAAGTCAGAGGTCTTGTCAGCCATTCTGTGACAAGCTTGGCTGTGAGCCTGGCCAGTGGCAGTCTCAGGAGCTTGTTTTGTTGGGGTGGTATTCTAGACACCATCACCTCATCTGCAAAGCTTTTCCATCACTGTACTCACAGAAGGGCACTGAGGGGCTGGAAAGATGGCACAGCAGTTAAGGTGCCTAGTACTCATGTAAAGCCAGATGCACAAAGGTGCATACATCTGGAGTTCAATTGCAGTCACTAGAGGCCATGGAGCAAAACACTAGTGCTCACACTTTCTCTCTCTCTCTCTCTCTCTCTCTCTCTCTCTCTCTCTTCATCTCCCCTTGCAAATAAAATAATAATATAAAGAAGAAGAGCACTGAATAGTAAAGCTTATGACATCAACCCAAGGTTCCTCTTTGTCTTTCTTTTTCCCTTTTCCTAATACAGCTCTTACACAATTTGTCCTTTTATATGACTTCTGATAATCACCTTAGAATACAATTACATACAAATAAGTTTCCACAGCTGAGCGAATAAAAGGTCTTCCAAATTACCACCAGTGAGAACTGAGCCTAAACCAAGATCAATCATCTACTATCAACAAATTCCCACAAACCATCATTCTGCATAGGAGTACTACACACTGGAAGTTAAAATTGAACCAGAAATATATTCTTTGATGCACTTGGTAGCTTGAAAAAATATGAAAGTGTTCAGTTTCTCAAAGGCATGTTTTTTGAAGACTGTGTCTCATATATATCTCATTCTGGCATTGAACTTCTCGTCTTCCCATGTATACCAACACATTCCAGAAAGTTAAAATGTAGAATGCAGGGCGGCCATGTTCTGTATGAATTTACTAGACCCTTTAAAACAACAGCAGGAGGACTAGACATTTGGATTGAGTGTTTTCTCTATTCTCCTAAACAATTTATTTATATGTGTGTTGGGTTCTGCCACTGGCTTAATCTCTCTATCCAATGTGTATAGATTTATAAAATTTACCCACATGCCTAGATTTATTATCAAAAGTAGTTTAGGGGTAGAAAGATGGCTAAGTGGTTAACGAGCATGTCTATGAATCTTATGGACCTCCATGGCGCATGAGTCTGGAGTTTATTTGCAGTGTCTAGAGTCCCTGGCACTCCCATTCTCTCCCTGTCTCTCTCTCCCTCCCTCTTTCTCTCTCTCTCTCCCTAACCCACTCTCTGTATCTAATAAATAAATAAAAATAAATCTTAAAAAAACTTTAGTATCATAAAGTTCCTATGTGTATTAATTTTAATAAATTTTATGTCATGCTTAACCCCAATAAGTATTAACTAAAGGATATCAGTTTGTAAGAATGGAACATTTTGATAAGAATATAAATACATTTACATAAGCATATATGCATAAGTTATAAATGTATAATGGATGAAATAAAACATGCATTGTATGTTTAACATTTGCTTTTCACCCCTGTTCTTATAGGACTTTATAGTAACAAGCAGTGCCCAAAGTTTTTCAAACTTTGTGTAAATATGTCCAGAAAAACCTTCATCTCCATTGGCATAGCACCCGTTCCTTCTCAGAACCCAGTGGCACTAGAAGAGGACCAGGCAGCCTGGAGTCACCAAGTGGCCTTTATTCCAGGAGGGGAAGATCAGAACCTGGGAGAGAGCCAAAGGGTGACTTGAACCAATCTGTGCTCCTTGCAAAGGGGACATCAACTGGGGCAATGTGCTTGAATTTCATGCTAGCTGAATTAGTTCATCTTCTATACAAATTTCTCAACCATCTTAAGTCCCACTGCTTGAAGCTGGCATGGCGGTAGTGGTAGTGGTAGCGGTAGCGGTAGTTGTGGACTCTGAGCCCTTGGAGACAAGCTCCTGTTGCAGCTGCCTGTGCTGCTGGCCATGGCCACTGCAGCACCTTCCTTTTGGACCCCGTCTTCAATGGTGTCTAGGACGCCAGTACTAATGTGACTTTCTCCTGCTCTGATTTCTTTCCCTTCTTGCTTTTCTGCCTCTACTACTACAGGGTTTCTAGCACAAAATTGCCTTGTACACTCGCTCCCTCCTCCCCCCCCCCCCGCCCAGTCTTCAAGGTCACTATTGCCTTTTCATCCGCAAAGAGCAAAGAAAGGAAGCATCAGGGTCCCTGGGCCCAGAGCAGCTGGAAAGAGGACTGGACAGACCCAGTGGGGATGGACACCTTCGTGTTCCTTGTTCCTCTTCCTGGGAATCCTTAGCATCCTGGGTGTCCTTAAAGCCCCTCTGAGGTCCAGGTACTGACCTTGCCTTTCTTCCTGGTTTTTGTTCAGTTTCAGGGGTCTTGGGACTCAGGCCACAAAGGAATACAGAGGGAAGTAGCCAGCAGGAGCATCAGGGGACTGGGATCTCAGCTAGTGAGTGGCATAAATACACCCCGAGGGAAGAGGCCAGCTCGAGTGTAATGAGACCGGTTACTTGGGCAGTGAAGGACCCAGAACATCCAGGGACTTTGGGCTCAGGGCTCACCAGCTCCCAGACATAAAAAGCCAATAGTAACATCCAGGGGCTAGGAGTTCATGCAATGCTGGGCACTGAAGCCGCTAGAGGCCAGGAGTCAGTAGGAGCATCTGGAGACTTGGAGCTCAATGCCCAGAGGTACACAGTTTGAAAGAACGAACCAGAAGGAACATCCAGGGACTCTGAGCTCACGTAGTGCAGGACATAGAGACACCCAGAGGATAGGGGCCAGCAGGACCATCTTGGGACTTGGGGGTCAGGCATTGAGGGGCAAACAGAAACCCAGATGGAAGAAGTCAGCAGGAACATTCTGGGACTGGGAACTCAGGCACTGAAGGGCACAGAGACACCCAGAGGGAAGGAGTCAGCAGGAGGACCAGGGGACTTGAGGCTCAGGGCACAAAGGCAGCCAGTGGGAAGTAGTCAGATGGAACATCCCGGTACTGAGGCACAGGCAGTGGATGACACAAAGACATCCAGAGGAAAAGAGCCAGCAAGATCACCAGGAGCCTTGGGATTCAGGGTGCAAAAGAACCCAGAGGTAAAGCACCAGAAGGAACATCCAGGGACTGGGAACTCAGGCAACTGGAGAGGAGGGCAGACGCACAAAGAGAAAAGAGGCAGCAGGGGCATCTAGGGACTTGGGGCTCAGGGCACAGAGGCACCCAGAGGGAAAGAGCCAAAAGTAATATCCTGAAACTGGAGGTCAGGTAGTGCAGGGAACAGAGACACCCTGATGGTATCAGCCAGCAGAACATTCCAGAGACATGGGACTGAGGGCACAGGGCAGAGAGGCAGTCAGAGGGAAAGAGCCAGTAGGAACATCCAGGTACTGGGAGCTCAGGGAGTGCAGGCCACAGGGGGAAGCAGCCAGCAGGAGCATCCAAGGAGCTGGCATTCAGGGCACAGAAGGACCCAGATGGAAGGAGCCAGCAGGAATGTTTAGGACTTAGCTCAGCCAGTACTGGGCAGTAAGGAAACTAGAGGGTAGGAGCCAGAAGGTGCATCTTTGGATTTGGGACTCAGGCATTTCAGGTCATAGAAACACCCAGAGGATAGAAACTAGCAGAGACAGTTGCAGACTTGGGGGTTCTGTGCAGAGAGGTAGCAAGAAGGAAGGAGACAGTAGCGCAGGCAGTGAAGGGCACAGAGGTCCCCAGAGAAAAGGAGTCAGCAGGAACATGCAGGACTGGGAGCTCTGGCAGTGCTGGAGTAACCTAGAGAGCAGAAGCCAGTATGTGTATCCAGAGACTTGGAGCTCAGGGCCCAGGGACACTGGAGGGAAGGAGCCAGTAGGAACATCCAGGGACTTGGAGCTCAGTCAGTCCCTGGCAAACAGATACCCAGAAGAAAGGAGCATGCTGGGACTGGGAGCTCAGTCACTGAGTTGTACAGATGAACCTAGAGTGAAGCAGCCAGCCTTGGAACTCAGGGTGCGTCGGTTGTGCCCCTGAGCTCAAGCAGTGAAGGCCACAGAAGTAGCCAGAGGGAAGTAGCCAGCAGGAACATCCAGGGAGTTGGAACTCAAGGTGCAGAGATATCCATAGGGAAGGAGCCAGAGGCACATCCATGTGAGGTCTAGGGACTCAGGCAGTGCAGGACATAAAGGCACTCAGAGGGAGGAAGTCACCAAGAGAATCAGACGACTGAGACTTCAGACAATGCTGTGCTGGGCACAGTTACACCGGCTGGGAAGGATTCAGCAGGAGCATTATGGAACTGGGTGCTAAGGGATTAAGTGGCACAGAGGCACCTAGATGGAAAGAGCCAGTAGAAACACTCAGGCAGTGGGAGCTCAGGAAGTGATGGGCACAGGGACACTGAGAGGGAAGGACCCAGCAGGAACATCTTGGGATTTGGAATTAAGCCAGTTTGGGGCACAGAGACACCCAGAGGGAAGAAGCCAGAGGAACATCCAGGGACTTGGAATTTAGGGTGCAGAGTTACCCAGAGGGAAGGAACCAGCAGCAGTATCTGTGGACTGGGAACTCCGGCAGTGTGGGTCACAGAGGCACCCAAAGGGAAGGATCCAGCAGGAGCATCATAGCACTGGAAGTTTAGGAAACGAGGGCACAGAGACACCAAGAAGGAAGGAGTGAATCATCAGTGGGATGGGATCCCAAGCAGTAAGGGGCACAGACAACCTAGCTGAAGGAGCCAGTATGCCCATTCAAGGACTTGGGGCTCAAGTCTCAGAAGCTACCAGAGTGAAGGAACCTGTAGGAACATATGGAGACTGAGAGCTCAGGTAGGAGAGGGCACATACACCCCCAGATGGAAGGAGCCAGCAGGAGCCTCCAGGACCTGGAGTTCTGGGCACAGAGGCACTCAGACTGAAGGAGTCACCAGGAACATTATTACACTGGGAGCTCAGGAAGTGCTCTGCATAGAGGTCCCTAGAGGCAAGGAGCCAGTAGGAACATCCGAGAACTGGGCAGTGTGGGGCCCAGAGTCACCTAGAGGGAAGGAGCCAGCAGGAGCCTTGGGGAACTCAGAGCTCGGGGCTTAGAAGCACCCTAAAGGAAGGAGCTTGCAAGAGCATCCCATGACTTGGAGCTCAGGCTATGTGTTCACAGGAGTACCAAGAGGGAAGGAGTCAGCAAGAGCATTCTGTGCTTGGGAGCTCAGGAAGTTCAGGGTACAGAGGCACTCAGAGTGAAGGAGGCAGCAGGAGCATGCAGAGACTGGGAGCTCACAGTGGGGGGCACAGAGGCACCTAGAGGCAAGGAGTCTGCAGGAACATTCTGGACTTGGGAGCAAAGGCAGTGCAATGCAAAGACACACCCAGGAGAAAGGATACAGCAGGAGCATTGGGTGTCTGGGAGCTCAGGGTGCTGTGACACCTAGGGAATAGGAGTCTGTTGGACCTTCTGGGTACTGAACCTCAGGCAGTACAGGGTGCAGAGATACCCGCGGGGGGGGGGACCAGCAGGAGCATCAGTGGGCAAGGAGCTCAGACAGTGTGGAGCAGAGGCACTCAGAAGGAAGGACCCAGAAGGAACATCCAGGGACCTTGAGTTTAGCCAGTGTGGGGCACTGAGACACCCAGAATGAAAGAGCCACAGGTGCGCTGGGGGACTTTGAGCTCAGGAGCAGAAGCACCCAAAGGGAAGGATCCAGCAGGAGCATCCTGGGACTTGGAAGTCAGTCACCGTGGAGCATGGAGGCACCCAGAGGGAAGGAGCCAGTAGGAGCTTTAGAGGACTGAATAGAAGCTGGTGGTTTTCCAGGAGGGTCAGGTCTGCTCCCAGAAAAGGCTTCCTGGCAGCCTTGACTTTTGTACTTCCTGATCTTTATTGACCTCAAGACATGTCATCTGGGGGCTGAAATGGCTCTGTAAAGAATTCATTATTTGACTTCCGGTCAAGATGGCAGCATAGGAACCATGCCAAAGCAGCCTAGGGGAGAAAAAGCCAAAGAAAACCCAGCAAAATACACACCTTTACTAAAAAGGGAGGTGTATATGAGATTAAAATGGCAACAGAGAAGTAGGAGAGATCCAGAGCATCCAGAGCCCACACAGGCAGGCCGAAGCAGCTCCGGCAGCGGCGGCTCTGGCTCTGGCAGCAGAAGCGGTGGTGGAAGCCGCGACTCCGGCTCCAACAGCAACATCAGCGGCTCCGGCATGGGCAACAGCGGCTTTAGCGGCGGCAGATCCAGCAGCGGCAGCTTCAGCAGGAGCAGTGGCGATTCCAGCAGCAGCAGCTTCACCAGCAGCAGCGGCAGACCCAGCAGCAGCAGCTTCAGCAGCAGCAGAGGTGGATCCAGCAGCAGGGGTGCCGATCTGCAGGGCCACAGTTGCCAGGCTTGGTTTGCCCCACAGGAAAAGCCAGTGCCCAGCTCCAGAAAACAGAACAGCAGCTCAACGACCCAGCCAGCAACTTGACTGAGAACAAAACCATCCAAAAAAGTAACTGGAATTGAATGAGGGAAGGGTCTCACTTGGTCACAAGCTGACTTGGATCCCTCAACAGACCAGAATTCTTAACCTCTTTGTTGATAGAGGATCCGGTTGTTATAATACCTACTCTTGTATAAATACTTGGTGCTGGTTTTGATTGAATGTGTACAGTGTTTAGTTAAATTTTAGAATCTACCTGTATTTTATTCCACTCAACCTACTTGAATACTCCCATAGCAGGCAAGCTCAACCCCTAGGAACACTTGTCTAGATACTCTGACAGTGTTAAGAGCCACACCTAACATCTTAATCTCTGACATTGAAGATATACAACATCAGATCAATTGATACAGCTAAGAATACCCAGCTAACTAGAAAATCCAAGCATTAACTTAATCCAAGATGCAAAAATATATACATTATAACACAAGAAACACCAAAAACCAAGACAATATAAATCCACCAAAAATATTAATGCATCAGAAATGACCTCCAGTGAGAACGAGTTAGAGGAAATGCCTGAGAAAGATTTCAAAAGAATGATTGTAAATATGTTCAAAGAAGTCAAAGAAGAAATCAAAGGAATCAAAGAGGAAACCAAAGGAATCAAAGAGGAAATGAAAGGAATCAAAGAAGATACAGGACACCAATTTAACGAAATAAAGAAGTCAATAAAGACATAAATAAGGAAATAGAAATAGTAAAGAAAAACCAGTCAGAATTACTAGCAATGAAGAAAACAGTTAATGAAATAAAAAACTCTGTAGAAAATCTCAGCAGTAGAATGGATAAAGGAGAGGACAGAATACCTAAGCTAGAAGACCAGGTAGCAGATCTAATACAGTCCAACAAAGAGCAACACAAACTAATAGTAAAGTATGAATGGGAATTTCAAGATATTCGGGACACTATGAAAAGACCAAACATAAGAATTCAGGGCACAGTAGAAGGAGAAGAATTGCACTCCAAAGGCATAGTAGGCGTCCTCAACAACATCATAGAAGCAAACTTCCCCCAAATTGGGAAAGAGGTGCCAATGCAGATACAGGAAGCCTTTAGAACACCAGCCAGACAAAACCTGGAAAGAACCTCTCCTCGCCATATTATAATCAAACTACCAAACATACAATCCAAAGAAAAAATATTGAAAGCAGTCAGAGAGAAAAATCAAGTTACCTACAAAGGCAAGCCCATCAGGATTACAACAGATTACTCAACACAAATTTTCAAAGCCAGAAGGGCTTGGAGTGATGTATTCCAAATTCTGAAAGATAACAACTATCAACCAAGGTTACTTTATCCTGCAAAGCTATCCATTCAAATAGACAGAGAAATAAGGACATTCTATGACAAAAGCAGGCTAAAGGAGTATTTGAAGACAAAACCAGCTCTACAGAAAATACTTGAAAGAATCCTCCATGCCAAAGAGAAGGAAAAGCACACATATAAGGAACCTGGAAAAAAAAACAAGCAATACTCAAATACTAGTTAACACAAGAGAGCAAAGGTAGAACCAGGACCACAAAAAAAAAAAAAAAATGGCAAACATAAATACACACCTTTCAATAATATCTCTTAATATCAATGGCCTCAATGCCCCAACCAAAAGACATAGGTTTGCAGACTGGGTTAAAAAGCAGGATCCTACAATTTGTTGTCTCCAAGACTCACCTTTCTACAAAGGATGGACATTATCTTAGGGTAAAAGGTTGGAAAAATGGTGTTCCAAGCAAATGGGCCTAGAAAACAAGCAGGGGTTGCTATCTTAATATCTGACAAGGTAGACTTCAGTCCAACATTTGTCAAGAAAGATAATGAAGGTCACTTTATATTGATTAACGGCACACTCCTACAGGAGGACATTACAATCCTAAACATATATGTACCTAACATGGGAGCTCCCAAATTCATCAAACAAACACTATTAGAACTAAGGTCACAGATAACACCAAACACAGTGGTAGTGGGTGACTTCAACACCCCACTCTCATCAATTGACAGGTCATCCCTGGAAAAAATAAACAGACAGGCATCTGGACTAAATGAGGTCATAGAAGGAATGGACCTAACAGATATATACAGGACATTTCATCCAAATGCTGCAGAATATACATTCTTTTCAGCAGCACATGGAACATTCTCTAAAATAGACCATATATTAGGACACAAAGCATATCTTAACAAATTCAGGAAAATTGAAATAATTGTTTGCGTTCTATCTAACCACAATGGAATCAAACTACAAATCAATATCAAGAAAGGCTATAGAGCATACACAAAATCATGGAAACTAAACAATACACTACTAAATGATGAATGTGTCAATGAATAAATCAAGAAGTTAATCAAAAAATTTGTAGAGTCAAACGATAATGAGAACACAACATACCAAAATCTCTGGGACACAATGAAGACAGTTCTAAGAGGTAAATTTATAGCTTTAAGTGCCTATATTAAGAAATTAGAAAGGTCACAAGTAAACGACCTAATGCTTCACCTTAAAGCCTTGGATAAAGAAGAACAAGGCAAACCAAAAATCAGTAGATGGGAAGAAATAATAAAGATTAGGTTAGAAATTAATGAAATAGAAACAAAAAAAAAAACAATCCAAAGAATTAATGAAACACCAAGTTGGTTCTTTGAATGGATAAACAAAATTGATAAACCCTTAGCAAATATGACCAAAAGAAAGAGAAGAGACACAAATTAATAAAATTAGAGATGAGAAAGGTAACATCACAACAGATGCCAGAGAAATTCAAAAAATCATAGGGACATACTATAAAAGCATAAACTCCACAAAGTATGAAAATCTGAAAGAAATGGATGATTTCCTTGATTTATATGACCTACCTAAATTAAATCAAGATGAGATTAATCACTTAAATAGACCTATAACAAGCATGGAGATCCAAACAGTTATCAAAAATCTCCCAACTAAAAAAAGCCCAGGCCCAGATGGATTCACTGGTGAATTCTACCAGACCTTCAAGGAAGAGCTAACACCACTGCTTCTTAAGCTTTTCCATGAAAGAGAACAAGAAGGAATTCTACCAAATTCCTTCTATGAAGCCAGCATCACCCTGATACCAAAACCAGGCAAAGATAGAACAAAAAAAGAAAATTACAGACCAATCTCCCTCATGAACATAGATGCAAAAATTCTCAACAAAATATTGGCAAACAGAATACAAGAATATATCAGAAAGATCATTCACCCTGACCAAGTAGGCTTTATCCCAGAGATGGCTTGAAGGACAAAAATCACATGATCATCTCATTAGGCGCACAGAAAGCATTTGACAAAATCCAACATCCCTTCATGATAAAAGTACTACAGAGACTGGGAATAGAACGAACATATCTCAATATAATAAAGGATATTTATGACAAGCCTACAGCCAACATATTACTAAATGGGGAAAAACTGGAAGCTTTTCCACTAAAATCAGTAACAACAAAAGGGTGTTCACTGTCCCCACTTTTATTTAATATAGTTCTGGAAGTCTTAGCCATAGCAATAAGGCAAGAGACATACATAAAAGGGATACAAATTGGAAAGGAAGGAGTCAAGTTATCATTATTTGCAGATGACATGATTCTATGTAAAGGACCCTAAAGACTCTACTAGCAAACTGTTAGAGCTGATAAAAACCTACAGTCATGTAGCAGGATACAAAATAAATACACAGAAATCAGTAGCCTTCATATATGCTAACAACAAACACACAGAGGATGAAATCAGAGAATCACTGCCATTCACAATTGCATCAAAAAAAAAAAATAAAGTACCTTGGAATAAACCTAACCAAGGAAGTAAAGAATCTCTACAATGAGAATTTTAAAACACTCAAGCAAGAAATTTCAGAAGACACTAGGAAGTGGAAAAACATCCCTTGTTCCTGGATTGGAAGAATCAATATTGTGAAAATGGCAATCTTACCAAAAGCAATCTACACAGTTAATGCAATCCCTATCAAAATTCCAAAGGCATTCTTCATGGAAATAGAGAAACAATCCAAAAATTCATTGGAATCACAAAATACCTCGAATATCTAAAATAATACTGAGCAACAAAAATAAGGCTGGTGGTATCACCATACCTGATTTTAACCTATACTACAGAGCCATAGTAACAAAAACATCGTGGTACTGGCACAAAAGCAGATATGTAGATCAATGGAACAGAATAGAGGACCCAGATGTAAGTCCAGGTAGCTATAGCCACCTGATATTCGATAAAAATGCCAAAAATACTCACTGGAGAAAAGACAGCCTCTTCAGCAAATGGTGTTGGGAAAACTGGATATATATCTGTAGAAGGATGAAAATAGATTCTTCTCTCTCTCCATGCACAAGAACTAAGTCCAAATGGATTAAACACGTTAACATCAGACCTGAAACTCTGAAACTGCTAGAGGAAAAAGTAGGGGAAACCCTTCAACATATTGGTCCTTGGCAAAGACTTTCTGAATACAACCCCAATTGCTCAGGCAATAAAACCACAGATTAACCACTGGGACTTCATGAAATTATAAAGATTTTGCACTGCAAAGGACACAGTGAATAAAGCAAAGAGACAACCTACAGAATGGGAAAATTCTCCACCAGCTATATATCTGACAGAGGATTAATATCTAGGATATACAGAGAACTCAAGAAGTTAAATAATAAGGAATCAAACAAGCCAATCAAAAAATGGAGCCGGGCGTGGTGGCGCACGCCTTTAATCCCAGTACTCGGGAGGCAGAGGTAGGAGGATCGCCTTGAGTTCGAGGCCACCCTGAGACTCCATAGTGAATTCCAGGTTAGCCTGGGCTAGAGTGAGACCCCACCTCGAAAAAACCAAAAACAAAACAACAACAACAAAAAAAAAATCAAAAACAAAGCAAAAAAAAAAAAATGGGCTATGGAGCTAAATAGAGAATTCTCAAAGGAAGAAATAGGAATGGCATATAAGCATCTAAAAAAATGTTCTACATCACTAGTCATCAGGGAAATGCAGATTAAACTACATTGAGATTCCATCTCACTCCTGTCAGATTGGCTGCCATCTTGAAAACAAATGATCATAAATGTTGGCGGGGATGTGGAAAAAGAGGAACCCTTCTACACTGTTGGTGGGAATGCAATCTGGTCCAGCCATTGTGGAAATCAGTGTGGAGGTTCCAGAAACAGCTAAAGATTGATCTACCATATGACCTAGCTATAGCACTCCTAGGCATATATGCTAAGGACTCATCTCATTTCCTTAGAAGTACATGCTCAACCATGTTTATTGCTGCTCAATTTATAATAGCTGGGAAATGGAACCAGCCTAGATGTCCCTCAACTGATGAGTGGATAATGAAGATATGGCACATTTATACAATGGAGTTCTACTCAGCTCTAAAGAAAAATGAAGTTATGAAATTTGCAGAAAAATGGATGGATCTGGAAAGGATTATACTAAGTGAGGTAACCCAGGCCCAGAAAGCCAAGCACCACATGTTCTCCCTCATATGCGGATCCTAGCTACAGATGATTGGGCTTCTGCGTGAGAAGGAAAAAACTCAGTAGCAGAGGCCAGTAAGTTTAAAAGGAGATATAAAGGGAAGAGAAAGGAAGGGAGGAGGGTACTTATTAGGTTGGTATTGTATATATGTAAGTAGAATGATTAAGATGGGGAGGGGATATGATGGAGAATGGAATTTCAAAGGGGAAAGTGGGGGGGGAGGGAGGGTATTACCATGGGATATTTTTTTTAATCATGGAAAATGTTAATGAAAATTGGGGAAAAATAAAAAATAAAAGATCATCAAGAAATAAAATAACGAATTTGTTATTTGTTATGATCAAGTATAGCAATTTGAAGAAGTGTCCAATTGATTTAAGAATTATAATTTTGAATTCCCACAGAATTCATTATTGGGTTTTTCCTTTAGTAGCTGTGAGATGGTGGGCAGCTTCTGCCTCCTTCCTGACTCAGAACCATGGGGCCTATTAGACAGGGGAAAGTAATGAGACTGCAATCAGTATAAGTTCTGAGGAGAAGGTGGGTACTGAAAATATTGGACATTTTTATTATTCCCACTTGTAATCTACTTATGTACTCATAGCCTCAAGAACATTGTATTTTGGGCTGGGTCAATGGATCAGTGGTTAAAGGTTCTTGCTTGCAAAGCCTGCTGCCTAAAGCCAAATACACAAGGTAGCCCATGCATCTGGACTTCCTTTGCAATGGCAAGAGGCTCTGGCTCACCCATCTTCTTTCTCTGTGTGTCAAATGAGTAAATAAAACTATTTCAAACTATTTTTAAACACTATTTTGCCTTATTTCAAACATCACAGAATAAAGTTAGTTAAATTAGGTGCTAGGGAGACAAAGGCAGCCCTTCAGTGGTGGGTAAAGTTTGAAAATTGCTATGAAGTAAGATGTATTCAGGAAGGAAATTAAAATTTAAGGTATATAATTTGGTCCTTTTATACAGAGACTAGTGTTTAAATGCTTTCTTTACTCTTACAGTCCATCCTCTAAACAATTATGGATATAATTGGCAAAAACAGACAGACAGCATCCAATGCACACAGCACAGTAAGGCTTCCTTCTAACTGCACTATTGTTTGCCGTATCCAGTTGCTGTACAGCCAACCCACTCAGGTTTCTGGGTCGACCTGTTTACAGAGCCCTCTTGCATTGCTTGTGATAATACCACGTTACCACAATGCTCTTTGCACAAAATGACATGCACTGAGGGTGGTGGAGAATCAGTTCTGAGCTTCAGATATCACTCCATTGCAGTGATGCTCTGGGGCCTTCTGGTCCCTGGAGTGAGATCAAAGCCTCTTCTCAGGCAAAGCCTCATCCCAGAGGACTGTTTGAACATGAACCCCAGGGTTGCTTAGTGTGTGTGCATGGGGACTCCTTTTGCTCTGATTTCTTGGTTTCTGAAAAGGTTAGATATGGTGTGATGGAATCCTGTGCCAGTGCCATGCGAGCAAAAAGAATTCACAGTGTTGAGCAGAACAGTTAAGAATCATGAATAGGAAGATGTGTTTGGGTGTGTGTATTTGTGCAGACAAAAATGTGTGTGTGTGTCTTTGTGTGTGTGTGTGTGAGAGAGAGAGAGAGAGTGGGGAAGAGAACGAGAGAGAAGTGAGAAATGGATTTGTGGCTATGTAAAATTGTATAAATGTTATTTCCATTTTACACTATGTCATTACTCATGTTTGCAATTGGATTTTCACTGTGGTGTGGTTTGCCTGTGTTGGGGTATGGCAGAGTACACAGGTAGAGGACACAGGCCAATGCTGAAACAGGATAGTCCCCAGGTCTACCATTGAGGAACATTCCCAATCCTGGAATACGAATTTATAATAGAATCTTTTGATAATCACTATTACAACATTTGCTTTAATTACTGCATTACTGTAGGCTGTTATTGTGAGTTGGGTAAATGCTTCTTTGTGATAGATGATGAGCCAGGCACCATTCCTTGTGGTTTCATTTACTTTTTCATTCTTCATAGAGGCTTACATATTTCACAAATTCCTTTCAATGTCATTATTTTTGTATAATTGTGTCTGTGTTGATGCTCAAGGTGGCAGTGAAACTTCTGCTGGCTGTTTTACTTGCATAGGACCTGGTGTCAGTCATGTTGCCTCCCTGTGTGTCTATGCTGATTCAGGCACTGGTAGTCATGCTGCTGCTCTCTGGGTTCATACTGAAGGTTGCTGTGGTGATCATGTAATTTCCCATTTTTTGTCTGCCTATGCTTTGTGATCATCATTTTTTGCTCAGTGTGTTCCTATGTGGGTCACAAGAGTTGTGATGATGCCCTTTGTATTCCTGGTACTGAAATCAGAGATGGTCAGGCTGTTGCCCTCCCTGTCATCCTTGATGGTTGCTAAGTAATCACACTGCTGCCTAGGTGTTCCTGTGCATGCCCTTTTTGGTGGTATACTGTTGCACACTTTCTCTCTGTTGGTGGTCACTGTGGTGATCATTTTTTCTACTATCTGTGACTCTGCTGATCAGCATAGCCTTAGTCATGCCATTGTCCTCTGTCTTGGTGCAGATGGTTGAGCTGGTGGTCATGCTGGTGTCCTTCATCTATCCGCAGTTATCTCAGTGAGAGTGATGCTCTTGTTCACTGTGGTAGGCTGAATTGGTGGCCTCCAATATATTCAGGATTTTATTAATGTTTGTAATTTAGATGTGCACCCACCTGGATAGAGGAGCTGTCACTGTGGGTGGGTCCTAAGGTTTAACCCTACAGTATGGGGTGTATTTGGACTTGTACTGAAAAGATATGCAAAGTGCCTGACCTTTGTCTGGAGTTCCTATGTGTGCTTGCTAATGGTGCTGGTGTGGCTTGTGGCTTTTCTTTCTTCCTCTCTCTGAATGGTCCTGTGAATGGGGTCAACTTCTTTTGACATTTTTTAACTCCCCCTAAGATCTATAAGCTTCAAGTAAATTCCCTTCATCTATAACTGTGTCTGGTTTGGAATTTTATCTGAGCAACATGAGGCTGACTACTACACTCTCTGTGTTCCCCCTGATGGTCATGGTGGTCATCATGCTACTGTCCTCTGTCCATGCTGATTGTTGGAGTAAAGACTATGCCTCTTCTCTCTGTGCTCCTCCTGATGATTGTATTGGTGATCAGCCTGCTGCACTCTGAAGAATGTGGTGGCAGTCATGCTGCTATCCTCTGTGTCTCTCTTGATGGTTGTGGAGGTGATTACACTTTTGCCTTAAGTGTTACTGTGAATATTCATGGTAGTGTTCTAACTGTTGCACAATGTTTCTCTGTTTATGCACGGAGTGGAGGTCTTTCTGCTGCAGTCAGTGACTCTGTTGATGTTTGTAGGGTGGCGAAGTTGTCCTGTGTGTTCCTGCTGGTGGGCTGCCCTGTGTGTCTCTACTCATGGTAGCAGTGATGGTCATACTGCTGCCTTCTCTGTTCATCCTGCTAGTCCTTGTGGTGATCATGTTACTGTCTGTGTCTCTGATGATGGTTGCTGATCCCTTTGCTGGTCTCAACTGTAGTGATGACATTCCTCTGTGTTCCAGGTTATTGATCCAGATGTGGGCATGTTTCTGCCCTCTCTATTCCTGATGAGAGTATTTTGTTTCTTCATGATGATACTGGTGGTCAAGATGTTGCCCTCTCTGTCCCTGATGATGGTGCTCTGGTACTGATGTTGCTGCCATAGCTTTTCCTGCTGATGGTCATGGTGGTCTCCTGCTGCTGCTCTGTTTATCTCTACTTGATGGTCATGGTGGTGTCAGGGTGCTGCCCTATGCATTCCACCTTGTGGTCATGGTGTTTGTAATCAAGCTTCCCTTGTGTATTAGCTGGTGGTAATGGTACAGATCATGCTGAGTCCTCTGGGATCCTTTTGATCATCATGCATCATGGTCATGGTGGTTATAATGACCTCGGGGTCCTGGAAAGTGATGCAGATTTGAGCCTTGAGAGCTGCAGCAGGAACCTCCGGACTCTTTCATTCCATATGGGCCATTTGTGCAAAGGCCTCTTGCATAGGAATTCTCTGTCTTTGAGAATAATCATCTCTTCATTGTTTCCTTTGGCATATAGGACACAGCCCAGGTAGAGGCCCCCTTTGGAGACAATCCTGGAAATGTCTGACTGCCCATAATTATGACGGACTCTAGCACCTTCTCTCTTAGGTTTCCAGGATTGCTTTCCCATAAAGAAACTATTGTGACCAGAGGCCAGCCTGGGTCTTTTCTCTCCCTATCCAGTTGGCCTCTCAAGCCCTGTTATTAAAAAAAAAAAAAAAAACTGTAGTGGCTATCTCAATTAGATTCCACAGATCATATGGGACTGAATAGTCATTCATTATAATTTTCTCCTGATGTCTCAGGCTCATGAGTCCATAATTGGTCATTGATTATTAGATCTACCACTAGAGTATCAGGAGAGATTTTTGTATGTTTGATCAGAAAAATCAGAATCCCTCTTATAAACTCAGTGGCATATTCAACTTGCTTTTGGATAGCTAATTTAAGCTTGGCATAATTAATGAGTTTAGAGTAGGTGGGTACTGTGTAGCTTTCCTAGAAGGAACACCTAAAAATGTCTATGTCTCTATTCTGCTTCTTTCCCTGTATATCTTTTACTATATATGGCCCATCCAGTTTCCCAGAGGAATGGCTTTAAGCCCCGTTGTTTTGGCTTTAATGTAACATAAAATTTGACAAGAAACAAAACTCTTTAACATATCTTAATTTTATTAAAACTCAGTTTTCCCAGTAATTCCAACCCTGACTTACTAGAAACCAAGTTACTTTGATTGAACATGCTGTGTTAAACATGGCAATATTAGTGAACTCTATTTTAACATTGATGATAAAACATGGGAATGTAAACAAATGTTACAACCTATTAAAAGAGTAAAAACTGAGTTACATTTATAATCTTATGTATGAAATTAGGATTACCTGTTCACAGGTTATGACACTATGAAGTTCTTGTCTGTTGTGTTAGGCAAACCTAGTTGCCACTAGGGATTTAAACAGGTTCTTTTCTATATTTCTACTTTATTACAAATGATTGTAAATTGCATTGTAGAAAGAGCTACTAAGAGAGTTATCGAAAGACTTGGATAGTCAAATATCATGTAAGCAGTTAAGGTAAGAGAGAAAATACAGAGAACCTAATTCTTCACATGTTCATCCTTTTATTATAGACATGATGAGCATTGTTATATCTTTAGATAAGCCATAGTGATGTCGTTTCTTGGACTGCCTGGAGAAATTTTTACTTGTTCTTGAAGGCATAGTGCCAGATGGTGCTAGTGTGCCTTGTGGCTTTTCTCTCTTTCTCTCTCTGAATGGTCCTGTGAATGGAGTCAATGTCTTCTGACACTTTGTAGCTTCCCCAGGATCTACAAGCTTCAAGTAAATTCCCTTAATCCATAACTGTGTCTGGTTTGGAATTTCATCCCAGCAATGTGAGACTGACAACTATACCATCTGTGCTCCTCCTGATGGTCATGGTGGTCCTCCTGCTACTGCATTCTGTATAGGCTCATTTTATCAGTGAAGACCATGCCTCTTCTCTCTGTGTTCCTCCTGATGGTTGTATTGGTGATTAGCCTGCTGCTCTCTGAAGAAAGTGGTGGTGGTCATGCTTCTGCCTTCTATTTTCATCCTGTTACTCCTTGTTGTGATCATGGTACTGCCTCTGTCTCTGTTGATGGCCACTGATCCCTTTGCAGTCACAAGTGTAGTGACGACACTCATCTGTGTTCTAGGTTATTGTTCCAGATGTGGGCATGCTTCTGCCCTGTCTGTTCCTGCTGAGGGTGTCTTGTTTCTTGATGGTGATTGTGGTGGTTAGGCTGTTGCCCTCTCCGACCCTGCTGGCAGTTGCTCTGGTGCTGATGTTGCTGCCATAGCTCTTCCTGGTGATGGTCATGGTGGTAGTCCTGCTGCTGCTCTGCCTATCTCTACTTGATGGTGATGGTGGTGTCAAGGTGGTGCCCTCTGCATTCCACCTTGTGGTCATGGTGTTTGTCATCTAGGTTCCCTTGTGTGTTAGCTGGTGGTTAGGGAACGGGTCATGTTGAGTTGTCTGAGATCCTCTTGATCATCATGCACCTGCCTTTCCTGTCCTGTTCATGGTCACAGTCAAGGTAGTTACAATGACCTGTGGCTCATGGAATGTGATGCAAGTTTGAGCCATGAGAGCTGCAACAGGAACCTCAGGACACTTTCAGTCCATTTGTGCCATTTGTGCAATGGCTTCTTACCTTGTAATTCTGTCTTTGACAATAATCAGCTCTTCAATGTTTCCCTTGGCATATAGGACACTTAGAGGCCCCCTCAGAGACAATCCTGGAAATGTTTGACTCCCCATATTTATGATTGACTCTAGGCACCTACTCTCTCAGGTTTTCAGGATGGCTTTCTCATAAAGCAAGTACTAGGTCCAGCCTAAAATCCATGGTTTTTTCTCTCCCTATCCAGTTGGCCTCCAAAACCCTATTATAAAAAACTGTAGTGACTAACTCATTATACTGTACTGATTATGTTGGACTGAATGGCTATTCATTATAATTTTCTCCTGTGGTCTTTGGCTGATGATTCCATTATTGGTCCTTGATTATTAGCTCTACAACTAGAGAGTCAGGAGAGATTTTGGTAGGTTTCATCTGAGCAACCAGAAGACATCCTATAAACTCAGTGGCATATTCATCTCGCTTTTGGATAACAAATTTAAGCTCGGCATTATTTAGGAGTTTAGGGTAAGTGGGTACTGTGTACCTTTTCTAGATGCAACCCCTAAAAATGTTGATGTCTCTATTTTCTCTTCTGCTTCATATGACCCATCCGGTTTCCCATTGTTTTGCCTTTCATGTAACAGATAAACTTTGACAAGAAACAAAACTCTTTAACATATCTTAATTTTATTAAGACCCACTTTCCCCATAATTCCAAGCATGATGTAGTAGAAACCCAGTTACTTTGATCAATCATGCTGTGCTAAACATGGCAATATTAGTGAATTCTATTTTAACACTTATGACAAAATATGGGAATGTAAACAAATGTTACAACCTATCAATAGAGTAAAATATGAATTACATTTATAGTCTTATGTATGAAATTAGGATTCCCTGTTCACAAGTTATGACACTATGAAGTTCTTGTGTGTTGTGTTAGGCAGACCTAGTTGCCACTAGGGTTTTAAACAGGTTCATTTCTATATTTCTTCTTTATTACAAATGGTTGTAAATTGCATTCTAGAAAGAGCTACTAAGAGAGTTATCAAAAGAGTTGGATAGTGAAATATCATTTAAGCAGTTAAAGTAAGAGAGAAAATACAGAGAACCTAATTCTTCACATGTTCATCCCTTTATCATAGGCATGTAAGTATTTTTATATCTTTAGATAAGCCATAGTGATGTCCTTTCTTGGACTACCTGGAGGAATTATTTATTTTACTTGTTCTTGAAGGCATAGTGGTTTTAATGCTTGAGCTGTGTCATGTTTTACTTTCCCTTGTCAGAGTCAAGGGTCACCCTGTTTCAGGGGAAGAGTCTTGGAGGACCTATGAGATTAACCTTGGTTCTGATGTGCAGTAGTGCTGACCCTGTTCTGACAGCCATCTCTCAGGCAGTTTGAGCAGCACATGACCATTCACTACTATTGTTTATAGTTTCTGGGCAAGAATAAGTGTTACTTACACAGAAAGATGGGGGAGGTTACAAGTGACATTTCACTATAAAACTCTGCCCTCTGTCATCCTTTGAGGAAACCACTGAATCCTGGTGTGGTAGTTGAATAGATGGCACCCAATATATTCAGTGTTTTATAACGTTGTAGTTTGCATCTGCAGCCACCTGATGGTGGTGGGGTTGCTTGCTGCTGAGTCTGAGATACCAATAACCAAAATTAGAGAAGACACAAAACTATACAAATCTAAAGAAAGCCCCACATCCTAGAATGCCTTAACCATGGCAAAGATAAAGTAGAATCTCACAGTTATAACTATAAATATTAATGGTATTAACTCACCAATCAAAATGCACAAGTAATAGCGTAGGTGAAAAAGAGTGACCCCTTCCATCTGCTATCTTCAAGAAACTCACCTTACCATTAAGGATAGATACATCCTCAGGGTGAAAGAATGGAAAATGAATTTCCAAGCAAATGGAAATGAGAAACAAATTTGTGTGCCTATACTAATATTTGAAAAAAACAGACTTCAAACTAAAAATAATCATAAAAGACAAAGCAGGGCTGGTGGAAACGGCTTCACAGTTAAGATGCTTGCCTACAAGGCCTAACAATCCAAGTTTGATTCCTCAGTATCTATGTAAATGCAAATACACAAGGAGGGGCATGCATGAGGAGTTGATTTGCAATGGCTGGAGGTCATGGCATGCCCATTCATTTCCCCCTCTCTGCTTGCAAGTATATAAATAAAAATATAAGAAGAAACAAGGCCACTTTTACTAGTCAAGGGAACAGTCCAACAACAGGGTATCATAAAACTATATGCACCAAACGTAGGTGAACCACATTTTAAAAATGAAACCTACTTGACAACATATCAGAAATAAATCTAAGTATCAGCCTAGTAGACGATTTAAATAGTTTGTCATCAATACACACATCATCCAAGCAGAAAATCAACAGTAAAATCATAGATCTTAATAACATCATAGATCAATTACACCTAACAGACAGCTACAGAACATTCCACCCCAATTACACAGAATACACATTTTTCTTGGAAGATCATGGAACTGCTTCAAAATAAACCATTTATTTGCCCTAACTGCAAGAAACATAACTTCCTGAATCATATCTGAATCATATATTAAAGCTAGAAATTGACAAGATAAACTGAAAATACACCAGTTCCTGGAGACTGAACAATACACTATAAAACAATAACTGGATCATGTAAAAATTTTTTTAAATGTTAAATTTCTAGAACTGAATGATAGTGAAACACAATGTACTGAAACATATGGAACACAATAGTTAATTCTAGGGAGAAAATTTATATCACTGAAAGCTGTCATAATAAAGACAGAAATCTCAAATTAATAATTTAACCATCCACATAAAGGCATTGGAAATACAAGAACAAACCAACACTAAAAGCTAAGAAGTTAAAGAAGTAATTAAGATCAGAGCAGAAATTAAGGATTTGTAAACTAAGTAAACAATTTTAAAAATTAAAAATAAGGAGATTTAGTTCTTTGAACAAAGAAATTTAGCTCCATGTTCCTTCTGGCCTTTGCTAGCAAGAGGTGTGCATAGGCGCCTAGGAACAATGGCTGGAGTGTTGGCAGTATGGGATAGGATGAACAGTGGCCTGCTTGCCCCCTGGTCTTCACCAGGTGGGGTACATGTGGAAGCCTACTATAAATGTCACAGTGGTAGGGATTGAGTGTGAGGTCTTTGTCCCAGCAATGTGGAACTAACTGCAACAGTAATTTGGTAACACACAAGTCTGGTTGTTGATACTGAGATGAATCTAATCATGTAGATTTTGATATTTTGGAACCTGGATGCTGGAGGAATGTGGATGGACTTGGTACTCAAGTCTGCAGAAACCTCACAGAGCAGCAAGCCACATTTTATGGACTATTCTGGTTAGAGTTTGAAAATAATAAATGCAGAGAGAATTGTAGGCTTGGCTTAAGAATGTCAAAGGGATAGAAAGACAGCACATAACTTTGTTGCAATGGGGATATTGACATAAATGCAAGCTGTGTTCTTCTGTTCAAGACCTAAAAGCTTAATTAAGGTTGAATTTAAAAGTAATACACAGGACTGGAGAGATGGATGACTGGTTGATGTGCTTCCCTACAAAGCATAAAGACCCAGGCTTAATTCACCAATAGCCATGTAAGCCAGATGCACAAGAGGTGCATGAATCTAGAGTTTTGTTTTCAGTAGCTGGCAGACCGGGCAGCCCATTCTCTATTTGCCTCTCTCTCTCTCTCTCTCTCTCTCAAATAACAAATAAATAACATTCAAAAGTAATGGACTGATGCTTGTTGGAAGGTCTAGAATTTGAGAGATGTATGACTTAAAGTTTTAAAAATGAAAGCAAGTTTAAAGTTATGGGCACAGAGATTGATTTTCTTAATTGACAAATACATAACCATCATTAAGGGTGGGTCAACTGCTTTGCTTTGAAACAATGGAAGAGCTGTCTGAGGTTGAAATACATCCAAGAAAGTCTGAATGAGTTGTAATATAACTCTGTTACAAGAAAGTGGGCTAAAAGAAAATTTCTAAAGAACATGCTGTTCTTCAAGTTTGAAGATTATCCCTCCTGGATTTACAAAGTTGGCTGTGCCCCTGTACACCTGGTATTGTGTTGGAACTTTTCTCATTGCTTTGTTAAAATACCCTATTAAAAGTAACTTAAGGCAATAAGGGGGTTCATTTTGGCTAACAACTTGATGGCACAGTCTACACTAGGGGGTTAAGCATGGCTACAAGTGTGTGATCCAGAAGAACCATGAGGCATCTGATCATATTGTGTCCACAGTGAAGAGAAAAGACAGGGAAATGCTGGTGCTCAGCTCTTTATTAAACAGCCAAGTCTCCTTAGACTATGGAATGGGATAGCCAACATCAAGGGTAGATGTTCCTTTCTCAGCTAACCTACTATGAACATTTCCTCACATTAATGGTCAGCAGTTTTTCTATTGTGGTTCTAAGTCCAATCAAGTTAACATGGTTCATCATCACATCTAGATATTTTATTTAAATATTCAAATCATGTTTTGTTTTCAAATGAATTATGACTTTTATAAGATATTTCCACTGATTCATTTCTAAATATTTTTTTTCAAATTTCTTCATTGGATGGAAACTCCTTTTCTCAACTTATTCACAAAATAGATTCTTGAGATAACCCTTTTTTTAAATAGAGAATTTAATAGGTGTAGGCCCTCTTGTAGCCCACAATTGATGGTAGCTTGATATTGGAGAGTGGGCTTATGTTTGGATATGGTTCTGACTTGTTTCCCAGCTTCAGCTATGGGTCCCATACCAGTGAGGGGATCAGTTAGCCAAATTGAGAGCAGTTGGTTCCCCACCATGGCTGTGTGCCACCACTGCACTTGTGTGGGCATCACAACAAGTTATTTGCTGCTAAGTAGGTTAGACCATGCGTTGCTTCGACAGATATTGGTCCTTTTCCCCCAGTCGCCCATGTAGCACCTTCTGGCACTAGACACGCTGACTGTCTGCGGACTGACTCTCTTCAAACTTCCAGCCATGCCATTCTAATTTGCATGTCAATCACATAAGGTGTCTTCAGCAGTAGGGTCTTACCACTAGCCTTTGATGGGTCATCAAGTACTCTGACAGAAATCTGTCTGTCTTTTAGGAAACCTTGTAGGTCTCTCTGATCAAAAGCTCATTGTGGATGATAGCCACCCCATCATACCTCAAAAGGGCCCCGGCTGAAACTAAGAAAAATTGGAGAAACAAGCAAGGGGGCTGTTTTCCAGATGAACCGGATACCAGCACAAGGGGGAAGGAGATCAGCACAGAGAAAAATCAACTCCTACCAAATCAGAGAGCCAGAGCCTCAGAGGCCCCCAACACCTCATCACTGAAGCAGACCAAAAATGAACCCAACATGGCTCAGGGAAATTTTGCGGAAGAGGGGGCGGAAAGAATGTCAGAGCCACATGTTGGGTCATGATATGCAGAGACATTTAGCTTACCCATAACTGTGGGCTAACTCCACAATGCATGACCCGTATACCTCAACAAGGAGGGGCCAAGGGGAGGGGGTAGGTCACGGATGAGCCTAATAATGGTACCAAACTGACTGTATTTGCTGAATACAAAACTAACGAATAAAGAAAAAAATTGAAGATGGGAGAAAAAATAGATTCTTGATGTTTGGTTGTTTTGTAAATTCCAACTTCTACCCATTTAAACATTTCTTACAGTGTTACTAATAAATCTGCCATCTAAAGTCTACAGGGTCAAAGCCTGTGTGTTGGTTCTCATGATTCACAGTGACAGACAGAGTTGCAAATTCATATGTGTGTGTCTGGGATCCGAATTAATCATGGTTCTCTAGAGGAATAGAGCCAATAGAAAGAATTGTATTCATAGGGAATTTATTGGATTAGCTTATGAGAGCCCAACAATAGTAGTTTGCAGGCCCAAGAATCAGGGAACCTCACAGCTGCTCAGTCCATGAGGCTGGATGCCACAGCAGTCCCAATCTGGAACTGAAGGCCTGGAGGCTTCCTGCAGAAATGCTGGTCTTCAGTCCACTCTGGTCTTCAGTCCACTCTGGAAGGCAGCCTGTAGCACCAGAGCCAGGTGTGAGGAAGGGATTCATTTCTCCCAGAGCTTCCTTAGATAAAGCCCCCCTCTGAAGGTGGACACCCCCTCTGAGGGAATGGCTCACCCTGGGGAAAGGACTTCCGCCTTCAGTTAATTCTTCCTGGAAGTAATTTTAGAGACCTACTCACGAGGAATGTCTGTATATTCCTAAACAGATCAGGTTGACAGTGAAATGTAAGCATCACAAGATCTTTCACTGTGAGATCTCAATTTGTGATAATCCTGAGACCCTGAAGTTCAAGGTGCACTATTTCAGAGGAGTGTCTCTTCCGTTTAGACACATATATTAAGGAGTACTACCAGTCAGATTATTGTCAAGTATCCTAGTTTCATGTGAGAATGTCAGGTGTATCAGTCTTCCTCCACTGTGTGCTTCTCCTCTGCATTACTTCTCTTGATTTGTCTGTTTCCACTTATTCCTGGGCATCCATAAATGCAACAAAGAGTATAGTATAAGAAATTTTAAGATGGTGATGACACTCAGATGGGAGCTACTAGGATCTTTGGGGAATAAACTGGGATATATTTGAAAATAACTAAGAGAGGAAGTGGGTGATAGAAGAAAATTTCTGGTTTGAGAAGCAAAGTTGCATATAAAACTTTATTGAGTGGGTATGCCTCGAGTCGATCTCTTTGGAATTGGCCAAGTTTGGGGAGTTCTCCCTTCAAGATAGAAAATGCAGAATATATGGTCAAATGGGGAGTACAAGTTAACACAAATTTTCATAATATCTGCCTCCATAGCCAGCACCATGTTGGGGATGCTATCAAACTGTTTGTCCAGATGAGTTTCCTGGTACTTTGAATGGATGTCCCCAAATAGACACTGGAGTTTCATTCAACCTTATAACTTAAATTCCCAGTCACCTGACAAGAGGAGATGTCACTGTGGGCAGACCCTAGGATCCATTCCCAAAGTTTTTGGGGGGGCAGATCTGTTTCCAAGCAAAAGACATACAGAGTGCTGGAGTTCTGCCAGCATGGAGTTCCTGGAATGTGCTTGCCTGTGATGGTGGTGATTGCTCTTTTTTCTCTCTGCCTGGCCCTGTGAGAGTGGGCCAGCTTCTTCTGCCATTATAGAATTTCCCTTCTATTTGTAAGCTCCAATATATCCATTACTCACATAATTTGTGTCTGGTTTGGAAGCACTTCCCAGCAACTCAGGCTGTCAACTACAGGGTTGGAGCCTGATCATGAACACTGGTGAGCAGGGAACTCCATCAGCATTCTCCCCTTGAGTCTTTTTCTTTAAAAGATGTCTCATTACTTACCATACCCAGATGATTCAGTTCAGGGCATCTTTCCACTTGTCTCAATGCAGAGCAGCTGGCCCGTTCTGAATGGCGGTAATTTTTTACCCATTTCAGCTCAAGTGGCTGCTGTCTCTGTCCAGAGACCTGATTTGTCTGGGCTCAGGAAGGGCAGGCACACCTGGGTGTGGGTGAGCACCAGAGCTGACTGGATGACACTGGATCAGATTCTGAATTCCAGTTCTGCTGCAGAAGACAGATGGTGTCACATCTTTTTGATTCCCTCTATTAGTCCCATTCCTAATTTCTCCTCAACAACTACTGATTTTGCTCAAATCCTGAAGTTGTGTTCAGTCCTAGCAACATTTTTCCCATCTATTTAGCAGTGTGTTAAACCTATGCTTCCTAACAAACAATTTTTCAAAGATTTTTAGTACTTTTTTGTGACATGTTATGATTTCTAGATTTTTTATCAAAAATTTTTGTCAGCTATCTTTGTAGATAAAATTATTCAATATATCCTTTGTTTTAATTTTTTACCAAAGACTGCATGATGTTTTATTTTCCAAATGTGAAATTTGCTAGTAGTGACTTAGTAAAATTCATGTATATTATAAAACAAATACTATTTGAATCACATGGGAATTAATAACCAATACATTGAAATGTTAGAGATGGTTGAATATATCCAGGAGAAAACAATATGAATTAATATCTAATTATTTTATTAGAAAGGCTTCTAGCTATAAATGGTTGTTTAAGAAAATCGTTGTCAAGCCGGGCGTGGTGGCGCACACCTTTAATCCCAGCACTTGGGAGGCAGAGGTAGGAGGATCGCCGTGAGTTCGAGGCCACCCTGAGACTCCATAGTGAATTCCAGGTCAGCCTGTGCTAGAGTGAGACCCTACCTCGAAAAACAAAAAAACAAAAAAAAAAAAAAGAAAATCGTTGTCTATCTTCCTGACAATAAGCACTGAGTGTATAATTCTCTCATCAAGGTCTTTCCATCTCACTAGAGTCACTGCAGACCATGGATCTTAGGGAAACCTTGGGCCATTGTTCTTATAGTTTTTCGTTATCCCACATTAGCCTCTTAAACACCAAATAATCTCCATGCAGTGATAATACTTGTTTTCATTCATCTTTTTCTCATGGAAGATTCTGACTTTGTTTCCTTCCTTTGTTTGCCCCTGAACTTCTAAATCTAAGATTCTGATCAACTTGATTTGTGTTGCTGGCACACATTAATGTTATTGCTGCAAATATTCCAGATAAAATGTAAAAAGCATGAAAATCTAGGGCATTAGAAGGACTAACTCTTGAGGCTGATAACCTGGTGAAGGACTTAAAAGTGCTTGCTTGGTAAGGCTTCTGGCCCAAGTTCAGTAACCAAGCCACATATATAGGTTGTTTAATTTTTTATTTATTTCTTCATATATTAATTTGGGATATATATATATATATATATATATATATATATATATATATATAGAGAGAGAGAGAGAGAGAGAGAGAGAGAGAGAGAGAGAGAAAGAGTATGAATATGAATATGAACTGGAGCACCAGGGTATCTCTTGCCTTTGCAAGCGAACTCCTGATGCATGGACCACTTTGTGCATCTGACTTTATTTTGTCACTGGGGCATTGAAGCCAGACTGTCAGGCATTGCAAGCAAGCACCTCTTACCTCTGAGACATCCCTCCAGCATGCTACTTACTTTAGTGATATAGGTGTGTCGCATTAATTTGCAGCCTGGTTTGTGTGCGCATGTGCACATGCACACACACACTACAAATGAACAATTTTAATATATATATTTATATATATATATTAAATATATGTAAATATATTAATATTAAAATACTATATTAGTCTATATATAGAGAGAGAGAGACAGAGAGACAGAGAGAGAGACAAGTTCTATACTTACAGGCAACAAACCATGGTATTTCCCTCCCCTTGCCCACTTTCCCCTTTATCCTTCATAACTCTGCTCACCATCATATCCCCTCTCTCGCTCTCCATTAGTCTCTCTTTTAATTAGATATTCTCATATTTTTCTCCTATTATGTGGGTCTTGTGTGGGTATTGCTAGGCACTTGGAGGTCCTGGATATCAAGGCCAAATTCTGTCCAGACAGTTGCATGTAAAGAGTGGTACCCTTCCTTTGACTCTTACATTCTTTTTGCCACCTCCTCCACAATGGACACTGAGCCTTGGAAGGTGTGAGATGTTTCAGTGCTGTACCCTCCTCAGTCGCTTCTTCTCAGCACTATGTTGCAACTTGGGTCATACCAGTGGTCATTGCCATCTGAAAAGTGAAGGTTCTCTAACCAGAAGTGAGAGTAGCATTAATATATGAGTGTGAACATTAAGTGTATTGCTTTCAGAGCAATTTGGTGAAAGCAATATATGCATTTATCCAGACAAGAGCAGGCTTTATAACCCTAAGGCTCATGACTCCCCTGCATTAGTCTTTTGATTAGGTTTTCAGTACAGGCACATATTCCCTCCAATAGACTGGGCCTTCAGTCCAACTAAAGAGCAGTTGGTTTTCCCCACAGCAGACATGCTACTTTTGCACTAGTTCAGACAATTTGCCTGTTTGGCCAAACTTGAGGTTTCCACTCTCCACTGTTTTCACTGATGATGTATTCTGCATACAGTGTATCTTTTTCCACCTTTCAGTTGGTTGGACTACAGTGTGTTTTTCTGCTCAGCACCAGCTTGATTTCTCAGTGACTTTGCAGCTCATGCATGTGGAGTCTTCAGCAATAGGGTCTTACCATCTCCTTCTCAAGGGAAACCAAAGGCCTTGGCAATAGTCTATAATGTTTTGGAATCAACAGGGACCTCCATGGCCAACAACTCACGGGAGGGTATCCCTTACCTGGCACTAAAATTTGTCTAGTAACAATCTATGGCTTCTGGATGTGCCATTATTTGAGAAAGTAGATTTTCATATGTCTTATTCATAGTACCTTGAATTTTGATTGACCCTCCCCCACCTTTCTTTTATACAATCTTTTCCCCTGTCCTTGCTTAGGCCTTTCCCCTCCCTGTAATCTCTTCTTCTACTTACATATATGCAAAACCATCCCCTTAAGACCTTCCCTCTCCTCCCTCACTTATAGCCTTTTCCTAGCTTATGAGGCTTTGTTACTGATTTTTGGTTCCAGATCACACACAAATCTATACATCTGTAGCTAGGCTCCAAATATGATGAGAACATGAGAGAAAACATGTTTGGCTTTCTGGGCCAGGGTTACCTTACTTAGTATAATCCTTTCCAGATCCATCCATTTCCCTGCAAATTTCATAATTTCCTTTTTCTTTACCTCTCAATACAATTCAGTTGTTTAGATGTACCATATCTTTATTATCCGTTCATCTGTGGATGGACATCTAGGCTTATTCCATTTCCTAGCTATTGTGAATAGAGCAGCAATAAATATGGTTGTGCAAGTATCTCTCTGGTAGTGAGAGAGTCATTAGGATACATGCCTAGGAGTGCTATAGCTGGATCATATGGCAAATCTATTTTTAGCTGTTTCAAGACCTCAAAACAGATTTCCACAATGGCTGTACCAGATTACATTCCCACCAACAGTGCAGAAGGGGTTCCATTTTACCACATCTTCCCCAACATTTATTGTCCTTTGTTTTCTTGATGGTGGCCATTCTGACTGGAGAGAGGTGGAATCTCAAGGTAGTTTTAATTTGCATTTCCCTGATGGCTAAGGTTGTAGAACACTTTTTTAGATGTTTATATGCCATCTGTATTTCTTCTGATGAGAACACTCTAATTAGTTTCATAGCCCATTTTTTCATTGGGTTGTTTGATTTCTTATTGTTCTATTTTTTTGAGTTCTTTGTCTATGCTGCATATTAATCCTCTGTCAGAGGTGTAGCTGGCAAAGATTTTCTCCCATTCTATAGGTTGTCTCTTTGCTCTATTCATAATGTCTTTTGCTGTACAAATGCTTTGTAAATTCATGAGATCCCATTATATTAAGAAAGTCATTACCTATGCCAACATGTTGAAGGGTTTCCCCTACTTTTTTCCTCACCTCAACAATTTCAGAGTTTTATGTCTGATATTAAGGTCCCTGATCCACTTGTATTTGATTCTTGTGAATGGAGAAAGACAAGGATCTATTTTCATCTATCTACATATAGATATCCAGTTTTCCCATCACCAGTTGTTGAAGAGGCCAAAACAATTTTGAACAACAAAAATAAGGCTGGTGATATCACTATACCCAATTGTAAACTATATTACAATACCATAGTAACAAAAACAGCATGGTATTGACACAATGACGGACATGTAGATCAATGGAACAGAATAGAGGACCCAGATGCCAATCCAGACAGATACAGCCATCTGATTTTTGACAAAAAATGCCAAAAAATATTCAGTGGAGAAAAGACAGCCTCTTCAACAAATGAAGATTTTTTTTTAATTAAGTGTCTCCTTTATATGTGTATAATCCATGTGATGCTATATGTTGCCACAGAACCAGGGTCTGTCAGGTCAGTTGCAGAGCTGGAGCACACCACAGGGTATACTCTTCTCCTCATGTCACGCTTGTCCATTCACATGGATTTCTGTAGGATGGAATTTCTTAGAATGGACACAATGAACAGCTTTATTAAGGATAAAGCTTTCAAAACATGGTGCTAGGTTACAGCTCTGAGTATAGCAGGGGCACAGAACAATCTGCAACATGTTTCTGCCCTAAGGGTGACTTGAGGACACCTGGTGCAAGGATGAGGCTCAGGAATTCTTGTCTGTCCTCCCATTCTGTGTCATCATTCATATCCCAGCAATGCAGGGCTCAGGTGAGCACTGGCCTCTAGTGACCTCTGCAATGTGGAAGGTTCACATAGCAATCAATTGTTGGTCTGGGTAGCTATGAGGAAGGAAAAAATGCCTGGATGTGCCTTATTCTAAGGAGCTCCCATTATGGTATGACTCAGGGCCCACTAAACTTCTTAATATCCCAGATTTAGGCTCCCAGCCATCATTACACAGATTTTAAGACAAGAAGGATCACAGATTAAAATACTTTTTCTCTATGTCCAGAAAATTCAGTCTAATTAAAACATGGAGTTTCTTTAGAAAGTAGAAATTAAGTAAAGGGCTAAGGCAGAGGGACAGTGAAAGCAGTCTTAAGGGGAGAAGATAGTTGAAGACAAGTGATATGAAAACAATGGGGGTGGATATAGGAATTGAAAGGGGTTAAGAAGGGATGAGAGCATGGAGATGGACAATAAGACAAAAGTTGTAAGAAATCTAAATATTGAGTATATTTAACAAAGTAAATAGGAAAATAGTAAAATGGATGCAGGTATCCTACATAGATTGATAATGTTGCCTCTAGAAGCCATGGGTTGTCATATAATAATATCAGTACCAAGCATGGGATATACTTCAATTGGTTGTTGGCCAGGTAATCCTCTGAGGTTTCCCAAGCAAAACAAGCTATTTCCATGGCTCTTCACTGCCTACCAGAACTGAAATGTACGATCCTTTGCTTAGAACACTATACCCACTGGATGCAGGACATAGAGAAATCAATTGATGCTGAGACACAAGATTCCTTCCTGGTGGCTAATTTTCATAATGACATAAAGTGCTATGCAGAAAAATGTCATCAAAAAAATCACCTCGTGGTGAATCCTGCATTCTACTACCCTCATCCTCCTGGAATTCTGTGCCCTCCATTGCAAAGATGTATCCTCTGCTGTGATAGTGTCATGAAGGTTACAGAGGTGACCAACAGCTCTGTGATTGAATTCAAGGCCCTCTTCAGTAGAGGGAATTCATGTCTGATACTGAAAATCAGGTGAAAAGCCCATGCCATGGGAGAAAGTAGTCCTTTGCCATGAAACTGCTATTGTACTATTGATAATAGATGAGTTGTCAAACTGCTTCCTGAATATTTATCTTCATATCCACAGATTAGTTTTGCTCTCAACCACAATCAGAAAAGCTTTTAAAATCTTTTTTTTTTCAGGGTTGGGGAGATTGTTCACTGGTTAATGTGCTTCCTTCAAAGACAGCTGGCATGAGATGGCATGGTTGGTTCCACAGTACCCATTTAAATTCAGATGCACAAAGTTTTCCGTGCATGTGGGGTTTACTTGCTGTGGCTAAAGGCCCTAGCATGCCCATACTCACACAAACTGTCTCTCTCTCTCTCTCTCTCTCTCAATATTTTTCTTCCAATGGGAGACCATCAGGGCAGGGAATCAAATTAGGGGCAGTGTTGAAAAAAGTGACTGATGAAAAAAGTGCTCAGAAAGACATACATCATCCCTTCAAGTGCTCAGGGAATATGGTGGATATGGGACAGAAAAAATGTAAGAGCTAGAGGATGGTGAAGAGACCTGTGGAATTCTTGTACTGGTCCATGTAAAGGCCAGTGCACTCACCAACATATAGCCTGCACAAGATCTGCACATGATAGAGTTATCACTCTGTTACAGAAGAGTGGCTTGGGAGTCCATACTCACCCTAGAAAGATAATGACAGTTATAGGTTGCAATAGAGGGAGAGACATTCTCTACCATAGTATAGTTACTTGTGAGGAGAAGAACAAGAAGTATAGTGAGACCTAAGTGGAAAGGAATGGTAATATATGGTACATATGATCAACATCCAATAGATATGTATGAAAATGCCAAAAAAATGCAAAAAGGAAAAATATTTTTCTTTTTAGAACAAGACATAGGTGGATAAAATTGGATACTTCAATAGCTTTATCTACAATTGGTTTTTAACAGAGAAACAAACAGAAAGGACACAGGGTTACCAACATGATGGTGATGGTACAGTAGAAACATATAAGAATATGCACAAAGGCTGGCAGCAGAAACTTTTGGACAGTGTGTCAACTAAGGAGAGAGAGAGAACAACTTGAGTAGGTATAATGTGGTGTTTTGAAAATAAAATGGCCCCATAGGCATAGGGATTTGAATGTTACATCTCCAGGTGATAGTGCTGGTTGAGAAGCTTTTAACCCTTTAGGAGAATCTTCCTTGAGAACGTGTGTCACAAGAGGCAGTCCTTGAGGTGATAAAGCCAGCTCCAAGTCCCATTCACTCACAATTTTCTACCAGTTGATGTGATGGTGTGAAGCCACTTTTCTGCTCTTGCCATGATTTCCCAACATGTTGAGCGTTTCCTTCAAGAACACGAGTTAAAATACATGTTTTTCACCCCTAAGTGACGTGTGGTTGTGTATTTTGTCCCAGCATTAAGAATGTAAGTGGCATAGAATAAACATCTGCTTCATACATGGGGGTCTGTATTCTCCTAACTCATGTCTGCAGAAGAGCTACACATTCCCAACAATGTAGGTCACACAGCTGATGTCACACAGAACATGGGGCAATATCTCTATTTAGAAGAATGATTGAGCTCTTAATGGGATGCTGTGCACACTCTTCCCTAGGGATTGAAACTACAAGTAAATACTAGTGCTGCTCATATAAGTCACTTAAGCAATTTTATAATGTGACATCTGTACCTAGTTTCTACCAAGGAACTATTCTAAGTACTGGATGATGGGAAAGAACACATCCAAACACCCCATGTGTATTCTAGCATGGGAAGAATGGTTATAGATAAATGGTACATTTAACTGAATGAGCAACTGAAAGGAAGTGGAAACAAGATTGTACACAGCATAAGATTACTCAACATTTGAGGTAAAGGCCTTTCCTCTGCAGTATCCTTAAGGGAAGAACAAGACCCCTGGTCACAGAGGATCCACACCTGACCATGGGAAAGAAGGACTTTATCCACATGACATGCTTATCTCATTGTTACAATCAAGAGCCAGCATAGCACATTTCTGAATTGAGGACTTCTTCCTAAGTGAGTTCATTCTCCTGAAGAAGTTACCAGGGTGTTTAAAAAACAAACATTTGCCTTATTAACCCAAAACATTTTATTAAATCAGAGCCATTACTGCCAGTATAAGTAAAGTTGAGTAAGGGGGCTGGAGGATTAGTTAAATGAACATTTCTACTGGAGCCATAGAAATAGCCCTCCAACAGTAGTGGAACTGAATGCTCTCCACGGCGACAACATTAACCATGTCATGCTCCTGAGGAACATATCCAGAAGGGAGATTGAGGGAATCCAGGGTGAAAAAGATGCTGTCTTCCACCACACCAGTTCTTCCATCCATGCTGGTAATGCATACCTGTGATGAAAAATGACCTGTGATGAGCATAGAAAACATACCCCACCCCAAAAGGCATGACGTCTTCTCCATTTCAGGCTCAGCAGCAAGCAACCCCACCCTGGCACTGATTATCAACCTTGACCCATGGCAACACCTAGGTGTAGTTTAAACAGCTTTCTTCAGATAACACCTCCCAGAAATTAAAGCAGAGTGTGTGGGTCTCTGAGCTCTGTATTTATGATGAGTGACATTGGTCTAGGTACCACTCACAAATATGAATCTACTTCAAGACTGTCAATATCATTCTTAGACTGAACTATGCTAGTTCTTTTTCACATTATTTATTGGAATGTGTGCATGTCTGAGAGAGAGACAGAGACAGAGACAGAGACAGAGAAAGAAATGCCATGTGTAGCTGATGCATGCAGGTGGGTAGGTCTTTATAACCTGTATGCATTCTTGGGGCAGCTAGTGGAGAATATCAGATGACCTTGTACCTGCATCACATGTCCAAAGAAGTCTCTCACTGAAATCATGCCTGTTAATATTCAGTGATGTTGGTGACCTGCAAGCCTGCGATTCACCTGTCTCCATTCCCTACAGAACTGGGGCACTTCTCCTGTCTCTGACCACACACATCTGGGGTAACAGCTGTGCGTGGCCACATCCATCCCCAGCTTTTTATGTGGGTGGCTTAGCAAAGAACTCAGACTTTGTTAAGCCATATTAGGCCCTCACACTAGCATCCCAACATTTAAGAAATTTATGTTGGTTAAAATTTTTAAACTAAGTGTTACTCCCAGAGCATCCTAATACCAAGCAAGTGACATAAGTTCTATGTTAGCATCCTGCATATTTTAATGCATAATTCCTTAAGGAACACTTCCGTTTCAATATGTTTCCTCTCAGACAAGAATATATTAGAAAATATACCTAATAAAATCCTGGGCAAGAACACAATAGACAGCCAGTACTGACAAAAGCATCCTGGTAACAAATTACCTCATTCATGTTCTTACTGCTGACAGCGCTCACAGCATGTACACTGACATTTGAAGTGCCTGGATGGATGGAATACTCAACGTGTATCAAGTCACCTGTGTAAGGCATAAACCCTAAAACAAAAAAAATGATTTTAGAGTTGAATCACTATGTCACTTAAAGTAGTCATGTGAAATATCCTAAAGACTTTTGTCACTGGAAATCATTGGCACACCTTCTACTGAATGTAAATTTTCCAAATGTTTCAACAGATATCTGGTACATCTTCATGTTAGAAGGGAAGATTATACTCCTTTAGACACTAATCCACCTCCACTGTGTTATCATACTCAGAGGTTAAAAAAAATCAATTATTTACCAGCAGCAACATTTTGGGGGTAGTAAGGAAATACTTGGTTGGTCATATCACCATGTCCTTTGGTACAAACTGATGTACATAGTAGGAACACATTGTGGATCATTGATTCCCGCCAGTATTACTTACTAGTCTAGGAAAATCTATCTGCATTTCACCAGTAGAGTTCAAAAATGAGAAGGGGAAGAGAAAGGAGGAGAGAAAAAAATGTGAGAGAAAGATGGTTATCTGTAACATTCCGTTAAAATGAATGAGGTAGTTTGAATATAGTGTCCTTTGTATTTGTAGGATAATTTCGTACACTACAGATTAAATGGAGACACTATGGTGAGCAAAGTCTACAATAACAGCACCAAGAAGGCAGAAATAAAGGACTCTGTGTCCCAGGATGGCCAGAATTCCATGGTGAACTGATTATCGCAAAAAAAAATATTTAAAAAGATTCTGAATAGAAATTGAATACCAGTATGAATGAAAAGTGTCAACAGACATTAGTGATTGCATTTACATATTATAAGTTAGAGCAGGGATTAAAAATGGCATATTCATTATTATATTCTACCTCATTTCCAATTCCAAGGCCATCTCTCACATTCTCAAGGTCTGTTAACTCAAGGCAAGTTGATTACACTAACAGTTCTTGTTCTATGCATCTCTAAAAATGTAAATCATACCTTTGGTAACAAGGCGTAGAGAAAAGCCAGTTTCTCTGCTAATATAAACTGCATCCTGTGTCACAGCAGTGACACACCTAGTAATGACTTTGGTTTCAAGGTCTGGTGAATCAATGAAGTCAAAAGAATGTGATCCAGCTTTCACCTGTAAGAGAAGGAAAGTCACATCAACTAAAGTAAAAGTCCACAGGAGAAACATGTATAACTGCCAAAGGTTCACCATTCAAACAGGTGCCATGAAGTGAACTGGCCTGTCACTCCTCTACAGAGGCTTTGACAATATGATTCCTGACTCAGAGACCAAAGGCTTCATTAACAGCAAGAATGGAGCCTTGCTAAAGAGGAAATCTTAAGCAACTCCTGTCGCCCTTAGCCCACATATTTCACATGCCACATACAACATGGGCCAGGGATAACAGTAAAATGGTGACTGCATATGGATTGTTAAGGAATATTTAAGGGTTGCAGAGGTGACTTAGTGGTTAAGGCACTTGCCTGTGAAGCCAAATGACCCAGATTAGATTCTCCAGTATCCAAATAAGCCAGATGCACAAGGTGGCACATGCATCTGAACTTTGGTTGCAGTGGCAAGAGGCCCATTCTCTCTCTCACTCTCTCTCCCTCTCTCAAATAAATGCATAAATCAATAAAAGTAAGAGTATTTAAAATGTGAGGCAAACACCTTTGTTTGAAGCTTTAGATTTCTAAATTGAGAAGTAAAATGGCCTTCCTTTCTAGGAATCCAAAATTGCAAAGGGAAAAATTAAAGTCTACACACATCTAAGTAGGATAGCATACTTACCGTAATTACAATTAGAAAAATATCTTGTAAATTCTTTCTGAGAGAATTCTTTATCCTGAACCACCAAAGGGCAGTATTTGAAGGGACTGACATTTTACATATATATGAAGGGAGAGATAGTGGTGTTACCTAGGGATTTGTGGTAGAGCAGAAGCAGGTAAACAGAGGGAGAAACAAGTGACAAACAGGCATAGTAACAAAAATCACTGCAACCACATATTAGATCATCCCATATTCTCTGCACAGAGGAGGGGAATATTAACTTTCATTCTGTGCTGTCATGAGTATTTGTGTTAATCTAACAAACATGGCCAAGCTCCCACTGGAATAAGATACTCTCCATGAACTTGGTCTTACATTGATTGCTTTCAATGTATGAGATGCTTCATCTTCCTCCACAAGTGCAGTAACTGTTTGTCCGACTGTCAAAGGCACATCACCCATCACCACGGCAGAATTGAAGAAGATGGATTCATTGATCCAACCATAGTCATTATAGAAAGATGTTATGGTTCCCCGAATAGTGTTCAGCTTGGAGAATCCTATGATATGGGCAAACAAAGATTACATTAGATTACATCATAGGCACCGACACTCTACTCAGAAGTAGGATGACCGTTTGGATAAACCTGTGCTCTTCACCAAAGGAGGCAGCTGTAATACCTGTCCACAGTATTGTTGTGAATGTTGAATGACACCTACATGGCAGCTGTTTCAAGATGTGTCTGATCTGCCCATGTACAAGTGCAAATGCTTTTGTGATCATGAGAACTGTCTATGAACCCTGTTTCTTGAACTGCCCATTATTGCCTCAATATCACTTCCTCAACACCACCACTGCCAATGGATGAACAGCTTCTCCAGATTGTTAAAATCCCCTCAGTGAGATTGCTATGAGATGTGGAGAGGCAGAAACATGTATACACAGGGAATTTTTTATTGTACATAAGCACAATAGATAGTCAATATTTTGGGCTGTGGGTTCAGAAGTAGTCTGCCTGCTAATGGGTCATATGCCCTCCTTTAGCAAGGTCCCTATGACTTTGACATCTTGGCTTCATAGACACCCATCCATGGGGAGCTAGGGCATCTTCAGATGCAGTGTAGTACTTTAGCTTCCAAGGGGAAAGGAAGAACTACAATAATCATCAAGCTGTTATGTCTGTCCCAAGCTCTATGAACTTGTCCAAACCCCTCCCCCTTTTAAGTGAGGGGCTCCATTTCTGAGACAAGTCAGTGGAGGGAGTTCTAACTGTTGGAGACCGAGGGGACAATTCTGACAAACCTTCATTCAAGATGGCAGTAGCCACCCTCAAGAGAGTTGAGGTCACAGATCAAGGGCAGCCTAGTTCTTTCTTGGAGAGAATGGAGAAACCCTTTCTCTAGGCCCCTCAAGATGGCGGCATTCCCCTCCCAAGGCTCCGACTGCGTCTCGAAGCCCCATGGTTGAGAACAACCTTAATCACGAGTGGAGACGAACGCACTCCCAAGGAAAAGTACCTTCTAGCTGCAGAGCCTGGACTTCGCTGGATTCCTGCCTCCTCTGGAAAAAGCCCAAAACCCTGCGCAAAAGACTCATCACGACGCTCATGCCTCCGTTCTTGGTGAGGATTCTGAAGAGTAACGGAAGGGGAAGTGGTCGACCAGTCTGTTGACTAACGGAAGAGGAAGTAGTTGGGGGTCCTAGGTGTGACCTCTCAGGGCACAGCTTCCGGTTTCTCTTTCTCCACCCTCCGGGTTGTACCAGAACACCTGGGGATGGTCCTCACTTGAGCCAGGAACAGTACACCACCCAAGAGGACTCGCAGGCTCCCTGACAAGCTTGTTATCTGGGGAAACCAGGGAACAGTCCACCTCTTCCCACTGCCCGTCCACTGAGGGCCACTCTGATCATCACTTCCCTTCTATGACCAGGGAGAGGCGCTGGGTGGAGACATATGGTCCCTCCCTCCATTATGACATCACCCCTAGGAAGGTCTCTGGAAATTCTGTTTTAGCCTGAGCCCCAGCGTTGCTCAGCGTGGGTTCATGGGGCTCCTTTTGTTTTCACTTCCTTTTTTTCTGAGAGTTTTGGATGTGCATTTGAAATGTGTGGAATCCTGTGGTAGTGCCATGCCAACCAAAAATAATTCACAGTGTTGAGCAGAACAATTAACCGTCATGAATAGGACTGTTCATCAATAGGGTGTGTATTTCTGTGCAGTCACGTTGTGTGTGTGTGTGTGTGTGTGTGTGAGAGAGAGAGAGAGAGAGAGAGAGAGAGAGAGAAAGAGATGCACTTGTAGCTATATAACATTTTGTAGATTGTATTTTAATTTTACACTGTATCATTGTTCATGTTTGCTCTGGGATTTTCACTTTGGTGTGGTTTGCCTGCATTGGTGTATGGCAGAGACACAGGGAGAGGACACAGGCTGAGCTGAAACAGGGTAGGCACCATGTCTACCACTGAGGTGCAGTCCCATTCCTGAAATAAGAATTTATAATAGAAACGTATGATAATCATTATTACAACTTTGGCTTTAATTACTGCATTATTATAGTCTGTTATTGTGAGTTTGATAAGTGCTTCTTTGTGATGGATGATGAGCCAAGCACCATTCCTTGTACTTTCATTTACATTTTGATTCTTCATAGGCACTTACATGTTTCACAAACTGATTTCCATATCAGCCAAAAACATTTTTTTGTTGGATTACAACTTATGTCCTCATTTTCATATTCCTGATTCTCATGGTACTTTAGGCATATTTTGCCCTTTTCTTGAGGTTAGAATTGAGATTTTTTTTTGGTTTGTCGAGGTAGTCTCTCACTCTGGTCCCGGCTGACCTGGAATTAACTATGTCATCTCAGGGTGGCCTGGGACTCAGGGCAATCCTCTTACCTCTGCCTCCCCTGTGCTGGGATTAAAGGTGTGCACCACCATGACCAGTTTAGAATTCATATTTCTGATTTGAGGTGGTTCTTTTTTCTATTGTAAGAAATTAAAGCTAAGCCGGTCGTGGTGGCGCACGCCTTTAATCCCAGCACTCGGGAGGCAGAGGTAGGAGGATCGCCGTGAGTTCGAGCCCACCCTGAGACTCCATAGTGAATTCCGGGTCAGCCTGGGCTAGAGTGAGACCCTACCTCGAAAAACCAAAAAAAAAAAAAAAAGAAAAGAAATTAAAGCTATAGGCTACTATATTCACTGCTTTAACTGTATTCCATATATTCTTATATGAGTTAATTGAATTTCATTAAACTGGAACATATGCTAAATTTTTCTTTGGGATTTACTAAAATGATTTATTATTTGAAAATCATTGCATTTTACTATTAGATTGCTTACACTTTTTAAGATTTTGCATTCTCACACAAGTTGTGATGTTTTTTTTTTTTTTGTCCTTGGTCAAATGAATGTTGTTTTTCTTTTACTTTGATAATCTTACTTCTTATATTAATGGAGTATGGTTCTCTTTAAATATTTTGTTTTAAAAAGAAGCCACCTTGTTTGTATTCATCATGCAGATTTTTTATCCCTTTAATGAGAGATAATTACATTGACAAAGTGATAGCTAAATTTTCATTAACTCTTTTCCGTTTTCTTTTTCTCCCGTTTTATTGAGGTAGAGTTTTTCTTTATCTCAGGCTGACCTGAAAATCCCTCTGTAGTCCCAACCTGGTCTCAAACTCATAGGGATCTTCCTACATCGTAGGGAGTAAAATTAAGTGCCACCACACCCAGGACGAAGGGAGGGATGGGGGGGGGCGGCATGTCCAGATAGAGAGCGAGAGAGAATGAATGGGCATAGCAGGGCCACTAGCCACTTCAAAGTAACTCCAGGTGCATGTGCCTCACTGTATGTGGGTACTAGGGATTTGAACATGGATTGTTTGGCTTTGTAGTCAGGTGCCTAACCCCTGACCATATTGTCAACCGTCTTTCAGTACCTTTTGATTTTAAGTGTGTCTCTAGTTTTTCTAGATATTGCTAGGTCTTCTATAGATCATACCATAGGCCGATGCTATCTGAAGGTGTGAGTGACATTTCTTCAGCACAGTGTGTCTCTTATGGAGTAAGGGGAGTCTTGGACCCATGTGGAGGATCAAGACATTTAATAGGCAGGTCACATGTGTGTCTGTGTTCCTCTTTCCAGTCCCGAAATTAGTTTTGGTGTCTCCTTTTCAGGAGAGCAATTCTAATGTCTCTGGTATCAGATGCTTCTTGCTCCTTGTTGCTGATGTGCTGGGTCTTTCTGAACAATCTTGCAAATGTAGTTTAATATCTGTCACTTGTGTGTGGGTAGAGTCTCACACAGCATGGAAAGCAAGTACTTCTCCTAGCCTTATACTGTTCACAGATCCACTTTGCTGGTTGTGTCTGGTTTGCCAGATGTGGTCAGATGTTTTCTGATTTTAATGAGAAGTAAGAATCTCACCTATGTAGCCTTCTGATCATTATACGAGGGATGGAAAGTCTGACGTTCTTCTGCTGGGTGCTGAGATGTAATATATCACACCACCTTAATTTTGCATCCCTGTGCCCAAGTTGAGCCTTATTTCTTTCTACCTTTTGAATCCTCTTTTGGTTTCTCCTAGCATTATGTAATGCACCCTTCATTATTCCATGCTGAGAGTATCAGAGAGAGATGAACTGTTCCATTATTTCTCTAGCTAAACCAGAATTTCTTGCCTCTGTACTTCTGCTGATGTTCTTCGTGGTAGTCATGCTGGTGCATACTTTGATTGTGCCGATGGTTGTGGTAGTGGACTTCTGCTGCCCTGTGGTTTTCTGCTGATGTTTGTGGTGGTGGTGATGATGCTGGTGCCTACCTAGTGTGTCTGGCTGATGTTTGTGGAGCTCATCATTGTGCCACACTGTATCTCTGCTGAGGGTCATTGTGGTGATCATGCTGTTGCCCTCTCTGTTCATCCTCATGGTTACTGTGGCTGTCTTTGTGCTGTCTTCTTTGTCTCTCTGCTCAAGGTGGTGGCACTTGTCATGCTGCTCTTCTGTGTTCCTACTTACACTTGCTATGGTCACAGTGTTGCTGATCAATTTTCCTTTGTGGTGGTCACTGTGGTAGACATTCCATTGCTCTGTGTGTCTCAGCTCATGTTCATAGGGTTGGATATAGTGCTGCCACCTATTTCCTGCAGAAGGTTGATGTGGTATCAGTACCATTGGCTTCTATTCCTGCTGGTGGTCATGAGGGTGCTCATTCTGCTGCTCACTCTGTGTTTCTGTTGATGGCTGTGGTATTGACGATGTTACCACCCTGAGTGCTTCTGCTGTTGTTCATGGTCATGATCATGCTGCTTCCCTCTGTGATTCTGCCAATCACAGTAGTAGTGGACATGCTTCTGCCCTAGAAGTTCCTGTGTTCGTGTAGGTCATCATGCTGCTGCAGGCTGTGTCTCTGATGACGCTCAAGGTGGCAGTGACGCTGCTGCCAGCTCTTTCACATGTATAGGACCTGGTGTTAGTCATGTTGCCTCCATGTGTGTCTATGCTGATTCAGGCCGTGTTAGTCGTGCTGTTGCCCTCTGGGTTCATACTGAAGGTCACTATGGTTGTCATGTTATTCCCATTTTCTGCCTACCTATGGTTTGTGATGATCTTTTCATTGCTCATTGTGTTCCTTTGAGGGTCACAACAGTCAAGATGGTGCCCTCTATATTCCTGGTACTGCATGCAGAGATGGTCATGCTGGTGCCCTCTCTGTCAACATTGATGGTTGCTATGTAATCAAGCTGCTGCCTAGGCATTCCTGTGCATGTCCTTGTTGGTGGTATACTGTTGCACTCTTTCTCTGTTGGTGGTCATTGTTGTGGTCATTTTGCTACTATCTGTGTCTCTGCTGATGAGCATAGCAGTGGGCATGCTGTGGTCCTCTGTTTTGGTGCATATGGTTGAGTTGGTGGTCATGCTGGTATACTCCATATGTCCTTAATAATCTCAGTGACAGTCATGCTCTGGATGCTGTGGTTGCTTGTTTGTAATTTAGATCTGTACCCAAATCCATGGAGGCACTGTCACTGTGGGTGGGTCCTAAGGTTTAAACTTAAGGTGCAGGGGTATATTTGGATTTCTATTCTAAAAATATGCAAAGTACCTGATCTTTGCTTGAAGTTCCTAAGTGTGCTTGCAAATGGTGCTGGTGTGGCTTTTCTCTTTCTCTGTCTGAATGATCCTGTGAATGAAGTCAACATCTTCTGAAATTTTGTAACTTCCCCAGGATCTATAAGCTTCAAGTAAATTCCCTTAGTCCATAACTGTGTCTGGTTTGGAGTTTCATCCCTGCAATGTGAGGCTGACTACTACACCGTCTGTGCTCCTCCTGATGTTCATGGTTGCCATCCTTCTACTGGCCTCTTTATAGGCTGATTTCCTGAGTGAAGACCATGCCTCTTATCTCTGTGTTCTTCCTGGTGGTAGTATTGGAGATCAGCCTACTGCTTTCTGAAGAAAGTGGTGGTGGTCATGCAGCAGCCTTCTCTTTTCATCCTGTTACTCCTTGTGGTGATCATGTTACTGCTGTGTCTCTGATGATGGCTACTGATCACGTTGTTGGTCACAACTGTAGTGACGGCACTCATCTGTGTTTCAGGTTATTGTTACAGATGGGGACATGTTTCTGTCCTCTCTGTTCTGCTGAGGGTGTCTTGTTTCTTGCTGGTGATAGTGGTGGTTAGGCTGTTGCCTTCTCCGTCCCTGCTGATGGTAGCTCTGGTGCTGATTTTGCTGTCATAGCTCATCTTGCTGATGGTCATGGTGTTGCTCCCGTTGCTGCTCTGTGTATCTCTGCTTGATGGTCATGGTGGTGTCAGTGTGCTGTCTTCTGCATTCTGCATTGTGGTCATGGTGTTTGTTATCCAGGTTCCTTTGTGTTTTAGCTGGTGGTCAAGGAATGGGACATGCTGCGTTGTCTGGGATCCTCTTGTTCATCATGCACCTGGCTTTGTTGTCCTGCTGATGGTCACAGTCAAGGCGGTTACAATGACCTGTGGCTCCTGGAATATGATACAGGTTTGAGCCATGAGAGCTGCAGTAGGAACCTCCAGACTGTTTCAATCCATTCGTGCCATTTGTGCAATGGCTTCTTGCCTTGTAGTTCTCTGTCTTTGACAATAATCAGCTCTTCATTGTTTACCTTCGCGTATTGGACAGAGTGCACTTAGAGGCCCCCTCGGAGAAAATCCTGGAAATGTCAGACTGCCAATAATCATGAGTGACTGTAAGCACGTTCTCTCTCAGGTTTCCAGGATGGCTTTCTCATGAAGTAGGTACTGGGGCCAGAGTCTAATCCAGGGTCTTTTATCTCCCTATCCAGTTGGCCTCCCATCCCCTGTTATAAAAGCTGTACTGACTATGTCAGTTAGATTACTCCGATTATATTAGGCTGAATGTCTATTCATTATAATTTTCTCCTGATGTCTCAGGCTGATGAGTCCATAGTTGGTCCTTGATTATTAGCTCTACAACTAGAGAATCAGGAGAGATTTTGGTATTTTTCACCTGAGGAACAAGAAGCCCTCCTATAAACTAAGTGGTATAGTCATCTCGCTTTTGGATAACTAATTTAAGCTTAGCATAATTAAGGATTTTAGAGTAGGTGGGTCCTGTGTATCTTCTCTAGATGGAACACCTAAACATGTCTATGTCTCTATTCTTCTTCTTTCCCTTGTATATCTTCTGCTCCATATGACCCATCTGGTGTCCTAGGGAATGGCTTTAGGCCCCAGTGTTTTGGCTTTCATGTAACAGATAAAATTTGACAAGAAATAAAAACTCTTTAACATATCTTAATTTTTTAAGACTCACTTTTCCCCGTAATTCCAAGCCTGATGTAGAAACCCAGTTACTTTGATTGAACATGCTGTGCTAAACAGGGCAATATTAGTGAACTCCATTTTAACATTGATGATAAAGCATGGGAATGTAAACAAATGTCACAACCTATTAAAAAAGTAAAATCTGAATTACATTTATAGTCTTGTGTATGAAATTAGGATTACCTGTTCACAAGTTATGACACTATGAAGTTCTTTTCTGTTGTGTTAGGCAGACCTAGTTGGCACTGGGATTTAAAACATGTTCATTTCCACAGTTTTTCTGTATTACAAATGGTTGAAAATTGCATTCTAGAAAGAGCTACTAAGAGAGTTATCTAAACACTTGTACAGTGAAATACCTTGTAAGCAGTTAAGGTAAGAGCGAAAATACAGAGAACCTAATACTTCACATGTTTATCCTTTTATCATAGACATGGTGAGTATTTTTATATCATTAGATAAGCCATAGTTATGTCATTTATTGGACTGCCTGGAGGAATCTTTTATTTGACTTGTTCTTGTAGGCATAGTGGTCTTAATGCTTGAGCTGTGTCATGTTCTCCTTTCCCTTGTCATAGTCAGATGTTATCCTTTCTCAGGAGAAGAGTCTTGGAGGACCTATGAAATGAGCCTTGGTTCTGATGACCAGTAGTGCTTACCCTGTTCTGAGAGCATCTCTCAGGCAGTTTGAACAGCACATGACCTTTCCCTATTATTGTTTATAGTTTCTGGGCAACAATAAGTGAGAGAAAGCTTACAGAATGCCAAAAATCTTAGCACGTTAACCCCTTAGTTGTGATTTTTGAATTCGTTAGGCATTTGTCCTTCTGAAAATGGTAGAGGTGGCAAGTGGTTACTTTGTAAAGTATGCATTCCTCTCCAGTTTATAAGAGTAGGTCATCCAAGTAGTGGAACAAAGATTTTTCCACCTTTTGACTTTGACAATGAAAGCATATTCAGATTGTAAGGATGAACTCCATGGCCATGCATGTGGTGATAGGCCTGTTACCCACACAGAAAGTTAGGGGAGGTGACAAGTAATTTTTCTCTATAAAACTCTGTCCTCTGTCATCCTTTAGGGATTCTTCTGAAGCCTAGTGTGGTAGTTTGAATAGATGGCCCCCAATATATTCAGTGTTTTATTAGTTTGTAATTTGCATCTGTAGCCACCTGACTGGAGCAGGTATCACTGGGTGATTCTTAAGGTGTGGTGGTGAGTTTGAGATTTCAATCTAAAGATATGCAAAGTGTGCCTAGCTGGAGTTCCTGAAGTGTGCTGTGCTGTGTGGCTTTTGGCTTATTCTTCTCTTTCTCTCTCCTCCCCCCTCTCTCTGCTTAGACCAATAAAAGCACACCATCTTCTTCTGCCATTATGGCACTTCCTCTGGATCTGTAAGCTTCAATAAATTCCTTCTCCTTAACTGTGCCTGGTTTGGAAGTTTATCTCAGTGAACCTGAAGCTGGCAAACTGGATTATCCCTGTAAATTACCAAAAACTCAGCATGAAAAATTGAATGGAATGTCCAGGATCACCAGCACCAATCATTTTGTTTCATTCTCCTAAATTTTTGTGTAATTTTCATAGGTAATGAGTCACAAATAACCTTTCCATACTAGGATTCTCGAAAAACATATTTGTGCATAGAATAACTGTACAAGTTAAGATGTGGTCATTAATCTTTTGGAAGAATGGTTTCATGTTGAAATGATAAGTCCCGAGAGAAAAAAAAAAAAGTCATAGTGGTAGGAATATTCCAGGTAACCTATGTGAATCATTTTTGTTTTTGAAGGACACTTTTAATAAAGGAGAAGAGATACTTGGTGGGCATGAGCCTGCAGATCAAGGTGCCAGGGGTTATTTGAGGGACAATCCTCTCTGTCTTCTGTTAGGTCTCCCGAGAAAGTAGCTAAATCCAAACTCCTTTGTCATTAACACTATTTTTTTTCTTTTTTCCTTATTAGTTAGTTTTGTATTCAGCAAATACAGTCAGTTTGGTACCATTATAAGGCTCATCCGTGACCTAACCCCTCCCCTTGGGCCCTCCTTGTTGAGGTATATGGGTCATGCATTGTGGAGTTAGCCCACAGTTGTGGGTAAGCTAAATGTCTCTGCATATCATGACCCAACATGTGGCTCTGACATTCTTTCCGCCCCCTCTTCCACAAAATTTCCCTGAGCCATGTTGGGTTCATTTTTGGTCTGCTTCAGTGATGAGGTGTTTGGGGCCTCTGAGGCTCTGGCTCTCTGATTTGGTAGGAGTTGATTTTTCTCTGTGTTGATCTCCTTCCCCCTTGTGTTGGTATCCGGTTCATCAGGAAAACAGCACCCTTGCTTGTTTCTCCAATTTTTCTTAGTTTCAGCCAGGGCCCTTTGGAAGTATGATGGGGTGGCTCTCTCCTTAAGATATACATCTATCTGAAAAAGAGAAGCAGATTCTCCAACGGAGAGTAAGTTAGCACCAGGACAAATGAGATTACCCTTACTTTTTTATAGAGAATTTAATAGGTGTAGGCTGTCTTGTAGCCCATGATTGATGGTAGCTTGATGTTGGCGAGTGGGCTTATGTTTGGATATGGTTCTGACTTGTTTCCCAGCTCCAGCTGTGGGTCCCGTACCACTGAGGAGATCAGTTAGCCAAATTAAGAGCAGTTGGTTCCCCTCCATGGCTGTGTGCCACTATTGCACTTGTGTGGGCATCACAACAAGTTATTTGCTGCTAAGTAAGTTAGACCATGAGTTGCTTGGACAGATATTGGTCATTTTCCCCAGTAGCCCATATAGCACCTTCTGGCACTAGACGCGCTGACTGCCTGGGGACTGACTCTCTTCCAACTTCCAGCCATGCCATTCCATTTTGCATGTCAACCACATAAGGTGTCTTCAGCAATATGGTCTTACCACTAACCTTTGGTGGGTCATCAAGTACTCTGACAGAAATCTGTCTATCTTTTAGGAAACCTTGATACTATTTATTCCATTGACTTGTTTATTGAAAGTTTGTTGATTCCTCATGTGTCTTATGTTTTTTAATTGACTTGCCTATGAAACTGACTACTTACTTTCTAACAGTTTCCTGCTGGTTATTAAAATCCTGTCCCTTTCTTTTCCTTATTTCTGTCCAAGGAACATACCTTTTCTCTTCACCTTCCAGTTTCATTTCTATATTCACATGTCCTTTAGAGACATGTCACTTTCAAACTCTTCCTTTTTTCTTATAAGCTGAAACATATACAAACTCTAAGCTTTAAGAACAATTTTTCCAGTTTACTCAGACGTTTTACAAGATGATTCAATAATCCAGATTTATCATCTTTCTTTTTCTTATTTTTCCACTCTGCAAAAAATATGTATTTTCCAGGCATGGTGGTGCATGCCTTTAGTCCCAGCACTTGGGAGGCAGAGGTAGGAGGATTGCCAAGAGTTTGAGGCCACCCTGAGATTACACAGTGAATTCCAGGTCAGCCTGAGCTAGAGTGAAACCCTACCTGGAAAAAAAAAAAAGTACTTTTTGTTAGGATGAAACCATACAATCTATAAATCCTTTCTTACCAGACATATACCCACACGCTTATATCCTCATTAATATTTAACTTGCTTGGTGCTTCCTTTGCTTTAGGACAAATTTTTACAGTCGATCTATCATCTGTCACTTTTATGTCACCAGTAAGCTCTTTGAAAGAGTTTCTCTATCTTCTAATCAAGGAATAGTTTGGAGATTAACCTCTGTGTCCTGTAGAAGATGGCAAAAGATCAAAGGTTGACTATGCTTCCCATTGGCTTTCCCCAGAAAGATTATGTTTCCCCAGAATCCTTGTTGTAAGAATTGTACTAATTATTCATCTATTTGTAATGGTAGTCCGCAAAATAATAGCCAAACATGACTCTACCCATTGTACACATTCAAACATTATCAATATTTGTCACTGGAACATTATTTTCTCTGTGAAATTGAGAGCACTTATCTGAATCTCATTTCTAAAGAACATACCCTACCAAGTGTCATCTGAAACAAATCAAACACAATTTGATGTATAAATGTCCTGGAAACCTCGAATCCCCAGAAATGGACATAGAAGAGCAGGGTAGAGGAAAGACGTCGTATCCTTTGATAATTCCTCCCTACTTTGAGATGGCAGATTGAAACCTGATTAGAGTCCCATGCCCCAGAAAGAGAAGGAGAATGCCTCAGGTCTAGAGCCAGGAAAGCAAATGCAATGTGGGAGGGGAGAGCTGAGTCAGAGTAGGACTTGTCCCTGCAGACAAGGAAGGTCCAGTCTGACTTCTATGTTGTGTGCAGCTGAGCTCTCAAGGAGCTCTACTACCCTTGTTTTCCACTAAAAAAGAGGTTTTTCATATTTAATTTACTGATTTGAGAATGCTCGGGGGGGGGGGAGAGAGAAATGTGCATGCCAACCACTGTGAATAAACTCCAGATGTATGTGTCACCTTATACATCTGGCAAACATTGGTTCCTTGCAATCCAACCTGGGTCCTTTGGCTTGGTAGGAAAGTGCCTTAACTATGACATAAGAAGCTGTGAGGTTTCTGTCTTCATTCAGGCTGTGGGAGGTGAAGTTCAGGCAAAGAATCTTCGGGTTGCTGGAATATCAGCCCTTTTGTGATGGCCTTAAAAAAATGCTCCTTTTAAGTTCCAGACAGAAATCATTAGATAGTCTGAGAGTTGAGTAGACCTCATAAAACCAACAGACCACCTCATAAGGACAGGAATTGAGCAAGATTCCTTTTCTGATACCCTGTTAGGCAGGTTAGAATGAATTCTACCCAGAAAACCTTCAAGTTTCAGCACAGAGCAGCCCTGGTAAAGAGTTGCCAGTTGCTTTAAGACATTCCTGCAATTTCGTAGCCCCAAGTACACTCCATGAAAGGAAACTTGGTCAGTAGGCAGCCAACATTTCTAATGCCCAAAGAACTGGATGAATGATTCAGACCTTCTCAGTAAGCCTGAGATCAGTGACTTTTCACAACCAGCAACCACGTGTTAATCATTATTAACTTGCAAACAAAGTTCTGTATTTTGTGATATAGTTTTAAAGACTATATAGAGAAAGAGTAATTCAGAAAAAAAGAATGCAGGCTTAAGGAGAAAACTAGAAATTTTGATTTTCTTATTAAGTATACTTCCATTCTCAGCCATGACTTTCCCATCCATAATAGTTACACTTGTCCCCAGGCTTCACTCTACAGTTGCAGGTGATGTATGGAAGGGCCCAAACATTATTTCCAGTAATCCTGCTCATTTTCAAAAGCAAATACTGTCTGTATTAGTTATTGCCTCCTTACTCTACCCAACAAATGAAACAAATCAGTTTATTAGGGGAAGGATTCTTAGAGGTAAAGGTTATAGTCCCCATGCTGGAAAAGACTGGAAGCAGTCAGCCCTGAGGAATCACAAACTGATGAATGCCTAATTTTGAAATAATCTAGTTTCATATAATTCAACACTTGTATGTTGAGATTTACTTGGCATTTTCCTTGAATTAGAGAGTATTAATAAGTGTGTTATTTAGCACCTCTCCCCCTCCCACCTCTATCACACACTGAATTGTAACTTACATTGTATGTCGAGGTTGATCTCAAACTGACAACTTAGGACAACTACCTACCTCAGCCTCTTTGTTCATGCCAATTTTTTTTAAATCTTTTTTGTAAGCCTTTTTTCCCACATTTCCCTTTCTTACTCAGGTTGTCCTGTTCTCATTCTTTGGTCAGACAATTTTTTTTTATTATTCCATGATCACCTTACATTAGGAGAACATGTGTCTTGTGAACTTTGTCTCCTTAAATGTGTAATGGCCATCAGTATTTCTTCCTTTGAGAATCCTCTGTTCATAACACTACCCCATTTATTGCATGGTGGTTTTTTTTTGCAATGTTTTTATTTATTTGTAAGGAGAGAGAGACAGACACACTGAGTGACAATGAGAATAGGTGTGCCAGGTCCTCCAGCCACCAAAGATGAACTCCAGACACATGTGCATCTGGGGTATGTGAGTCCAGGGCAATCAATCCTGGATCTTTTGGTTTTTGCAGCAAGTGCCTGAACCACTAATCCGTCTCTCCAGCCCACACTGTCTTTTTTAAACATGGTGTGAAGAAACAAATTCAGACTTAATTGATGACGAATATTTTGTCTAACAGAGTTCATTTCCTTTTCTTAGAATTGAATATGGAATTTAGTTAACTGTGGACTGTGTGGGTATTTTCTTTCATAAATTCATGGAGTAAGTTAAGAACTGCATTATCTCCCTTATTCTCCACATCTTCCAAACAATAAAACACAAAAGGCTAGTTCAGTTATAAACAATTACCTTTCAACTAAGATCCAAAATTTTAAAAAGCTATTTCCAAAAGTAACATCCATTAACATTTCATTTTCCAAAGTAAGAATCAAAAAATTTTCAAATGATGCTGAATGTTTACTCCAAATTTTAAAATCCCTTTAAATAGAACATGAGGACCATCATTCCTCCTTTCATGGGGAAAAAAGCATTGGGCAGTAAGGAAATATTATTAGATAAAGGAATAAACTAGTAAAGTTTGCAACCAGCATTGGCAGTGTCACAAAGCACAAATGAAGTTGGGAATGGTTTCACACAGCTCCCAGGTACTTAGGATGCTCAGGGAAGAGGACAAAGTGCTTACGTCCAGACAGACCAACATGGTAAGTCCCTGCATGGAAAGGGAAAAAAAGCTGAAATGTCATAGACATATAAAGACTTCAAGATCCCATCATATAGATCATTTTTCATATTTATAGTAAGATATTCAAGCATCCTGTTATAATCTACTTATCAAGAATAGTAAATATGTCATAAATTTACTAAATTGAATAAAATGACCTCTAACAAGTGTTTCTTTCCAATTTATGGAAAACAGAAATCAACATTTTAGCATTTAAATTCTTCTATTTCTGTTTATGAGAGAGAGAGAGAGAGAGAGAGAGAGAGAGAGAGGTTTCCTTTGTTTTGTTTTGTTTTAAGACAGGTTGTTACCATGAAACTCAGACTAGTTTCCAACTTGGCATGCTGCAGCCTCTGACTCCCCTGTACAGGTATAAAGGTAATGTATCACTACAACCCACAACAATGCATTCTAAATCATCATCGTTCATTCAACAAATACTTGGAACATTGAACTACAAGTTACAAACCTGAAAATGAATTTTGTTCAATGTGGTGGAAAAACTGAACAACCAATAATACAGAACTACACCTTTGTTGTCAGTGAAAAGAGACATGTAAACCAAAGCAACACAAAAATGTTCTGTGGCAAGTTTCTGTGGTATAGAGGTCAAATTGGTGGACAATGAAAGTTCAGTTGGAAAACGAATAGTATGTCAGTCAGGAGGCATGAATATAGAAAGAGTGTTGGAGAAGAGGAAAACCAAAACGTGGAAGTGCACAGTCAATGAAAAAACAATGGTGTAGCCAGGTGGAATGAATGCACAGGCCAAGTAAATGAAGCTTAAATGCAGATTCATGTCATGGTGGGTGTCAAATACCTAAAAATTTAGAATGATGGAGTTTCTGTTAGATTTTTAAGGGAAAAGATGTTTTGAAAACATAACATGGCTGACTTAGAAAGGGCAGGCTGAGCAGCACAGAGGGGAGTTAAGTGTTCAGTTTATTCCACGGCTTACAAGAATGTGTAATGGTACAGGCAAAACATGACCTAGGGTGACAGTAATAGACCTTAAAGACAGACCTGTGGTAGAGGGAATACTTATAGAATTTAGAAACAACTGAATGTAAATGATTGAAGATAAGGAGCACTTAAGAATTACCAGAAATTCGTATCCTAAATGGCAACCCGGGAATATTTTATGTCTCTGGGCAACACAATACCTCCTTATGATGTGAAAACATCTGCTTCATTTTCATCAGTCTCTTCTTCTGTAATGTCTTAAGTTGTTTCAAAATCATTTTGTCACTTTGGGTGCCTTTCTGCAACTAGAATAGAAAAAAATTCTCTAATAACTTGGTAAATGGTTTTCTTTGTTCTCAGTAGCTCTATTCATAATTATTAAAACCTCTCACGCTGAGCTACATCCCCAGTCATAAAAGTTTTAAATTGGCCCAAAATAATTCCTTCTTAGACTTAAAAAGAATAATTTTTAAATTAATCCATTTAATATTTTGGCTAACAGTAATTATAACTAAATTTCAAGCCGTTTGTGCTTTTACTACTAACATGCAATTAAATGATGCTACCAGGAATATATATATATATATATATATATATATATATATATATATATATATATATATATATAAACACTGTATCTCTGTATGCTGTACAAGGTGGCTTAGATATGGTGAATCTGTTTCCTCAGGCTCACAAGTAGCTGAAATGACAGGTATGCACCCCCATGCGAGGCTAAGTAGAAGGTCTTCATATTCAAACATGTCTTATTCTTCAGAATTTCAGTGGTAGGCAGATGATAACCCACTAATGGAAGTTCTTGCAGTCCCTTTACCTATTCTACTCAAGTGATGTTTCACCTGCACCTTCTGGTATCCATTCTTTTACAAACTTGTGATTCTAGATGTTGCTGTTACTATCTACATAATCTACACTATTGGAAACATTGAATATATGTTAACTGTATGTCTTATAGTACTCTGGTGTCTGGTAGAAGATACTTTGTTTTATAGAAACCTTTAATTCTGCTATCAGTGTCCATCCCTCATTTTGAAATTTAGGAAGCTGAGGTACAATAATGATTTGTCTATTGTTTTTTCACAGTTATTTTTAGCTCAAATCTGAATTTTGTGTAAACCAATTTGCTTCTAGAATCCATGCTCTATCCATATGATCACTAGCCATTTACCACTCCAGGTCGCTTCTTCTTTTTAGTACTGCAGCTCAGTAATCAACCAGGAAGAACAAACCACATACGCTACCCACAGTTTACTGTTTTCATGACTTCTGTGATCCCTGCTTTGTCTTCCTCAGCTCAAATGCTATAGCCACCTATTATAATTACTCCTTTGAACACACATATAAATCCAACCTAACTCTCATATTAATTGGCTTAATCCCATAGTTCAAAACCTCAACTCTCGCTAGTCTACACAGTGGCAGTTCTTTAATCATGTGATCATTAAATACGGAAGAGGGGGCGGAAAGAATGTCAGAGCCACATGTTGGGTCATGATATGCAGACATTTATGCTACCCATAACTGAGGGCTAACTCCACAATGCATGACCCATATACCTCAACAAGGAGGGGTCAGGGGGAGGAGGGAGGACATGGAGGAGGTTAACAATGGTATCAACTTGACTGTATTCACTGAGAAAAATGCAGGGGGGAAGGGTTAATCAAAATTCAAGATATTCTGAATAAGACATATGAAAATATACTTTCTTAAATAATGGCACATCCAGAAGCCATAGATTGTTACTATAAAATTTTCAATACCTGGGATGGGATACCTTCCAGTGAGTTGTTGGCCAAGGAGTTCCCTGTTGCCTCCAAAACATTACAGGCTATTTCCAAGGCCCTTGGTTCCCTGTGAGAAAGAGATGGTAACACCCTATTGCTGAAGACATCACATGCCTGAGAGGCAAAGTCACTGAGAAATCAAGCTGGTGCTGAGCCAAATACCTTCTCCCTGTAGCCCAGCCAACTGAAAGCTGGAAAAGGGTGCACTGTATGCAGTCTTATGGGAGACAGAAGTTGTCAGCAGTGAAGACAGTAGACACTGGAAACCTCAAGTTTGGCGAGACAGGCCAAATGACTGAGCGAGTACAATAGTGGCATGTCTGCTCAGGAGGAAACCATCTGCTCTCTAATTGGACTGAAGGCCCACTCTATGGGAGAGAATACATGCCTGTTACTGAAAACCTAATGGAAAGCCTATGGCAGGGGAGGTCATGAGCCTTAGAGTATAAAGCCTGCTCTTGTCTGGATAAATGCATTTATTACTCTCACCAAATTGCCCTGAAAGCACTATACTTAATGTTCATACTCATATATTAATTCTACTCTCACTTCTGGTTAGAGAAGTTTCCTTTTCAGATGGTGATGACCACTGGGATGACCCAAAAGGCAATATAGTGCTGAGAAGAAGGGATAGAGGACTATCCAGCACTGAAACATCTCACACCCACCAAGGCCCAGGTTCCATTGCAGAAGAGGTGGCAGAAAGAATGTAAGAGCCAAAGGAAGGGTACCACTCCTTACATACAACAGTCCGGACAGAATTTGGCCTTGATATCCAAGACCTCGCAGTGCCTAGCAATACCCACACAAAACCCTCATAATAGGAGAAAAAGATGATGACATCAAATTTAAAAAGAGACTTATGGAGAGAAGGAGGGGATATAACAAAGACCAGAGTTATGAAGGAGAAAGTAGAGGAGGGGAGTGGAGGTGAGGGAAATACCATGGTTTGTTGTCTGAAAGTATAGACGTTCTCAACAAAAAAATATATATTAAACAAAATAAAATGTTTCTTCTATGTGGATTCATTTATTTTCTATGCATGAGGCCACTTGTTCTGTTTCTTTTTCTTGCTTTACTCCTGTCCTAGCCCTCTAGGTAGAGAAATACCACAGGACCCTTTCTTTAGACTTTTCATTTTCATTTACAACACTACCCTTAGTGATTTCATGTACTGTTCATGGTTCAGAAATGACCTGTATGCTGAGAATTCTCAACTTTGTTTTCCCCATTGCTATCTTTTGAACTCCAGGCTCATATAGCAAGAAATTATTCATATCTTCTTGGAATGCTGTTCGTGTTCATCTCCAAGAGAATATTTCCAATACTGCCATCGTCCACCAATGACAGAATTATTTGATATGAGCATTTCCACATATATTTCATACATAATTCTATAATTATGGAAAAGGAAAGGAAACCTAAAAGGTGTAGTTAATACACAATCCAAGAATCATTATTCACTGAAATTAAAGAAAAAAAAAGGCCTTGAGCTAGAGATAAGGCTTGAGGGTTAAGGCACCTACCTGTGAAGCATAACAACTCATATTAGTACCTCAGGTCCCACATAAGCCAGAAACACAGTGACTCAAGCAGGCAATGTTGCACATGGGTGGGCATATGAGGCTACATGCATCTGGAGTTCGTTTGCTTTGGCTGAAGGCCTTGGTGCAACAATTTTTTCTCTGTCTCATTCTCTCTCTCTCAGAAAACAAAAATCTTTCACCCTTCATATGGATGATCAAAAGGCCTCAAATAGCCAAAACTGACTTCAGCAAAAAGAATGCAATTGGGTAACATATTTACCATATGTTATAGCAATGTATACAAACAATCCATATATGGTCATGCACATGACTGATTAGTCCAGGCACTTGTGAGGCAAAAGTAGGAGGATGACTGAAAGTTTAATTTCAGGCTTGGACAACAGAGTGTGCTCCAGGTTAGCCTGAGCTAGAGAAAGACCCTCCCTCAAAAAAAATCAAAAAGTAACCAATTTTAGGCCCTGAGAGATGACTTAGCCATTAAGGTACTTGCCTGCAAAGCCAAACAACAAAGGTTTGATTCCCCAGTACCCACATAAGCCAGATGCAAATAGGGTGCATGCATCTGCAGTTCCTTTTCAGTGGCTTCAGGCCCTGGTTTGCCAATTCTCTCTCTCTTTCTCTCTTGTCTATTTCTCTCTCCCTCCCTCTCTCTCAAATAAATAATAAATAAAACAATTTTTTTAAAAACCTAAGAAAAGTTTATTTAAGAATATCAGTGACATTATGATAGCACTAACACTGCATACCAAATTTTTGATATTAAGAAGCACCACAAAGTTCAGATCATAAGACTAGGAATGCTCAAATAATGGAGAGTATGCACTTTTCCATTTGCAGACTATTCTGAAATCTGATAATGATCTCGTCCCAAGGATTTTGAATAAGAAATACCTGACCTGATCTTAACTCTGAGTTTCGTAAGTGAAGATAAGTTATAAATTCATGTTTGATTATAAAAAATAACTGATGTTGAGCATGGTGACACATGCCTTAAATCCCAGGAATTGGAAAGCAGAGGTAAGAGAATTGTCATGAGTTCAAGTCCAACCTGATACTACATAGTGAATTCCAGGTCAGCCTCAACTACAGCAAGACTCTATGTCCAAAACCTACATAAAAGAAAGAAGTGTTAACCAACAAAACCAAACAAACAAACAAAACAGAACATCGATTAACCTTAATTTCATCATGTGGAAATCCTAGAATAATGGACAATTATTCTAAACTTATAAAATATGCTCCAATGAGAAGATATATTCAGTTGAATTATTTTATAATAAATTTTATGAGGTACACAAAATATTCTATTTAAAAATGGTCAGTGCCGGAGTAATAGCTTAGCAGTTAAGTCATTTGCCTGCAAATCCAAAGGACCCAGGTTCAATTCATCAGGACCCACATAACCTAGATGCACAAGGTGGCACATGCATCTATAGTTCATTTACAGTCACTGGAGACCCTGATGCACCCATTGTCTATTAATTTCTCTCTTTCTCTCTCTCTCTCCCTCTCTCTCTCTCTGTCATAAATAAATATAACTAATTGATATATATGTATATATATAAATAGATAGTTAGATATATAAATAGATAGATATAGATAAAGATACAAACACCTTGGAAATACATTTTAAAATCTAATAATATGAAAAATATTTGTAAAAATATAGTCAATTGTAAGGTTTCAAATTTTTTTAGAAAAAGTGCCAACAAGTCAGGAAAGACATCTTAGATTATGTAAGTACCAAATTATTTTTTTAATTTTTTAATTTTTTTTTTTTTTTTGTTATTTTTATTTATTTATTTGAGAGCAACAGACAGAGAGAAAGAGGCAGATAGAAAGAGGGAGAGAAAATGGGCGCGCCAGGGCCTCCAGCCACTGCAAACGAACTCCAGACGCATGCGCCCCCTTGTGCATCTGGCTAACGTGGGTCCTGGGGAGTCGAGCCTCGAACCGGGGTCCTTAGGCTTCACAGGCAAGCACTTAACCGCTAAGCCATATCTCCAGCCCAATTTTTTAATTTTTTTCAATTAGTTTTGTATTCAGCAAATACAGTCAGTTTGATACCATTATTAGGCTAATCCGTGACCTACCCCCTCCCCTTGGCTCCTCCTTGTTGAGGCATATGGTTCATGCATTGTAGAGTTAGCCCAGAGTTATGTGTAAGAGAAATGTCTCTGCATATCATGACCCAGCATGTGGCTCTGACATTCTTTCTGCCCCCTCTTCCACAAAATTTCCCTGAGCCATGTTGGTTTCATTTTTGGTCTGCTTCAGTGATGAGGTGTTGGCGGCCTCTGAGGCTCTGGCTCTCTGATGATTTGGTAGGAGTTGAATTTTCTCTGTGTTGATCTCCTTCCCCCTTGTGCTGGTACCCAGTTCATCAGGAAAACAACATCATTGCTTGTTTCACCAATTTTTCTTAGTTTCAGCCGGGGCCCTTTTGAGGTATGATGGGGTGGCTCTCTCCTTAGGATCTACATCTATCTGAGAAAGAGAAGCAGGTTCTCCAAGGGAGAGTAAGTTAGCACCAGGACAAACGAGATTACCCTTACTTTTTAAAAGAGAATTTAATAGGTGTAGGCCCTCTTGTAGCCCATAATTGATGGTAGCTTGATAATGGACAGTGGGCTTATGTTTGGATATGGTTCTGACTTGTTTCCCAGCTCCAGCAATGGGTCCTGTACCACTGAGGGGATCAGTTAGCCAAATCGAGAGCAGTTGGTTCCCCTCCATGGCTGTGTGCCACTATTGCACTTGTGTTGGCATCACAACAGTTTATAGACTAGACACTAGGATGAAAGGGGAGGGAGGGGAGGGCATCAAAGGGGTGGGAAACACAAATCTAGACCCAAACGGAAATGGTACCATAATCTTCTACTTACTAAAAGACAGACCAAATGGCTGATCCTTCACCAGGCCCTTACAGGGAACACCTGAACCACAAGACACTGGAGAGGGTAAGATTAAGACTAACCTCAATCTCCCACATCTCCCCTCCCTCACTTCCCCTCTCCCTGTCTCTCTCTCTCGTATCTCTAACTCTTGTATATTAGTTATCTTTTTCCTCATTTTCTTAGTGGGCACTGACCTGTAATTCCCAGATCCAGCATGGGGCTATCATCCACAATGAGCTTTTGATCAGAGAGACCTACAAGGTTTCCTAAAAGACAGACAGATTTCTGTCAGAGTACTTGATGACCCACCAAAGGCTAGTGGTAAGACCCTACTACTGAAGATACCTTATGTGATTGACATGCAAATTAGAATGGCATGGCTGGAAGTTGGAAGAGAGTCAGTCCCCAGACAGTCAGCGCGTCTAGTGCCAGAAGGTGCTACATGGGCGGCTGGGGGAAATTGACCAATATCTGTCAAAGCAACGCATGGTCTAACCCACTTAGCAGCAAATAACTTGTTGTGATGCCCACACAAGTGCAGTGGTGGCACACAGCCATGGTGGGGAACCAACTGCTCTCAATTTGGCTAACTGATCCCCTCACTGGTATGGGACCCATAGCTGGAGCTGGGAAACAAGTCAGAACTAGATCCAAACGTAAACCCATTCTCCAATATAAAGCTACCATCAATTGTGGGCTACAAGAGGGCCTACATGTATTAAATTCTCTATTTAAAAAAAAGTAAGGGTTATCTCATTTGTCCTGGTGCTAACTTACTCTCCCTTGGAGAATCTGCTTCTCTTTTTCAGATAGATGTAGATCCTAAGGAGAGGGCCACCCCATCATACCTCAAAAGGGCCCCGGCTGAAACTAAGAAAAATTGGAGAAACAAGCAAGAGGGCTGTTTTCCTGATGAACCGGATACCAGCACAAGGGGGAAGGAGATCAGCACAAAGAAAAATCAACTCCTACCAAATCAGAGAGCCAGAGCCTCAGAGGCCCCCAACACCTCATCACTGAAGCAGACCAAAAATGAACCCAGCATGGCTCAGGGAAATTTTGAGGAAGAGGGGGCGGAAAGAATGTCAGAGCCACATGTTGGGTCATGATATGCAGAGACATTTAGCTTACCCGTAACTGTGGGCTAACTCCACAATGCACGACCCGTATACCTCAACAAGGAGGGGCCAAGGGGAGGGGGTATGTCACGGATGAGCCTAATAATGGCACCAAACTGACTGTATTTGCTGAATACAGAACTGAATAATAAAGAAAATAGAAAAAAAGAAAAAAGAAAAATAAATAAAAAATAATAAATCTCCATACATATATACCTGGGTTCTGTATCCCACGTGCTTGTGGTTCTACTCTAGTCTTTCCTTTAAAAGTCTCAGTTTTGCCAGGTGTGGAGGCACACACCTTTAATCCTAGCACTCGGGAGGCAGAGGCAGGAGGATCGCCATGAGTTCAAGGTCAGCCGGAGACTACATAGTGAATCCTAGGTCTGCCTGGGCTAGAGCAAAACCCTACCTCAAAAAATCAACCAATCAATCAATAAATAAATATATAAAAAATTTAAGAAGTCTCAATTTCTCTTAAATGAACCGTATGAACTCTGATGTGTTTTCCACTTCAGTGCATGTTTCCCTCTTCCCACATGCTTAAGGCTCTGCTCCAGCCTTCTTCCTAGATCCCAATTTCCCCTAAATAAACCCCACAATTTGTGATTTCTCCTTAAATAAACTTAATAATTCATAATATAAAAAAAGAAGTAAGATTATCAAAGTAAAATAAAAACAACATTCATTTGACCATGGACAAAAAAAAAAAAAAATCACAACTTGCATGAGAATGCAAAATCTTAAAAAGTGTAAGCAATCTAATAGTAAAATGCAATGATTTTCAAATAATAAATCATTTTAGTAAATCCCAAAGAAAAATTTAGCATATGTTCCAGTTTAATGAAATTCAATTAACTCATATCAGAATAATGGAATACAGTTAAAACAGCGAATAGAGTAGCCTATAGGTTTAATTTCTTAAAATAGAAAAGAAGAACCACCTCAAGTCAGAAATCTGAATGCTAAGCCAGGGAGGCAGAGGTACAAGGATCGCAGTGAGCTCCAGGCCACCCTGAGATGACATAGTGAATTCCAGGTCAGCCTGGACCACAGTGAGACCCTACCACGACAAACTAAAAGAAAATCTGAATTCTAACCTCAAGGATGTAGAAAAGGGCAAAATACGCCTAAAGTGCCATAAGAATCAGGAATATGAAAATGAGGACATAAGTTGTAATCCAACAAAAAAAAGTTTTTGGCTGACATGGAAATCAGTTTGTGAAACATGTAAGTGCCTATGAAGAATGAAAAAGTAACTGAAAGCACAGGGAATGGTGCTTGGCTCATCATCCATCACAAAGAAGCACTTATCAAACTCACAATAATAGACTACAAGAATGCAGTAATTAAAGCCAAAGTCATAATAATGATTATCATAAGTTTCTATTATAAATTCTTATTCCAGGAATGGGACTGCACCTCAGTGGTAGACATGTTACCTACCCTGTTTCAGCTCAGCCTGTGTCCTCTCCCTGTGTACTCTGCCATACACCAATGCAGGCAAACCACACCAAAGTGAAAATCCCAGAGCAAACATGAACAATGATACAGTGTAAAATTAAAATACAATCTACAAAATGTTATATAGCTACAAGTGCATCTCTTTCTCTCTCTCTCTCTCTCTCTCTCTCTCTCTCTCTCACACACACACACACACACACACACACACACACAAACGTGACTGCACAGAAATACACACCCTATTGATGAACAGTCCTATTCATGACGGTTAATTGTTCTGCTCAACACTGTGAATTATTTTTGGTTGGCATGGCACTACCACAGGATTCCACACATTTCAAATGCACATCCAAAACTCTCAGAAAAAAAGGAAGTGAAAACAAAAGGAGCCCCATGAACCCACGCTGAGCAACGCTGGGGCTCAGGCTAAAACAGAATTTCCAGAGACCTTCCTAGGGGTGATGTCATAATGGAGGGAGGGACCATATGTCTCCACCCAGCGCCTCTCCCTGGTCATAGAAGGGAAGTGATGATCAGAGTGGCCCTCAGTGGACGGGCAGTGGGAAGAGGTGGACTGTTCCCTGGTTTCCCCAGATAACAAGCTTGTCAGGGAGCCTGCGAGTCCTCTTGGGTGGTGTACTGTTCCTGGCTCAAGTGAGGACCATCCCCAGGTGTTCTGGTACAACCCGGAGGGTGGAGAAAGAGAAACCGGAAGCTGTGCCCTGAGAGGTCACACCTAGGACCCCCAACTACTTCCTCTTCCGTTAGTCAACAGACTGGTCGACCACTTCCCCTTCCGTTACTCTTCAGAATCCTCACCAAGAACGGAGGCATGAGCGTCGTGATGAGACTTCTGCGCTGGGTTTTGGGCTTCTTCCAGAGGAGGCAGGAATCCAGCGAAGTCCAGGCTCTGCATCTAGGAGGTACTTTTCTTTGGGAGTGCCTTGGTCTCCACTCGTGATTAAGGTTGTTCTCAACTAAGGAGCCATGGGAGGGGGATGCCGCCATCTTGACGGGCCTAGAGAAAGGGTTTCTCCATTCTCTCCAAGAAAGAACTAGGCTTCCCTTGATCTGTGACCTCAACTCTCTTGAGGGAGGCTACTGCCATCTTGAATGAAGGTTGACCAGCATTGTCCCCTCGCTCTCCAACAGTCTGACCTCCCTCCACTGACTTGTCTCAGAAACGGGGTCACTCTCTTAAAAGGGGGAGGTTTTTGGACAATTTCATAAAGTTTGGGACAGACACAACAACTTGATGATGATGGTACTGCTTCTTCCTTTCCCCTGGGAAACTGAAGCACTGCTTTGCGCCTGAAGATGCCCTAGTTCCCCATGGATGGTTGTCAGTGAAGCCAAGATGTCAAAGTCACAGGGACCGTGCCAAAGGCGGGCATATGACCCATTAGCAGGCAGACTACTTCTGAACCCACAGCCCAAAATATTGACTATCTATTGTGCTTATGTACAATAAAAAATTCCCTGTGTATACATGTTTCTGCCTCTCCACATCTCATAGCAATCTCACTGAGGGGATTTTAACAATCTGGAGAAGCTGTTCATCCATTGGCAGTGGTGGTGTTGAGGAAGTGATATTGAGGCAATAATGGGCAGTTCAAGAAAGAGGGTTCATAGATAGCTCTCATGATCAGAAATTCATTTGCACTTGTACATGGGTAGATCAGACACATCTTGAAACAGGTGCCATGTAGGTGTCATTCAACATTCACAACAATACTGTGGGCAGGTATTACAGCTGCCTCCTTTGGTGAACAGCACAGGTTTATCCAAATGGTCATCCTACTTCTGAGTAGAGTGTCGGTGCCTTTGATGTAATCTAATGTAATCTTTGTTTGCCCATATCATAGGATCCTCCAAGCTGAAGACTATTCAGGGAACCATAACATCTTTCTATAATGACTATGGTTGGATCAATGAATCCATCTTCTTCAATTCTGCCGTGGTGATGGGTGATGTGCCTTTGACAGTCGGACAAACAGTTACTGCACTTGTGGAGGAAGATGAAGCATCTCATACATTGAAAGCAATCAATGTAAGACCAAGTTCATGGAGAGTATCTTATTCCAGTGGGAGCTTGGCCATGTTTGTTAGATTAACACAAATACTCATGACAGCACAGAATGAAAGTTAATATTCCCCTCTTCTGTGCAGAGAATATGGGATGATCTAATGTGTGGTTGCAGTGATTTTTGTTACTATGCCTGTTTGTCACTTGTTTCTCCCTCTGTTTGCCTGCTTCTGCTCTACCACAAATCCCTAGGTAACACCACTATATCTCCCTTCATATGTATCTAAAATGTCAGACCCTTCAAATACTGCCCTTTGGTGGTTCAGGATAAAGAATTCTCTCAGAAAGAATTTACAAGATATTTTTCTAATTGCAATTACGGTAAGTATGCTATCCTACTTAGATGTACGTAGACTTTAATTTTTCCATTTGCAATTTTGGATTCCTAGAAAGGAAGGCCATTTTACTTCTCAATTTAGAAATCTGAAGCTGTGAATGCTTCGAACAAAAGTTTTTGCCTCACATTTTAAATACTCTTACTTTTATTGATTTATGCATTTATTTGAGAGAGGGAGAGAGAGTGAGAGAGAGAATGGGCCTCTTGCCACTGCAACCAAAGTTCAGATGCATGTGCCACCTTGTGCATCTGGCTTATTTGGATACTGGAGAATCTAATCTGGGTCATTTGGCTTCACAGGCAAGTGCCTTAACCACTAAGTCACCTCTGCAACCCTTAAATATTCTTTAACAATCCATATGCAGTCACCATTTTACTGTTATCCCTGGCCCATGTTGTATGTGGCATGTGAAATATGTGGACTAAGGGAGACAGGAGTTGCTTAAGATTTCCTCTTTAGCAAGGCTCCGTTCCTGCTGTTAATGAAGCCTTTGGACTCTGAGTCAGGAATCATATTGTCAAAGCCTCTGTAGAGGAGTGACGGGCCAATTCACTTCATGGCACCTGTTTGAATGGTGAACCTTTGACAGTTTTACACGTCTCTCCTGTGGTCTTTTACTTTAGTTGATGTGACTCTCCTTCTCTTACAGGTGAAAGCTGGATCACATTCTTTTGATTTCATTGATTCACCAGACCTTGAAACCAAAGTCATTACTAGGTGTGTCACTGCTGTGACACAGGATGCAGTTTATATTAGCAGAGAAACTGGCTTTTCTCTACGCCTTGTTACCAAAGGTATGATTTACATTTTTAGAGATGCATAGAACAAGAACTATTGGTGTAATCAACTTGCCTTGAGTTAACAGACCTTGAGAATGTGAGAGATGGCCTTGGAATTGGAAATGAGGTAGAATATAATAATGAATATGCCATTTTTTAAATCGCTGCTCTAACTTATAATGTGTAATTGCAATCACTAATGTCTGTTGACACTTTTCATTCATACTGGTATTCAATTTCTATTCAGATTCTTTTTAAATATTTTTTGTGATAATCAGCTCATTATGGACCTCTGGCCATCCTGGGACACAGGATCCTTTTTTTTTGCCTTCTTGGTGCTGTTATTATAGACTTTGCTCACCATAGTGGCTCCATTTAATCTGTAGTGGACGAAATTATACTACAAATACAAAGGACACTATATTCAAACTACCTCATTCATTTTAAAGGAATGTTACAGGTAACCATCTTTATCTCACTTCTTTTTTTCTCTCCTCCTTTATCTTCCCATTCTCACTTTTGAATTCTACTGGTGATATGCAGATAGATGGTGCTAGACTAGTAATACTGGCAGCAATCTAGGATCCACAATGTGCTCCTACTTTGTACGTGATTTCTCTACCAAAGCACATGGTGATATGACCAACCAAGTATTTCCTTACTACCCCCAAAATGTTGCCAAGGGCAAATAATTGATTTTTTTTAACCTCTGTCTATGATACCACACTAGAGGTGGATTAGTGTCTAAAGGAGTATAATCTTCCCTTCTAACATCAAGATGTACAAGATATCTGTTGAAACATTTGGAAATTTTACATCCAGTAGCAGGTAGGCCAATGATTTCCAGTGACAAAAGTCTTCAGGATATTTCACATGACTATTTTAAGTGACATAGTGATTCAACTCCAAAATCCTTTTTCTGTTTTAGGGTTTATGCCTTATACAGGTGACTTGATACACGTTGAGTATTCCATCCATCCAGGCACT
>CM070776.1:125884096-125946596 GCA_036346955.1 Dipus sagitta
CACCACACACACACACACCACACACACACACACACACACACACACACACACACACACACACACACACACACACACACACACACACACACACACACACACACCTTGGAAATACAGGGAGCTTAAACAGGCAGCAAGGAGATCAGCTGGCACATGGAAATGGCGCTGCCAGCTTCGTCCTAACCCAGAATCCACCAGTCAGTGGCTTCCTTCCTGTTAGAAGCCAGGAGGCCTGTTATGTGGCAAAACACAGAGCTGGAATATGATTTTGAGCACTCAAGTGATATAGGGCCCCAGGAGCCTAGAGTGTCGGCAGACAGCCAACACACAAGCCCTGTGGTCTTCTGACAACCAGATCCCAGGCTGTGGCCTCAAGGACCCTTGATCAGATGTTCAAGTACACACAGATGGCCATCCTCCATAGCTCCGATCAACTTTAAGCCTTTATGTCTTTGTCCTCCAGAACAGGCTGCTCAGAACGGTTATGTGGGGACAAGAAAATAGGAAAAGGACAATTCCATACTTACTGCAGCCCACAAGCCTTTCTCTGGTCCCAGAACCTTGTAAGCGTTCTAATGATCTCTGCCCTAGGAGCCTGAAGCTTCTGCAGACAGCCAGCGCACTAACCTTGTAGTATTCTGACACCCAGAGCACAGGCGGTGGCCTCAAGGACTCCTCTTTGGAGGTTCAAATACATACTGAGGACCATCCTCCTGGGCTTGGGTATATTTCATCTGGACACATCTACATCTTGGTTTCAAAGAACAGGCTGCCTGCAACACTGACCTACGGAAAACAAAATGGCAAAAAGACATTGGCGGTTGTCCACCAGCGTTGGGTTTGGGATTCTCAGGGAAGTGGTGTGCACCTGTCCTGAGTAGTGGATGTCTGCTCCCAGCATTCCCCTTCCCACATACCTGTCTTTCTTTTCTTGAAATCACCAGACCTCCCTATTTATCTCTCTGTCTCTAAATTTCTCTTTCCAGAACACCCCATCCCAGGACCCTGTGCTGCAAACGGGGAAAAATGCAATGGAAAGCTCTGTCTGGAAAGTTCTCCATAGAACAAGGGGCATCTACAAAAGGTCAGAAACTACCACTACCCTAAGCAGATCCTGCCAACACACACACCCAGCCCCCTGCCCAATCTCCCTATACAAACCCAGAGAGAACATTCTGAGAAGAAAAGAATGTTACCATTTGCGTTCGTCTCATTCTGCCTAAGGAAGGGTACCCAGGGAGATGGAGAAACTTTGTATTGGTGTAATGTCCATACCCTTCCCCAGTAAACTGGCTAGGGGACCCTGGCATGTGCACAGGACCACGCACGCATGTGCTCTCCCACCTGTCCCACACAATCACACACCCTGGTTAAGGCACAGGGATGCTTGGCAAATTGTCCTTTCCGTAAAGCAACATCTAGCCTTAGAGAAACCTTTTCCACACCCGGGTGAAATCCTGTGAGTCCCATGAGGAGGGAGCCCACACTTTACCCCTTCCTTTTCCCTCTCCTCCTAGATGTTCCCCTGGAGGAACAAAAATCACTCCACATGTGCTTTTAAGGAAGCCCTTCACTTCCGTCAACCCCAGATGAGAAGACGTCACTCGCCGGTCCTGGCAACACAGCTTACTTAGTTGTGGCCTCCTCAGAGATCTCTGAGGCAGTAGGCAATGTGCTAAAGGGACTGATCACCCAAACTTTCCCATGGATTCCAGCTCATGTACTGGTCCCGCCACGCTCCAAGCTACACTTCCATGCCCAAGAAGACTCCCGTACTGTCCCCACAGATCCTGTCACCACAAGCCACCTATGTCACGCTGAACTCCTGACCAGGACTGGCTACAAAATGTGTCAGCTTTCCACTAGGCAACACGATTATTGACCCTGCCATGTAGGGTTTATCCTGCCTGAAGTGCGGATTGCCTGATAAAGACTCACTGCTCCGTGGGATTATATCTGAAACCACTGGGCCAACTTCCCTTACACTACAATGCCTGGGTTCAATACAGACTGGGCACATGCAAAAACTCCATATCCCTATACAAATTCGGACTCCTGCCACATTCACAAGGGCGACATGGCCCATTCTTTCCCAGCTGATCTCTCAGAAGCGTGGCTCTGTGGACCGCTTCTGCACACGTGGTGTGGAGGACGGAGAGCCAGGGTATCCCTGCTCCATACCGTGGACAACTTGTCCTGCAAAGCAGATGTATCAAGTGTACTCTTGGTGGCACATGGCCTCCCCTTGTGCACAACCATTATTATTGAGCTCTGACCCTTGCAATCCATCAGCACCCCTTATCCCCAATCAGGATGTCCCATTCTTACACCACACAGCCCTTAAGAACAGCCTTTTGGTACTCTGGGGGCACAGCAAGTCAGTGGGCAGCCACTGGGTTGACAGATGCCCGACCCTAAAGTGTACCAGAAGGACCATTGAGAATGAGTTAACATGAAATGCCAATATAGGGTAGGGAAAGCCAAGAAAAAGGGTGCAAGGCAGGCAGATACAGTACAATGGGGGAGGAAGAGAAAGTGTTCCTGATAGAGGCAGGCAGACACACAGAGACAGACAGAGATCCCCCACAGGAAAATCTCTACATCTCTTGGTCCCAGAAACCAGGGATCAGTCTCGAAGTAGTCATATGTCATACTGTGTCCTGTGGAGCGAGGTGGGTCAGGTAAGGAACCAGGGACTTTGTGTTTGGCGGTGTCCACATGGGCAGATTCACCTCCCTGCTGCTAAGAAGGCGTGTAGTGAGCACAGGCCAAGCAAGGCAAATTATCTACATCCTTGAGTCCTGGGGCGATTTTCTGATTCCAGAGCAGAGACAGCCTGCCACCCTCCCTATGTAGACATGGCCACCCTGAACTCAGAGCCCGAGTTTCCTGTGCACTACTGAGCAAATCCAAGGCAGCCACCAGGCCTTCCTTGGGCCCCAAAAATAATCCAAGGCTGCCAGGGGTCTCTATGCTAGGGCTGGTCTCAGACCGCTTATAAAGCGTTCTTGCCCTGTGCCATTGGTTCCAGTGGTCCCTAGCCCTCCAGCACTAACTACCCTAGAGAACGAACCCGGAAGTGCTGGCGAAATCTGGAAACTGCTTCCACTTGATGGCAGTAGAGATCCACCAAGTTCTCTCCTGCCTACTCCCTCCACCCTATGAGGCGCAAAAAAAACAACAACAAAAGAAATAAAAAAATAAATAAATAATGTTAAGGCAGGCTACCAGTGTGCAACATGGTGGTTCACCATCTTGGCCACTTTAGCCACAGGTGGAGCTCCAAGATACAGCCACAGCACACCCCTTGAGGACAGAAATCCCTCAGGCTTCTTCTTTCCTCCAGACCCAGGCTTGGCAAGGAAACTGAGCCTCCTCAAGTCCTGCAGGGAACATACACAGAGCCTATAAGAAAGAATCCCTAGGGAAACTATTGGGGAGGTCTCACAGAAAAGGGGGCCCAGCAAGATGGGATGCAATGTGTCCGCTGCTCACTGCTCACTAGCACAAAAGTGGGGGGGGGGGGGAGGGGGGGGGGAAACACGGTAGGATTCTTACTTGGGGACTGGCCAAGAGCCCTGGTGTGCGGTCAAGGTGAAACACACCAACGCCACCACTTAAGGTCACCAGAGTGAATGAGACTGTCTTGCACAACATAGATACGTGCTCTGGCTCCAAGGTTACTTACAAACCGGACACCTGATACCCCTGAAGGCATCCTGCACACTTACACTAACATCACACATCTCTCTGCTCTCTCTCCTCCAAACTCATCACTCTCCCAACTCTCCTTCTACTTTCGCCACCTCTCTCTCCTCTCTAAAAACTCTCTCCTACACTCCACACCTCCTCTCTCCTCTGCGAATCTCGCTCTCTCTCTCTCATCCCTCTCTCTCCTACTCTTAACTCTCCTCTCCTCTCTCCTCTCTCTCTCTCCTCACATCTCCTCCTCTCCTCTCTCTCTACTCTCCAACCAACTCACTTCGACGCCTCCCAGTCAGGATGGGTGGCCCATGCTCCCTTCCCTTGCCTTTCCTCCTCCCACAACACAACAAAACCCCCTGTAGCAACAGCATGGTAAGTACTCTGGCTTACTCTCCCTCTGCTCTGGGGACAAACAACAACAAATAAAAAAACGGAAACGGCCAGTTAGTGCACAGCCCAACAATAAAGGTCAAAACCCCAAAAGGGTCTTTAGAAAGAATTTTTTCCCGTAAAAAACCCAATAAAGGGAAGGGAGGGGCAAAAAAAAAAACAAAGTGAGCAAAAAGGGAGACAAAAACAGAGTATAGAGCCGGGAGAGAAGAGAAAGTGTTCTTTCCGGTCAGAGTCGAGAGACAGACAGAGACAAACCAAAGAAGGTACGGGCACAGATAGAGAACCAGAGACCGCAGACACACCAGACAGACAGCACCGAAGCCTTTAGAGGAACTTCCTTCTCTTCTCCCACATTCCAGGTGTAGGAGGTTTTGTTGCCAAGGTTCATTCAATCAGCACCAGGGAACCAGAGGCGGGGAGGCCAACACAGGGCAAGGGGTGGATAACTGAATGGGGGACCAAAACTGCGAGATAAAATTGAAATGGGAAACAAAAAAACTGAAAGGGAGACACACTGTCCTTGTGGGCCTGTGGGTGGGGCAAAAAAGGCAAGGAAAAGAGAAGAAAAAAAAAAGAAAGAAAAGAAAACAGGAAAAGCACGAAATGAAAGGCCAGGGATCTGGGCGAGAAGGAGGCGCTACTCAAGCGTCTCAAGTAGCCCACATTGTGTATCAGTGGGATTCCCACATTGACATATGATGGGCTAGAATCCACGCCTTTAACATGGGTGGCTCCCCATCCTGACCACTTAAGGCAGAGGTGGAACTCCATACTCAAGTCACATCAGAACTGGTGAGGACAGAAGACCCTCAGGCTTCTTCTTTCCTTTAGACTGAGGCTCTGCAAGGAAACTGCGCCTGGTCAAGTCCCTCAGGGAACATACACAGAGTCTGAAGGAAAGAACCCCTAGGGAAACTATGGGGGACGCACAAAAAGTGTCCTGGAACACTGGGTCTTGGGGTGAGTTTCTGACTCCATGACACAGACAGCCTTCCGTCCTCCATATGTAGTCATGGCCATCAGGAACCTCAGAGCACGAGCGTCATGCATGTGTCCCTCTGCCAAATCCAGCGCCGCCACCAGCACTTCCTCGGGACCCTACTAGACTCCAAATCGGCCAAGACTCTCCTGTGATGGGCTGGCCTCAGAACTCCTCCAGGGAGGCCTTCGCCTGTCCTGTGGTGACCAAGGCCCGAGCCCCCAGCACTACCCTACAGAACCAGGAAGTACTGGGGGAAATCAGCAAACCACTTCCACTTGATGGCAGTACAGCACCACCAAGTTCTCCCCTGCTGAGCTCCCTCTGCCTTTTGTGGCGGAAAAAAAAAAAAAAAAAAAAAGAGCCAGGCGTGGTGGCGCACGCCTTTAATCCCAGCACTGGGGAGGCAGAGGTAGGAGGATCACCTTGAGTTCAAGGCCACCCTGAGACTCCGTAGTGAATTCCAGGTCAGCCTGGGCTAGAGCGAGACCCTACCTCGAAAAACCAAAAAAAAAAAAAAAAAAAAAAGGTAAATACCAGTCACTAATGTCCAGCATGGCTGCTCACTATCCAGGACACTTCTGGCCAGAGATGGGGCTCCAAGCTGAATCAGGCCAGAGCCTCTGAGGTCCTGCAGCTCCAAGGGCTCCCCTTTCCTCCAGACCAAGGCACTGCAAGGACATGACACCCCCCCCCTTCCATAAGGCCTGCAGGGAACATACATGCTTCCCCCCTCAAGGAATAGTATCCCTGAAAAGACTTAAGGCCAGAGTCTTAAGGAATGAGGGACTCCAGGCATGGTGGACTAGGGCCAGGCTCCTCACTGCCTAGAGAGCTGCATTCTTACATGGGCATTAGCCCAGGAAACTCAGGGGTCACCTTGGCCCAGGTTTCAAGGGTCACACAGAGGGTAAACAAGCCAGCCAAGGCGAAATGCACCTGCTTGTGCCTTGTCATTCTTGAAAACTGCTCCCAGGGAGTAGCAGCGCTTCCCCTCCACCATGTGAAACTTTCACACACACTGAGAAGGGAAATGGGCACTCAGACACACAGACACAGTCCTTAAGAATACAGAGTGGTATAAGCAGACAGCAAGGAGGTCAGCTGGCATTGGGAAAGGTCACCACCACCCTCATCCTGTCCTGGGTCCCACCAGGCAGTGGCTTCCCACCTGGCAGAAGGCTGGAGGCCAGAGTGAAGTGAGTGTCTTGCCAACTTGGATACTGCTCTGCTCCAAGGTTACAACAGCCACCCTGATACCCGGAAGCTTCTGGTCAACTCAGAGAAACACACACATACACATACACCCCTTGAGAATACAAAGAGGCAACTATTGTCTAATGTGAGGGATTACTATCCTGGATACTTGGGGCCAGAGATGGGCCTCCAAGCATCTGAGGGCCAGGATCCCCAAGAGATACATTTTCCTCCACACCAAGGCACTGCTAGGCCCTGAAGACCCTCAAGTACTCCGGGGAATATACACACAAACACTCCCAAGGAATAGTATACTGACAAGCAGCAAAGGTGAGAGGCCTCAGGAAAAGAGGAACTCCGAGAAGGTGGACTGTGCCCAGACCCTTCACTGCCCACAAAATAGCTTTCTAACTTGAGCATGGACCTACAAGCCTCAAGGGTCTCCTTGTCCCCAGGATCAAGGGTCACACAGAGGACAAACAAGACTGCCATGGTGAGGTGAGACGGTGGGTTCCATGTCATACCTGAAAACAGGTCCCAGAGAGCGGCAGACCCTCCCCTCTACCATGTGCAATTTTCAAATTCCTAATGAGAAGGAATAGTATGTGCGTGTGTATGCATACGAACGTGCAGGTGAGCGTGCGTGCGCGCACACACACACACCCTTGGAAATACAGGGAGCTTAACCAGGCAGCAAGGAGATCAGCTGGCACATGGAAATGGCGCTGCCAGCTTCGTCTTATCCTAGGATGCACCAGTCAGTGGCTTCTGTCCTGTTAGAAGGCTGGAGGCCTGTTACGTTGCAAAACGCAGAGCTGGGTATGATTCTGAGCACTCAAGTGATATAGGCCCCAGGAGCCTAGAGTGTCAGCAGGCGGCCAACACACAAGCCCTGTGGTCTTCTGACAACCAGATCCCAGGCTGTGGCCTCAAGGACCCTTGATCGGATGTTCAAGTTCACAGTGATGGCCATCCTCCATAGCTCCGATCAACTTTAAGCCTTTATGTCTTTGTCCTCCAGAACAGGCTGCTCAGAACGGTTATGTGGGAACAAGAAAATAGGAAAAGGACAATTCCATACCTACTGCAGCCAACGAGCCTTTCCCTGGTCCCAGAACCTTGTAAGAGTTCTAGTGATCTCGGCCTAGGAGCCTGAAGCTTCTGCAGACAGCCACCGCACTAACCTTGTAGTATTCTGACACCCAGAGCCCAGGCGGTGGCCTCAAGGACTCCTCTTTGGAGGTTCAAATACATACTGAGGACCATCCTCATGGGCTTGGGTATATTTCATCTGGACACATCTACATCTTGGTTTCAAAGAACAGGCTGCCTGCAACACTGACCTACGGAAAACAAAATGGCAAAAAGACATTGGCGGTTGTCCACCAGCCTTGGGTTTGGGATTCTCAGGGAAGTGGTGTGCACCTGTCCTGAGTAGTGGTTGTCTGCTCCCAGCACTCCCCTTCCCACATACCTGTTTTTCCTTTCTTGAAATCACCAGACCTCCCTATTTATCTCTCTGTCTCTAAATTTCTCTTTACTCCACATCCCATCCCAGGAACCTGTGCTGCAAACGGGGAAAAACGCAATGGAAAGCTCTGTCTGAAAAGTTCCCCATAGAACAAGGGCATCTACAAAAGGTCAGAAACTACCAGTACCCTAAGCAGATCCTGCCAACACACCCAGCCCCCTGCCCAATCTCCCTATACAAACCCAGAGAGAACATTCTGAGAAGAAAAGAATGTTACCATTTGCTTTCATCTCATGCTGCCTAAGGAAGGGTACCCAGGGAGATGGAGAAACTTTGTATTGGTGTAATGTCCATACCCTTCCCCAGTAAACTGGCTAGGGGACCCTGGCATGTGCACAGGACCACGCACGCATGTGCTCTCCCACCTGTCCCACACAATCACACACCCTGGTTAAGGCACAGGGATGCTTGGCAAATTGTCCTTTCCGTAAAGCAACATCTAGCCTTAGAGAAACCTTTTCCACACCCGGGTGAAATCCTGTGAGTCCCATGAGGAGGGAGCCCACACTTTACCCCTCCTCTTTCCTCTCCTCCTACCTGTTCCCCTGGAGGAACAAAAATCACTCCACATGTGCTTTTAAGGAAGCCCTTCACTTCCGTCAACCCCAGCTGAGAAGACGTCACTCACTGGTCCTGGCAACACAGCTTACTTAGTTGTGGCCTCCTCAGAGATCTCTGAGGCAGTAGGCAATGTGCTAAAGGGACTGATCACCCAAACTTTCCCATGCATTCCTGCTCATGAACTGGCCCACCAAGCTCCAAGCTTCACTTCCATGCTCAAGAAGCCTCCTGTACTGTCCCCAGAGATCCTGTCACCACCAGCCACCTGTGTCCGCCTGAGCTCCTGACCAGGATTGGCTACAAAATGTGTCAGCTTTCCACTGGGCAACACGATTGTTGACCCTGCCATGTAGGGTTTATCCTGCCTGAAGTGCTGATTGCCTGATAAAGACTCACTGCTCGGTAGGATTACTTCTGAAACCACTGGACCAACTTCCCTTACACTATAATGCCTGGGTTCAATACAGACTGGGCACATACAAAAACTCCATATCCCTATACAATTCGGACTCCTGCCACATTCACAAGGGCGACATGGCCCATTCTTTCCCAGCTGATCTCTCAGAAGCGTGGCTCTGTGGACCGCTTCTGCACACGTGGTGTGGAGGACCGGGAGCCAGGGTATCACTGCCTCATACCGTGGACAACTTGTCCTGCAAAGCAGATGTGTCAAGTGTACTCTTGGTGGCACTTGGCCTCCCCTTGTGCACAACCATTATTATCGAGCTTTGACCCTTGCAATCCATCAGCACCCCTTATCCCCAATCAGGATGCCCCATTCTTACACCACACAGCCCCTAAGAACAGCCTTTTGGTACTCTGGGGGCACAGCAAGTCAGTGGGCAGCCACTGGGTTGACAGATGCCTGACCCTAAAGTGTACCCGAAGGACCATTGAGAATGAGTTCCATGAAATGCCAATATAGGGTAGGGGAAAGCCAAGAAAAAGGGTGCAAGGCAGGCAGATACAGTACAATGGGGGAGGAAGAGAAAGTGTCCCTGATAGAGGCAGGCAGACACACACAGACAAACAGAGATCCACAACACGAAAGTCTCTACATCTCTTGGTCCCAGAGACCAGGTATCAGTCTCGAAGTAGTCATATGTGATACTGTGTCCTGTGGGGCGTGGTGGGTCAGGTAAGGAACCAGGGACTTTGTGTTTGGCGGTGTCCACTTGGGCCAATTCACCATCCTGCTGCTAAGAAGGCGTGTAGTGAGCACAGGCCAAGCAAGGCAAATTATCTACATCCTTGAGTCCTGGGGCGATTTTCTGACTTCAGAGCAGAGACAGCCTCCCACCCTCCCTATGTAGACATGGCTGCCCGGAACTCAGGACCCGAGTTTCCTGTACACCACTGAGCAAATCCAAGGCAGCCACCAGGCCTTCCTTGGGCCCCAAAAATAATCCAAGGCTGCCAGGGGTCTCTATGCTAGGGCTGGTCCCAGACCGCTTATAAAGCGTTCTTGCCCTGTGCCATTGGTTCCATGGTCCCTAGCCCTCCAGCACTAACTACCGGGGCTTAGCCACAGGTGGAGCTCCAAGCTCCAGCCACAGCACACCCCTTGAGGACAGAAGTCCCTCAGGCTTCTTCTTTCCTCCAGACCCAGGCTTGGCAAGGAAACTGAGCCTCCTCAAGTCCTGCAGGGAACATACACAGAGCCTAAAAGAAAGAATCACTAGGGAAACTATGGGGGAGGTCTCACAGAAAAGGGGGACCCCAGCAAGATGGGATGCAATGTGTCCAGCTTGCTCACTGCTCACACGGTAGGATTCTTACTTGGGGACTGGCCAAGGAGCCCTGCGGTCAAGGGTGAAACACACGCCACCTAAGTCAGCCAGAGTGAAGTGAGATGGTCTTGCACACATAGATACTGCTCTGCTCGAAGGTTACTACAGCCACCTGATACCCTGAAGCTTCCTGCACACTAACACACACACTCTCTTCCCCTCCCCCAGTCAGGATGCCCATTCCCACAACAACCCCTGTAGCAACAGCATGGTAGTACTCTGGGGACACGGCCAGTTAGTGCACAGCCCAACAATAAAGTGCATCCAAAGGATCTTTGAGAAAGAATTCCAGTAAAGCCCAATAAAGGGAAGGGAGGACAAAAAAAGACAAAGTGAGCAAGGCAGACACACAGAGTATAGAGCAGGGAGAGAAGAGAAAGTGTTCCTGAGTCAGAGAGAGACAGACAGACAAACTAAGGGACAGATAGACAGAGAAACAGACAGCCATTAGAGGAACTTCTCCACATTAGTAGGTTGCCTCATCCAGGGACCAGAGGCCAAAAAGTGGCATGGGACACTGTCCTGTGGGGCAAGGCAGGCCAGGTAAGGAGCTAGGCACTTTGTGTTTGGTGGTGTCCACATGGGCAGATTCACCTTCCTAGTGCTAAGAAAGAAAGTAGAGAGCTCAGGCCAAGCAAGGCAATTTATTTACATCCCTGAGCCTTGGGGCCAGTGTCTGACTCCAGAGCAGAGACAGCCTCCCATCCACCCAATGTAGACATGGCCGCCAGGAACCTCAGAGCCCAAGCTTCCTGTGTCCCAGTGCGCAAGCCGAGGGCCACGACCAGACCTTCCTCGGGACCCTAACAAAGTCCAAGGCTGCCATGGGTCCCGTGTGATGGGTCTTGGCCCATGCCTGGTGCAGTGAGTCCTTGGCGTGGGGTGTGGGTTTCAGAGCCTCCCAGCCCTCCAGCGTTGCCCCACACAGCAAACCGGGAAGTACTGGCGAAATCTGGAAAGCGCTTCCACTTGATGGCAGTAGAGCTACACGGAGTTCTCTCCTCTGTATTCCCTCCGCCCTTTGTGGCGCAAAAAAAAATGAAGAAAATAAATGCAACCAGGGTTTAACATGGTGGCTTCCCATTCAGGCCACTTAAGGCAGAGGTGGAGCTCCATGCTCCAGTCAGAGCACACCCCATGAGGACAGAAGACCCTCAGGCTTCTTCTTTACTCCAGACTGAGGCCCTGCAAGGAAACGACGCCCCGCAAGTCCGGCAGGACACATATACAGAGCCTGAAGGAAAGAACCCCTAGGGAAACTATAGGGGACGCACAAAAGGTGTCATGGAACACTGGGTCTTGGGGTGAGTTTCTGACTCCATGGCAGAGACAGCCTCCCGTCCTCCATATGTAGACATGGCCGCCAGGAACCTCAGAGCCCCAGCTTCCTGTGTCCCTCTGCGCAAGTCCAGGGCCGCCACCAGCACTTCCTCAGGACCCCACCAGAGTCCAGATATGCCTGTCAGTGCTTCCCTGTGATGGGGTGACCACAGGACTCCTAGGAGGAGGCCTTCCCCTGTCCCGTGGTGACCAAGACCCCCAGCCCTCCAGTACATCCCCAGAGAACCAGGAAGTGCTGGCGGGATCAGCAAACCGCTTCCACTTGATGGCAGTAGAGCGCCACCAAGTTCTCCCTTGCTGCACTCCCTCCGCCTTTTGGGTCGCAAAAAAAAAATACTAAAAAGTAAATGCAAGTTATTAATGTCTAAGGTGGCTGCCCACTATCCTGGACAATTCCAGCTGGAGATGGGGCTCCAAGCTGAGTCAGGCTAGAGCATCTGAGGTCCAGGATCCCCAAGGGCTCCTGTTTCCTCCACACCAGGGCACATCCAGGCCTTGATGGCCCTCAAGTTCTTTGGGGAACATACATGCACACCCCCAAGCAATCGAATTCCTAAAAGGAACCAAGGCCAGAGTCCTCAGGAGAGATGGATGGACTTCAGGCAAGTTCCAAGGGCTCCCCTTTCCTCCAGATCGAGGCGCTGTAAGGCTGTGACACCCCGCAAGGCTTGCAGGGAAGATACATGCTAACTCCCAAGCAGTGGGATCCCTAAAAGGAAGTAAGGTCAGAGTTTCAGGAAAAGAGGGACCCCTGGCAAGGTGGGCTAGGGCCAGTCCCTCACTATCCACAAGGCTGTATTCTCAACTGGGCATTACCCAAGGAGACATAGGGGTCACTTTGGCCCTGGGTTCAAGGGTCAGGCAGAGGCCAAACAAGCCTTCCAAGATGAAGTGAAACTGCCTGTGCCTTGTCATACCTGAAAACTGGTCCCAGGGAGCAGGAGCCCCTCCCCTCTACCATGTGAAATGTGAAACGTTCACATACCCACTGAGAAGGAAAATGGACACATAGACCCAACCCCCCCCCCAACACACACACACAGGCCTCAACAATACAGAAAGGTTTAGGCAGGCAGCAAGGTGGTCAGCTGTCATTGGGAAAGGCCACCAACAGCCTCATCCTGTCCTGGGCCCCACCAGGCAATGGATTACGTCCTGACAGAAGGCTGGAGGCCAGAATGAAGTGAGAGTGTCTGGCCACACATGAATAGTGCTCTGCTCCAAGGTGACCACAGCCACCCTGATACACTGAAGCTTCTGGTCGGCTGAGAGAAACACACGTGCACAAACATACACACACACACACACCATGGGAATACAGAGAGGCTACTATTGTCCAATGTGACAGCTTACCATCCTGGACACTTGTGGCCAGAGATTATGGCTCCAAGCCTCTGACGACCAGGACCCCCAAAAGATCCTTTTCCTTCTAGAACAAGGCACTGCTAGGCCGTGATACCCCTCAAGTACTCCAGGAAACATACATACACACTCCCAAGGAATAGAAGCCTTAAAAGGAGCTATGGCCAGAGGCCTCAGGAAAAGAGGGACTCCAGGCAAGGTGGAATATGCCCAGCACCCTCACTGCCCACAAGGTAGCACTATCATGATCACTTGGGCATTGGTTAACTAGCCTCAAGGGTCACCTTGGCACCGGGTTCAAGGGTCACACAGAGGCCAAACAAGCCTGCTAAGGTGACCTGAGCCTGTCTGTGCCTTGTTATAACTGAAAACAGCCCCCAGGGAGCAGTGGACCCTCCCCTCTCCCATGTGCAACTTTCACACTCCCACTGGGAAGGAAAAGTATGTGCGCATGCAAACACGCACACACACACCTTGGAAATACAGAGAGCTTAACCAGGTAGCAAGGAGATCAGCTGGCACATGGAAAGGCCACCACTGGCCTCATCCTGTCCTGGGCCCCACCAGTCAGTGGCTTCCTTCCTGGCAGAAGGCTGGAGGCCTGTTACCTGGCAAAACCCAGAACTGTGTGCGCTTGTAAGGACTCAAGTGATATAGGCCCGAGGAGCCTGGAGCTTCAGCAGACAGCCATCACACTAACCTTGTGGTCTTCTGACACCCACATCCCAGGCGGTGGCCTCAGGGACCTTTCAGTGGAGGTTCAAGTGCATACTGAGGGCCATCCTCCTGAGCTTGGTATATTTCATCTGGACACATCTACATCTTGGTTTCAAGGAACAGGCTGCCCAGGACACTGACCTAGAGAAAACAAAATGGCACAAAGACCACTCCACATCGGCTGTTGTCCACCAGCCTTGGGTTTGGGATTGTCCGACAAGAAGTGTGTATCTGTCCTGAGCGATCATTGTCTGGTCTTTTCTTTTATTTTCTTTCTTTCTTTCTTTCTTTCTTTCTTTTTTTTTTTTTTTTTTTTTTTGGTTTTTCAAGGTAGGGTCTCACTGTAGCCCAGTCTGACCTGGAATTCACTATGGAGTCTCAGGGTGGCCTTGAACTCACCGCAATCCTCCTACCTCTGCCTCCTGAGTGCTGGGATTAAAGGTGTGCGCCACCATGCCCGGCTCAGTCTTTCCTTTCTTGAAATCACCAGACCACCCTGTTTATCTGTCGGTCTCTAAATTTCTCTTTGCACTACATCCAATCCCAGAACCTTGTGCTGCAAACGGGGGAATGTACTGGAAAGTTCTGTCCGAAAACTTCCCCGAAGAAGGAGGGGCATCTAGAAAGAGCCAGTAACTGCCAGTCCCCTAAGCAGATCCTGCCAACACACCCAGTCTCCTGCTGACTCTTTCCTGTAAAAACCCAGAGAAAACATGCTGAGAACTAAAGAAAATTACCATTTGAGTTCATATTATTATGCCCAAGGAAGTCTACCCAGGGACAAGGTGAAATTTTGTATTGGTGTAATGTCCATACCCTTCCCCAGTAAACTGGCTAGGGGACCCTGGCATGTGCACAAGACCACGCACGCATGTGCTCTCCCACCTGTCCCACACAATCACGCACCCTGGTTAAGGCACAGGGATGCATGGCAAGTTCTCCTTTCTAAAAATTAATATCTACCCTTAGAGAAACCTTTTCCACACCCAGGTGAAATCCTGTGAGTCCCATGAGGAGGGAGCCCACACTTTACCCCTCCTCTTTCCTCTCCTCCTACCTGTTCCCCTGGAGAACAAAAATCACTCCACATGTGCTTTTAAGGAAGCCCTTCACTTCCGTCAAGCCCAGCTGACAAGACGTCACTCACTGGTCCTGGCAACACAGCTTACTTAGTTGTGGCCTCCTCAGAGATCTCTGAGGCAGTAGGCAATGTGCTAAAGGGACTGATCACCCAAACTTTCCCACGGATTCCAGCTCATGAACTGGCCCACCAAGCTGCAACCTACACCTCCATGCTCAAAAAGACTCCAGTATGTCCTCAGAGATCCCGTCACCACCAGCCACCTGTGTCTACCTGAGCTGCCGATCACGACTGGCTACGAAATGTGTTGGCTTTCTACTGGGCAACACCATTGCAGGCCTTCCCATGTTGGGGTTTTCTGCCTGAAGCTCTGATTGCCTGACATGGACTCACTGTTAGGCAGGATTACATCTGGACCCACTGGGCCTACTTCCCTTACACTGTGACACGTGGGCTCAACACAGACTGAGCACACCCAAAACTCCATGTCCCTGCATAATTGTGACTCCTGTGACAATTCACATGGGATAGCTGGCCCATCCTTTCCTGGGTGATCGCCTAGGAGCGTGGCTCTGAGGGCCACTTCTGCATACAGGGGTGTGGTGGACAGGGAGCCAGGGTACCCCTGCCCCATACCCTGGGCAAACAGTCACATAAACGAGATGTGCCAAGTTCAGTGTCCCCTCGGTCAGCTATGGCAGGCAATAGGTTTGGAGGGTAAGCCCACTAGACAGGTACAGGGCAGTGGCAATGGGATCATGCCACATTTTACTGCACTTGCCTCACCTATACAGAGCATCAGGAATTCTCAGTCGGAGTACTGGTGCCACATGGCTGGCCCTCATGCACACCCCTTATCATCTGGTTCTTGCTCTTGTATGTGGCCTGCACAGTCCCCCAGTCAGGATGCCCATTTCTCATAGCAACCCAACAGCCTCAAGGAGCACCATGGTGGTACTCTGGTGGCAGGTAGAGCACTGGCTGGACAGATGTCCGGCCCTAAAAGTGCACATCAAGGAGCTTTGAGAAAGAAAACCTTTAAAGCCCAATATAGCAGAGAACAAAACAAAAACAAAAGGTGTAGGCAGACACATATGTTAGGATAGGCCAGAAAAAGACAGTGTCCCTGAGACAGACAGACAAACAAGGTAAGAGAAAAGAGACCTATGGCAGGAACATCTCCACATTTCTGGGTCCCAGAACCTAGTAGCCAGTCTCCAAGAAGTGCCTGTGGGGCCAGGTGGACCAGGTAAGGAACTAGGGACTGACTTTGTATTTGGTGCAATCCACATGGGCAGATTCATTGCCTGGATGCTAAGAAGGCGAGTAGAGAGCTCAGGCCAAGCAAGTCAATTTATCTACATCCATGAGCCCTAGGGTGAGTTTCTGAGTCCACAGCAGAGGCAGCCTCCCATCCTCCCTATGCAGACATGGCCGCCAGGAACCTCAGAGGCCGAGCTTCCTGTGTCCCACTGGGCAAGTCCAGGGCTGCCACCAGGCCTTCCTCAGGGCCCCTATCAGAGTTCAAATTTGCCAGTGGTCCCCTGTGATGGGTCTTGGCCCAGGCCTGCTGCAGGGAGTCCTTCCCCTGTGCTGAAGGAAGCAGAAATCCCCAGCCCTCCAGCGCTACCCCACAGAAGAAACCCGGAAGTGCTGGCGGGATCAGGAAACCGCTTCCACTTGATGGCAGTAGAGCTCCACTGAATTCTCCCCTGTGCACTCCCTCCGCCCTTTGCGGCGCAAAAAAAAAATACAACAAAAAACACTAAAGGCAGGGTACCAGTGTCCAACATGGCGGCTCAGCATTCTGGCCACTTCAGCATACCCTGTGAGGGCAGAAGACCCTCAAGGGGCTTCTTCTTTCCTCCTGATGGAGGCTCTGAAGGGAAATGGCGCCTCCTCAAGTCCTGCAGGGAACATACACAGAGCCTGAAGAAAAGAGTCCCTAGGAAACTATGGGGGACGCCTCATAGAAAAGGGGAACCAAGGCTGGAGAGATGGCTTAGCGATTAAGGCACTTGCCTGCAAAGCCAAAGGACCCAGGTTTGATTCCCCAGAACCCACAAAGCCAGATGCACAAGATGGCCCACACATCTGGAGTTCATTTGCAGTGGGTAGATGCCCTGGCATGCCCATTCTCTCTCTTTCTCTCTACCTGCCTCTTTCCCTCTCTCTCTCTAATAAATAAATAAAATTTTTTTTAAGTCCTTAAAAAAAAAGGGTGAACCCCAGCAAGGTGGAAAGTGATGTGTCCAGCCCACTCACTGCTTACATAGTAGGATTCTTACTTGGGGACTGGGCAAGGAGCCCTGAGGTCAAGGGTGAAACACACGCCACCTAAGTTGGCCAGAGTGAAGTGAGACTGTCTTTCCACACATGGATACTGCTCTGCTCCAAGGTTACAACAGCCACCCTGACACCCTGCAGCTTCTGGCCAACTGACACAAACAGACATGTATGCACGCACGCGCACACACACACACACACACCTTGGGAATACAGAGAGGCTACTACTATCCACTGTGGCGGTTACCATCCTGGCCACTTCTGTGCAGAGATAGGGCTCCAAGCTGAGTCAGGCTGCAGCCTCTGAGGGCCAGGACTCCCAAGTGATCCCTTTTCCACCAGACCAAGGCCATGACGCCCCTCAAGTACCCCAGGGAACATACACACATGCTCCCAAGGAACAGAATTCTTAAAATGAACTATGGCCAGAGGCCTCAGGAAAAGAGGGACTCCAGGCAAGGTGGACTGTGCCCAGTCCCCTCACTGCCCAAAAGGTAGCATTATTACTTGGGCATTGGCCAAGGAGCCTCAAGGGTCACCTTGGCCCGGGGTTCAAGGGCAACACAGAGGACAAGAAGATTGTGATGGTGATGTGAGACTGTCTGTGCCTTGTCATACCTGAAAACTGCTCCCAGGCTGGGAGCAGCAACCCCTCCCCTCTACCATGTGCAACTTTCACATTCCCACTGAAAGCAAAAGTGCACGCGCTATACACACACACACCCCTTGGGAATACACAGAGGCTTAGGCAGGCAGCAAGGTTGTCAGCTGGCATGGGGAAAGGCCACCACCAGCCTCATCCTGTCCTGGGCCCCACCAGTCATTGGATTTCCCCCTGGCAGAAGGCTGGAGGCCGGTTACCTGATAAATCCCAGAGCTGTGTGCGCTTGTGAGGGCTCAAGTGATCTCGGCCCCGAGGAGCCTGGAGCTTCAGCAGACAGCCAACAAACAAGCCCTGTGGTTTTCTGACACCCAGGCCCCAGTCTGTGGCCTCAAGGACCCTTGAGTGGAGGTTCAAGTGCATACTGAGGGCCACCCTCCTCAGCTTGGGTATATTTCATCTGGACACACCTTCCTCTTTGGTTCAAATAACAAGCTGCCCGGAGCATTGTCGTATGTTAAAAGAAAATGGGAAAAAGACCACTCCACATCGACTGTTGTCCACAGAGCTTGCCCTCTTAGGACCCCATCAATATGTTTGTGATTCTCAGGCAACTAATGTGTACCTGTCCTGAGTGATCATTGTGTGATCCCATCTCTCCCCTTCCGACATACCTGTGTTTCCTTTCTTAAAATCACCAGACCTCCCTGTTTATCTCTGTTTCTAAAATTCTCTTTCCACTACATCCCATCCCAGGATCCTGTGCTGCAAACAGGGGAAAAATGCAATGCAAAGCTCTGTCTGAAAACTTCCCCTTAGAACAAGGGGCATCTAGAAAGACCCAGAAAGTTCCAGTCCCCTAAGCAGATCCTACCAACACACCCAGCCCCCTGCCCACTCTTTCCTATAAAAACCCAGAGAGATCATTCTGAAAAGAAAGGAAGGAAAGAAAAGAAGGAAAGAAAGGAAAGGAAAGGAAAGGGAAGGGAAGGGAAGGGAAGGGAAAAGGAAAGGAAAAAAGGTTACCATTTGAGTTCATCTTATTCTGCCCAAGAATGTCTACCCAGGGACAAGGAGAAATTTTGTATTGGTGTAATGCGAATAAATACCTTTCTCCAGCAAACTATGGGCAAGGGGACCCTTACATGTGCATAAGACCATGCATGCATGTGTTCTTCCACCTCATCATAATCACACACCCCAATTAAGGCACAGGGATGCTTGGCAAATTGTTCTTTCTGGAAAGCAACATCTACACTTAGGGAAATCTTTTCCACACCCAGCTGAAAGCCTATGAGTTCCAGAAGGAGTGAGCCTATACTTTACCCCTCCACATTCTTGCCCTCCTAGCTGCTTCCCTGGATGACTCCATATATGTTTTTATTTTTATTTTTATTTTTATTTTTAATTTTCTCAATTTTTATTAATATTTTCCATGATTATAAAAAATATCCCATGGTAGTACCCTCCCCCCCACACATATGTTTTTAAAGAAGCCCTTCACCTCTGCCAGTCCCAGCTGACAAGATGACACTGCTTCTGGCTACACAGCTTACTTAGTTGTGGCCTGCTCAGAGATCTCTGAAGCACTAGGCAGTGTGCTAAAGAAATAATCACCCAAACTTTCCCATGGAGTCCAGCTCATGAATGGGCCGGGCCCACCTAGCTCCAAGAAACACCTCCATGCTCAAAAAGACTCCAGCAGTGTCCTCAGAGATCCTGTCACCACTAGCTACTTGTGTCCACCTGAGCTCCTGTTCTGGGCTGGACAAGTAACATGTTGGCATTCCACTAGGGAACACAGTTTTCCATGTGATGTTGGGGTTCTACTACCAGAAGTGATGCTCTGCTGACTTGGCCTCACTGCTCTACAGGATTACTCCTGGAAACGATGGGCCTGCTTCCCATACACTGCAAGGTGTGGGGTGCACAAAGACTAGGCACACCCAAAATTTCCATGGCCCTGCCAAATTGCAACTCTAGCTGCTTCTGCACAGGGATGGACACTGCCTCAGGGTATCCCTGCCCCATAACCTGGAGAACCTATACCAGACAGGAGATGTGTCAAGGGCAACAGCCTCTGGGTCAGCTATGGCAGGTAGTGGGTTTGGGGATGTGAGCCCACCAGCCAGGTGCCAACCACTGACAATGAGAACATGCCACATTTCACTGCTCCTGCCTCACCTCTGCAGAGCACCAGGACTTCCCAGTAGGAGTACTGTAGGTACCACTCAGCTGCCCCCCTGCACAGCCCTATCATCTGCCTCCTCCCCTTGCCTGCTGCCTGCCCCCCCCCACATGAGGATGCCCCATTCGCACAGCAACCCAACAGCCTCTAGCAACACCGTGGTGGTACTCAGGGGGCACTGACAATCATTGGAAGGGCAGTGGGTGGACAGATGCCCAGTGCTAAAACTGCATATGAGAACCTCTGAAAGAGAATAATAATAAAAACTCTATAAAAGAGAGGGCAAAAGAAAACCAAAGGCTGCAGGGCAAGCAGACACAGTAGAATAGAGAAGGAAGAAAGTTTCTGAGACAGACAGACATCCCCCCACCCCCCCACACACACACACACTCTAGAGGAGCATGTCCATGATTCCCCAAAAAATTTCCAGTAGCCAAGAACTAGCATGGGACCCTGTGTCCTGTGACGCAAGGTGGGCCAGACAAGGAGCTAGGGACTTTGTGTTTGGTGGTGTCCACATGGGCAGGTTCACCTTCCTGACTGCTAAGAAGGCGGGTAGAAAGCGCAGGCCAAACCATGCAAATTTTCTACATCCCTGAGCCCTGGGGTGAGTTTCTGACTCCAGAGCAGAGGCAGCCTCCCATCCTCCCTATGTAGACATGGCCGCCCAGAACCTCACAGCCAGAGCTTCCTGTGTCCCACTGCGCAAGTCCAGGGCCGCCACCAGGACTTACTGGGGCCCTTACCAGAGCCAAAGGCCACCAGGAGTCCCCTGTGATGAGGCTGGCTCCAGGCCTCTTGCAGGGAGGCCTTGCCCTATCCTGTGGGTTCCAGAGATCCCCAGCCCTCCAGCCCTACTCCACAGAACAAACCCAGAAGTGCTGGCGGGAATCAGGAAAGCCCTGCCACTTGATGGCAGTAGAAGATCACAAATTTCTCTGCTGGTACACGCCCTCCGCCCTTTGTGGCACAAAAAAAAGGCTAAATAGTCGCTACTAATGCCCAATGTGGTTGCTCACCAGCCTGGCCACTTCTAACCACCAATGGGGCTCCAAAACTGAGTCAGGACCGAGCCTCTGAGGGTCAGGAGCCAGAATGGCACTGCAAGGCCATGATGCCCCTCAAGTCTCCTAAGGAATAGAATCCCTAAAAGGAAGTAAGGCCAGAGGCCTCAGAAAAAGAGGGACTCCAGGCAAAGCGGGCTATGCTCAGGCCCCTCACTGCCCACAAGGTAGCATTCTCACTTTGGCATTGGCCAAGGAGCCTCAAGGGACACCTTGGCCCTGGGTTCAAGGGTCACACAAAGGCCAAACATGCCTGCCAAGGTGAAGTGAACCTGTCTGTGTCTTGTCATACCTGAAAACTATTCCCAGGGAGCAGCAGCCCCTCCCCTCTATCATGGGGAACTTTCCCACTCCTACTGAGAAGCAAAAGTGTACACACACACACACACACACCCCTTGGGAACACACAGAGGTTAAGGAAAGGAGGTCAGCTGGCATGGGGAAAGACCACCCACCACCAGCCTCATCCTGTTCTGGGCCCCACCAATCAGTGGCTTCCCTCCTGGCAGAAGGCTGGAGGCCTGTTAACCTGGCAAAGCCCAGAGCTGTTTGTGATTGTGAGGGCTCAAGTGATCTCAGCCCCAGGAGCCTGGAGCTTCAGCAGACGGCCAACACAGGAACCCTGTGGTCTTCTGACGCCCAGATCCCAGTCTGTGGCCTCAAGGACACTTGCTGGAAGTTCAAGTACACACTGATGGCCAACTTCCACATCTCAGACCACCTTTCAGCCTAGGATGTCTTTATCTACAGCTCAGTGGACAGGCTGCCCACAACACTGATATGGGGACAAGAAAATGGCAAAGGGAGCAATACACACCTACTGCTGCTCACCCGGCTTTCTGTGGGCCCTGAATCCCTACCATCTCTTTGTGATTCCCAGGCAACAAGTTGCCTACCTGTGTCTCTTCCTTCCATGGGACACAATCTCTCCACTTCCCGGGCACCAGTCTGGAAATTCGCCCTCATTTCCTTGCTTCAAATCACCAGACCTCCCTACCCATCTCTGTCTCTAACATTCTCTTTCCATTACATCCCATCTAAGGACTTATAGCATTAAACGGGAGGTGGGGAGGGGGACACAATGGAAATGTCTTTCAGAAAACTACCCTGCAGACTGAATGGTATCTAGATAAAGCCAGAAACTTCACGTCCTCTAAGCAGATCCTGCCAACATACCCAGACCTCTGCCCAGTCTTCCCTATATAACCCCAGAGAGTGCAAACCCAAGAGACAGGAAGGGAAAGTTATTTCACGTCTTTCTGCTCATGGTGGTCCACCCATAGCGCAAGCCAGACCAGGGCAATCTGTGAATTTGGAGTCATGTGAATGAACAGTTTGCCCCAGCACATGGTGGGTTAGAGAATGCTCGATTGAGCCCACCTGTATGCATGCACTCACACAATACCACAAAAAATACGCATACACAATCATGCCCAGTCCCAGCTAAGGCAAAGGGTACTTGGAAAGTCGTCCCTTTGTTAAAGCAGCATATGCCTATTGAAGTCTGTACCCCAAATCTAGAAGCCCATGAGGTAAAAGAAGATTGAGCCTCTAGTTGTCCCCCTAGTCTTTCTTGGCACCCTGGAGGAATAAGGCAACTCCACATGTCTTTTCAGACAGCCTTCCCTTGCTTTTGCATGCTTCACGTCTGCCATCCCCATCTCACAAGGTGCCCCTGCTCCTGGAAACCCAGGTCAGGCCTAATCAGGGCTCTCAAGAGGAGCAGGCCATCAGACAAAGGGACACACCATTCACACCTGCCCATGGAATCGAGGCAAGGCCCAAGCCCACCTACCTCCAAAGTACACCTCCATGCCCAAAAATACTACTGTGCCTCAGAGATCCTGTCACCACTAGCCACCTGTGTCCACCTTAACTCCCATTCTGGGCAGACGAAGAAACATAATGGATTTCTAATGGGCAATGGCATTGTCATCCCCGCAATTTTGAGTTGTCCAGTCTGAAGTGCAGCTCTGCTGACATGGCCCAACTAATCTACAGGATTTCTGCTGGAAACACTGGGCCTGCTTCACTTATTCTGTGAAGGTTGGGGTGCACATAGACCCTGCACACCCAAAAGCTCCATGACTCTGTGAAACTGCAACTCCTAGCACATTCACATGGGCTAGCTGGCCCATCCCTTCCCTGGTGACTGCTCACAAGCTCGGCTCTGAGGGCCACATCTGCACACAGGGGTGTGGTGGACAGGGAGCTAGGGTATCCCTGCCCCATACCCAGGTAACTTGTCCCACAAAGAGATATGTCAAGTGTAGAGTCCTCTGGGTCAGCTATGCAGGCAGTGGGCTTGGAGGGTGAGCCCATCAGACAGGTGCAGGCCAGTGGAATTAGGATCATGGCACATTTTACTGTTCCTGCCCCTCCTCTGCAGAGCATCAGGACTTCCCAGCAGGGGTACTGGTGGTGCTACTAGGCTGCCACTCATGCATGGCACTTACCAACTGGCTCCTGCTCTTACATGATGCCTGCACTCCCATCATCAGGAAGCCCATTCTCACAGCAAGCCAACAGCCCCTAGCAAAACCCTGGTGGTACTCTGGGGGCACACAGGGCACCGGGAGGACGGATGCCCCACACTAAAAATGCAACTTTAGGCTCTCTGAGATACAAAACCAGTACAGCTCAATAAAGGAGAAGTGAAAACAAAGCCAAAGGCTGCAAGGCAGACACACACACAGTAGGAAAGAGCAGGAAGAGAAAGTGTCCCTGAGACAGACAGACAGAGAGACCCATTAGAAGAACATCTCCACATGTCTGGGCCCCAGAACACAGGGGCCAATCTCCAAGAAGTGGCATTGGGACACTGTCCTTTGGGGCGAGGTGGGCCAGGTAAGGAGCTAGGGACTTTGTCCTTGGCCTTGTCCACATGGGCAGGTTCACCGCCCTGCTGCTAAGAAGGCGAATAGAGAGCGCAGGGCAAGGAAGGCAATTTATCTACATCCCTGAGCCCTGGAGTGACTTTCTGACTCCACAGCAGAGGCAGCCTCCCATCCTCCCTATGTAGACATGGCTGCCAGGAACCTCAGAGCCCCAGCTTCCTGTGTCCCTCTGCGCAAGTCCAGGGCCGCCACCAGGCCTTCCTTGGGCCCCTACCAGAGCCCAAGGCCACCAGGGGTTCCCGGTGATGGGGCTGGTCCCAGGCCTCTTGCAGGGAGTCCTTGCGCTGTCCAGTGGGGACAAGAGATCCCCAGCCCTCCAGCGCTACCCCACAGAACGAACCCGGAAGTGCTGGCGGGATAAGGAAAGCGCTTCCACTTGATGGCAGTAGAGGACCACAAATATCTCCCATGGCGCACTCCCTCCGCCCTTTGCAGAAAAAAAAAAACCAAGCTAAATACAAGCTATGTGTCCAACATGGCCACTTGTACACTTCTGGCCAGAGATGAGACTACAAGCGGAGTCAGGCCACAGCCTCTGATAGCCAGGAACTCCGAGGGCTCCGCTTTCCTCCACACCAAGTAACTGCATGGCCGTGACACCCCTCAAGTTCTATGGGGTACATACATGATCACTCCCAAGCAATAGGATCCCTAAAAGGAACTAAGGAAGCCGGGCGTGGTGGCGCACACCTTTAATCCCAGCACTCGGGAGGCAGAGGTAGGAGGATCGCCGTGAGTTCAAGGCTACCCTGAGACTCCATAGTGAATTCCAGGTCAGCCTGGGCTAGAGTGAGACCCTACCTCGAAAAACCAAAAAAAAAAAAAAAAAGGAACTAAGGCCAGAGTCTCCATCAAGAAAAGATGGACTCCAAGCAAGGCGGGCTATGCCCAGACCCCTCACTGCCCAGAAGGTAGCACTCTCAAGGAGCCTCATGGGTCACCTTGGCCCCGGGTTCAAGAGTCACACAGAGGCCAAACAAGTGAAGTGAGACTATGGGTGCCTTGTCATACCTGAAAACTGAAAACTGCTCCCAGGTAGCAGCAGCCCCTTCCCTGTACCATGCGGAATTTTCACACTCCCACTGAGAAGCAAAAGTGGGCATACCCAAAAGCAGGCATGCACAAACAACCCCCCCATACACACATATGCACTATATGCACACAAATCCCTTGGGAACACGGAGAGGTGAAGACAGGCAGGCAAGGTCAGCTGGCATGGGGAAAGGCTACCACCAGCCTCATCTTGTCCTGGGCCCCACCAGTCAGTGGCTTCCCTCTTGGCAGAAGGCTAAAGGCCTGTTACCTGGCAAAGCCCCAAGCTGTGTGTGCTTGTGAGGACTCAAGTGATCTTGGCCCCAGGAGCCTGGAGCTTCAGCAGACAGCCAACACAGGAACACTGTGGTCTTCTGACACCCAGATCCCAGTCTGTGGCCTCAAGGACCCTTTCAGGAAGTTCATGTGCACTGATGGCCATCCTCCACAGCTCAGACCAACTTTCAGCCTAGGATGTCTTTGTCTTCAGGTGAAGGAACAGGTTTCCTGCAACACTGATCTGGGGACAAGAAAATGGCCAAAGGGCAAGTCAACACCTGCTACAGCCCACGAACCTTTCCCTGGTCCCAGATCCCCTACCATCTCTTTGCGATTCCCAGGCAACAAGCACCTACAAGTGTCTCTTCCACCCATGGGACACAATTTCTCCCCTCCCCAGGCACCAGTCTGTATATTGGCCTCCATTTCCTTGCTTTAAATCACCAGACCTCTCTACCTATCTTTCTGTCTCTAACTTCCTCTTTCTACTACATCCCATCCCAGGCCCCTGAGCTGCAAAAGGTGGTGTAGAGGGAAATGCAACGGAAGTTGATTCTGAAAACTTCCTTGGAGATAGAATGGCATCAACACACAGCCAGAAAATTCAACTCGGCTGAGAGAAGATCCTACCAACATACCTAGACCCCTGCCCAATCTTCCCTATATAATCCCAGAGTGCAAACCCAAAGACAGGAAGGCAAAGTTACCATTGTACTTCATGTCTTTCCGCTCAACATGCAGCACCCATAAAACAAGTCAGACCAGGACAAACTTATGAGTTGGCGTCCTATGAATGGTTTCCCCCAGCACACTGTAGGTTAGAGGGAGCTTGATTGAGCCCACCTGTATGCATGCACTCACACAAGAGTACATACAAAACACACACACACACACGCACACACACACACACTCAGAAGCCCTTGAGGTCAAAGAATAGTGAGCCTCCAGTTAGCCTCCTCCTCTTTCTTGCAATCCTGGAGAAATAAGACGATTCCACCACATGTCTTCAGGCAGCCCTAACCTTGCTTTTGGACCCTTCACCTCCACCATTCATAGCTCACAGGTACCACTGCTCCTGGAAACCCAGATCCAGCTTAATCTGTGACCTAAAGAGGGGCAGGCCATCCACACCAAGGGACAGATCATCCACACTTGCCCATGGATTTGAACCAAGGCCAAGCCCACCTTCCTCCAAAGTATACCTCCATGCCCGAAAAGACTCCAGTACTGTGCCTCATAGGTCTTGTCACCACACTAGCCACCTGAGCACCCGCTCTGGCCTGACCAAGTAATGTGTCAGCTTTCCACTGGGCAACACCACTGTTGTCCTTGCCATGTTGGGCTTGTCCTGTCTGAAGTGCTGCTCATATGACATGGGCTCACTGCTCTGCTGGATTTCCTCTCGAACCACTGGATCTGCTTCCCACACACTTCAAAGTTTGAAGTGTACTGAGACTGGGCACACCCAAAACTCAATATCGCTGCAAAATAGCAACTCCTGGCACATTCACATGGGCTAGCTGGCCCATCCTTTCCCTCGTGATGGCCCTGAAGCTCAGCTCAGAGGCCCGCTTCAACACACAGGGGTGTGGTGGACAGGGAACCAGGTTAACCCTGCCCTATAGCCTGGACAAGTTGTCCCACAAAGGACATGTGTCAAGTTCAGAGGCCGCTGGGTCAGCTATGGCAGGCAGTGGGTTTGGAGGGTGAGCCCACCAGACAGGCGCAGGACACTGGCAATGGGATCATGGACCATTTTACCACTCTTGCCTCACCTCTGCAGAGCACCAGGACTTCTCAGCAAGAGTACTGGTCGTGCCACTTGGCTGCCCCTTGTGCACTTCCCTTATTTGGCTCCTGACCTTGCATGCCGCCTGCATCCCCTCATCATGGTGTCCTATTCTCGCAACAACCAAATAGCCCCTGGCAACAGCCTGGTGATACCCAGGGGGCATGGCCAGTTAGTGGCCAGGCACTGGGTAGACAGATGTCCAGCCCTAAAAGTACACCTAAAGGATATTTGAGAAAGAATTCCAGAAAAGCTCAATACAGGGGAGGGCAAAACAAAGAAAAAGAGCACAAGGCAGACAGACCTGGTAGGAATAGAGGATGAAGAGAAAGTGTCCCTGAGACAGGCCGATTGACAAAGAGACAGATAGACCCATTCAAGCAACATCTCCATATCCCTGGGTTCTCGAACCCAGGGGCCAGCTTCTAATAAGTGGCATGGGATACTGAGTCCTTTGGGGTAATGGGGGACAGGTAAGGAGCTATGGGTGATTAGCCCTAAAAGTGCACCAAAAAGACCTTTGAAAAAGGAAACCAGTAAAGCCCAATTTAGAGGAGGAAAAAACAAAGTCAAAGGCTGCAAGGCAGACACACAGTAGGATAGAACAGAAAGAGAAAGTGTCCCAGAAACAGCCTGACAGACATCCAAAATAAGAGACAGTCAGACAGACAGAGATACCCATTAGAGTAACATTTCCACATGTCTAGGTCCCAGAACCCAGGGGCCAGTGACACTGTTCTGTAGGGGCAAGTCAGGAGCCAGGAGCTTTGTGTTTGGTGGTGTCCACATGGGCAGATTCACCTTCCAGCAGGTAAGAAGGGGAGTAGAGAGCGCAGGGCAAGAAAGGCAATTTATCTACATCCCTGAGCCCTGGAGTGACTTTCTGACTGCAGAGCAGACACAGCCTCCCATCCTCCATATGTAGACATGGCTGCCAGGAACCTCAGAGCCCAAGCTTCCTGTGTCCCATTAGGCAAGTACAGAGCCGCCACTAGGCCTTCCTCGGACCCTTCCAGAAGCCAAGGCTGCCAGGGGTCCCCTGTGATGCGGCTGGCCCCAGGCTTCCTGCAAGGAGGCCTTGCCATGGGTCCTGTGGGGACTGGAGACCCCCAGCCCTCCAGCGCTACCCCACAGAGCAAACCCGGAAGTGCTGGCGGGATCAGAAAAGCTCCTCCACTTGATGGCAGTAGAGCTCCACCGAGTTCTCCCCTGTGCACTCCCTCCGCCCTTTGTGAAACAAAAAAAAACTGCCAAATACAGGTTACTAATGTCCAACATGGTAGCTCAAGATCCTGGACAAGTCTAGCCAATGATGGGGCTCCAGGCTGTATCAAGCCAAAGCCTCTGAGGTCCAGGATCCCTAAGGGCTCCTATTTCCTCCACACCAGGGCACTGCCAGGCTATGACTCCCCTCAAGTTCTGTGGGGAACATACATGCACACTCCCAAGCAATAGAATGCCTAAAATCAGATAAGGGCAGAGGCCTGAGGAAAAGAGGGTCTTCAGGCATGGTGGGCTGAGGGCTCAAGTGATCTCGGCCTGAGAGGCCTGGAGCTTCAGCAGACAGCCAACACCCAAACCTGTGGTCTTCTGGCATCTAGATGTCAGGCTGTGGCCTCAAGGATCCATGAGCAGAAGTTCAAGTGCACACTGTAGGTCAGAGGATGCTTGATCGAGCCCACCTGTATGCACCCACTCATACAAGAGCACACACACACAGACACACATAATCACTCCCAGAATTCCTTGAGGTCAATGAATAGTGCGCCTCTAGTTGGTCACTTCCTCTTTCTTGGCACTCTGGAGGAATAAGACTTCTCCACATGTCTTTTCAGGCAGCCTTTCCTTGCTTTTGTACCCTTCACCTCTGCCATCCCCAGCTCACAGGCGCCCCTGCTCCTGGAAACCCAGGTCCAGCCTAATCAGGGCTCTCAAGAGGAGCAGGCCATCCAGACAAAGGGACACACCATCCACACCTACCCATGGATTCCAACCTAGGCCTGAGCCCACCTTCCTCCAAAGTACACCTCCATGTCCGAAAAGACTCTCTACTGTGCTTCAGAGATCCTGTCACCACTAGCTACCTATGTCCACCTAGCTCCCACTCTGAAGTAGCATGTAATGGGCTGATTTTCCACTGGGCAACACCATTGTTGTCCCTGCCATGTTGGGCTTGTCCTGCCTGAAGCACTGCTTGGCTGACATGGGCTCATTGCTCTACAGGATTACTACTGAAAACACTGGACCTGCTTCCCTACACTGAGAAGGTTGGGGTGCACACAGACTGAGCACACCCAAAAGCTCCATGTCCCTTTGAAATTGCGACTCCTGGCACATTCCCATGTGCTAGCTGGCCCATCCTTTCCCTGCTGATCGTCCAGAAGCTCGGCTCTGAGGACCGCTTCTGCACACAGGGGTGTGGGGGACAGGGAGTCAGGGTATCCCTGCCCCATACACAGGACAACTTGTCCCACAAAGGAGATGTGTCAAGTGCAATGGCCTCTGGGTCAGCTGAGGCAGGCAGTGTGTTTAGAGGGTGGGCAAGCGCACTGGCAGTGGGAACATGGAACATTTTACCACTCCTGCCTCACCTCTGCAGAGCAACAGGACTTCCAGCAGGAGTACTGGTGGTGGCACTTGGCTGCCCCTCATGCACAGCCCTAGCATGTGGCTCCTGCCCTTGCCTGCTACCTTTGAACCTCCCATCAGGATGCCCCATTCTCACAGCAACCGAACAGCCCATGGAAATCCCCTGGTGGTACTCTGGGGACACAACCAGTCAGTGGTCAGTAACTGGGTGGACAGATGCCCAGCCCTAAAAGTTCACCTAAATGATCTTTGAGGAAGAATTACAGTAAAACGAATATAGGGAAAAACAAAGACAAAGGCTGCAATGCATACACATTCAGCAGGATAAAGCAGGAAGAGAAAGCGTCCTTGAGTCAGACAGAGACAGACAAACTAAGAGGCAGATGGAGAGAGGGAGATAGCCATTAGAGAAACTTCTCAACATTGCTGGGGTGCCTAAGCAGGGGCCAGTGGCCAAGAAGTGGTATGGGACACTGTCCTGTGGGGCGAGAAGGGTACGGTAAGGAGCTAGGGACCTTGAGTTTGGCGGTGTCCACATGGGCAGATTCACCTCCCTGCTGCTAAGAAGGCGAGTAGAGAGAGCAGGACAAGGAAGGCAATTTATCTACATCCCTGAGCCCTGGGGTAAGGTTCTGACTCCAGAGCAGAGACAGTCTCCCATCCCCCCTATGTAGACATGGCCGCCCGGAACTCAGAACCCGAGCTTCCTGTGTCGCACCGCGCAAGTCCAGGGCCGCCAACAGGCCTTCCTTGGGCCCCTTTCAGAGCCCAAGGCAGCCAGAAGGCCCCTGTGATGAGCTGGCCCCAGGCTTCCTGCAGGGAGTCCTTGCCCTGTGCTGTGGGTTGCAGAGCTCCCCAGCCCTCCAGCGCTACCCCACAGAACAAACCCGGAAGTGCTGGCGGATCCGGAAAGTCCTTCCACTTGATGGCAGTAGAAGACCACGGATTCCTCCCCTGGTGCGCTCCCTCCGCCTTTTGCTGCGCAAAAAAAAAAAAAAGTATTGAATACATGTTATGGAGACTTAACATCCTGGACACTTTTGGCCAGAGGTGGGGCTCCAAGCTGTGTCAAGCAAAAGCTTCTAAGGTCCGGAAGCCCAAAGCGTCCTAGTTTCCTCTAGACCAGGGCACTGCAAGGCCGGTGATACCCCTCAAGTTCTGCGGGGCACATACAGGTACACTCCCCAAGCAATAGAATGCCTAAAATCAACTAAGGGCAGAGGCCTGAAGAAATGAAGGACTCCAGGCATGGTGGGCTGTGAGGCTCAAGTGATAATGGACTCGTGTAGCCTGGAGCTTCAGCAGACAGCCATGATCCAAACCCTGTGGTCTTCTGGCATCCAGATCCCAGGCTGTGGCCTCAAGAACCCTTGAGCCGAAGTTCCAGTGCACACTGATGGCCACCCTCCTCAGCTGACACCACCTTTCAGTCTTGGATGTCTTCATCTTCAGCTAAACAAACAGGCTGCCCAAAACACTAACCTGGGGACAAGTAAATGGCAAAAGGACACCTCCACTCCTGCTGCAGTCCACCTGCCTTTCCCTGGTCCCACAGCCCCTACCATGCCTTTGTGATTCCCAGTCAACAAGTGCCTACCAGTGTCTCTTCCTTCCATAGGACACAATCTCTCCCCTTCTCAGGCGCCAGTCTGGACATTCGCCTCCATTTCCTTGCTTTAAATCACCAGACCTCCCTATCTGTCTCTCTGTCTCTAACTTTCTCTTGCCACTACATCCCATCCCAGAACCCTGAGCTGCAAAAAGGGAGGTGGGGGGAAATGCAATGGAAAGCTGTGTCTGAAAACTTCCCTCTACATTGAGTGGCATCTAGATACAGCCAGAAACTTCACATCCTCTAGGCAGATCCTGCCAACACACCCAGACTTCGGCCCTATCTTCCTTATACCCCTAGAGAGTGCAAACTCAAAAGACATGCAGGGAAGTAACCATTTTACGTCACGTCTTTCTGTTCACGGTGTTCCATGCATAGCACAAGCCTGAGGAGGACGAACTGTGTTGGTGTCCTCTGCATGAATAGTATTCCCCCACACACTGTAGGTTAGAGAATGCTTGATTGAGCCCACCTGCATGTGCGCCCATAAAACAAGTACACACACAACACACACACACAGAATCCCTTGAAGTCAAAGAATAGTGCACCTCTTTTGGCCCCCTAGTCTTTGTTGGCACCACGGAGGAACAAGGCCACTCCACATGTCTTTTCAGGCACCCCTTCCCTTGCTATTGCACCCTTCTCCTTTGCCATCCCCAGCTCACAGGTGCCCCTGGTCCTGGAAACCTAGGTCCACCTTAATCTGGGACCTAAAGAGGAACAGACCTTCCCGTCAAAGAGGCAGATCATCCACACTTGCCCATGGAATTGGGGCAAGGCCCGAGCCTACCTACAAAGTACACCTCCATGAGAGATAACACTCCGCTACTGTGCCTCAGAGGTCTAGTTACCACTAGCCACCTGTGTCCACCTGAGCTCCCACTCTGGTGAGGCCAAGTAACGTATTGGCTCTCCACTGGACAACTATTACTGTCCCTGCCATGGTGGGGTTATCCCGCCTGAAGAGTTGCATGGCTGAACGGAGCTCACTGCTTTGCAGGATTCCTTCTGGAACCACTGGCCCTGCTTCCCTTACACTGCGAGGGGTGGGTGTACACTGATTGGACACAACCAAAAAAACTATGGCCCTGCAAAAATGTAACTCACATTCAGATGGGCTAGCTGGCCCATCCTTTCCCTGGTGATCACCCAGAAGCTCGGCTCTGCGGGCCGCTTCTGCACACGGGAATATGGTGTAGAGAGAGCAACTTGTCCCACAAAGGAGACGTGTCAAGTGCAGCATCAGCTGGGTCAGCTATGGCAGGCAGTGGGCTTGGAGGATGACCACACCAGACAGGTGCAGGCCACTGGCAATGGGAACATGCAACCGTTTACCACTCTTGTCTCAGTTGTGCAGAGCACCAGGACTTCCCCAGAGGAGTACTGGTGGTGTCACGTGGCTGCCCCTCCTGCACAGCCCTTATCATTTGGCTAATGCCCTTGCCTACCACCTTCACACCCCCCATCAGGATGCCCCATTCTGACAGCAAGCCAACAGCCCCTAGCAACATCGTGGTGGTACTATAGAGGCACAGTCAGTCAGTGGCCAATAACTGGGTGGAGAGATACCCAGCTCTAAAAGTCCACCTAAATGGACTTTGAGAAAGAAATACAGTAAGGCCAATATAGGGGAGGACAAAACAAAGATGAAGGCTGCAAGGCAGACACACAAAGTGAACAGGAACAGAAAATGTCCCTGGGACAGACAGACAGAGAGACCCATTAGAGGGACTTGTCCACATCGCTGGGTTGCCTAACTAGGGAGCCCATGGTCAAGAAGTGGCACGGGACACTGTGTCCTGGGGGCAAGGTGGGCCAGGTAAGGAGCTAGGGACTTTGTGTTTGGTGGGGGCCACATGGGCAGATTCACCTCCCTGCTGCTAAGAAGGTGAGGAGCAAGCTCAGGCCAAGCAAGACAACTTATTTACACCCCTGAGCCCTGGGGTGAGTCTCTGACTCCATGGCACAGAGAGCCTCCCACCCTCCCTATGCAGACATGGCCGCCAGGAACCTCAGACACGAGCTTCCTGTGTCCCACTGCGCAAGTCCAGGGCCGCCACCAGCCCTTCCTCGGGACCCTACCAGAGCCAAAAGCTGCCAGGGGTCCCCTGTGATGGGTCTTGCCCCAGGAATCCTGCAGGGAGGCTTTGCCCAGTCCTGTGGGTCCCAGAGATCCCCAACCCTCCAGAACTACCAGAGCAAACCCGGAAGTGCTGGCTGGATCAGGAAAGCGCTTCCACTTGATGGCAGTAGAGCTCCATCGAGTTCTCCCCTGTGCACTCCCCCTCCGCCCTTTGCGGCACAAAAAACAAAACAAAACCATAAATACAGGTTACTAGTTTCTAACGTGGTGGCTCCCCATCCTGGACACTTCTAGCCAGAGATAGGGCTCCAAACTGAGTCAGGACAGAGCTTCTGAGGGCCAGGAGACCCAAAGGCGCCACTTTTCTCCAGATCCAGGCACTGCAAGGCCTTGACATCGCTCAAGTAGCGCAGGGAACATACACACCCACTCCCAAGGAATAGAATACCTAAAAGGAACTACTGCCACAGGCCTCAGGAAAAGATGGACTCCAGGAAAGGAGGGCTATGCACAGGCCCCTCACTGCCCACAAGGTAGCATTCTCTTTTGGGCATTGGCCAAGGACCTTTAAGGGTCAATTTAGCCCTGGGTTCAAGGGTCACACAGAGGCTAAACAAGCCTACCTAAACTGTCTGTGCCTTGTCATACCTGAAAACTGCTCCCAGGCAGCAGCAGACCCACCCCTCTAGCATGTGGAACTTTCACACTCCCACTGAGAAGGAAAAGTGCGCGCACACACATACATCCCTTAGGAATAGAGAGGTTAAGGCAGCCAGGAAGGACTTGAGCTGGCAAAGAGAAAGGCCACCACCAGCCTCATCCTGTCCTGGGCACCACTAGTCAGTGGCTTCCCTCCTGGCAGAAGACTGGAGGCCTGTTACCTGGCAAAACCCTCAGCTGTGTGCTTGTGAAGTTTCAAGTGATATAGGCCCCAGGAGCCTAGAGTGTCAGCAGACAGCCAACACACAAGCCCTGTGGTCTTCTGACAACCAGATCCCAGGCTGTGGCCTCAAAGACACTTGAGCAGAAGTTCAAGTACACAATGATGGCTAACCTCCACAGCTCAGACCAACTTTCATCCAGGGATGCCTTAGTCTTTAGCTCAATGAACATGCAACACTGACCTGGGCACAAGAAAATGGCAAGATGACCACTCTACACCAGCTACAGCCCAACAGCCTTTCCCTGGTACTATACCCCCAACATTCTGAGATTGTCAGGAAACAAATGTATATCTGTGTCTCTCCGTCCATGGGACAGAGTCTCTCCCCTTCCCAGACGCCAGTCTGGACATTCGCCTCCATTTCCTTGCTTTAAATCACCAGACCTCTCTACCTGTATCTCTGTCTCTAACTTTCTCTAGCCACTACATCCCATCCCAGAACCCTGAGCTGCAAAAGGGGGAGGAGGAACGCAATGGAAAGCTGTGTCTAAAAACTTCCCTGAACACTGATTGGCACCTAGATACAGCCAGAACCTTCAAGTCCTCTAAGCAGATCCTGCCAACATACCCAGACTCTGCCCAGTCTTCCCTATATAACCCCAAAGCGTGCAAACCCAAAGACAGGAAGGGAAAGTTACCATTTTACTTCATGTCTTTCAGCTCACAGTGGCCCCACCCATAGGGCAAGCTAGATGAGGACAAACTGTGAATTGGTGTCCTGTGAATGAATGGTTTTCCCCAGCACTCTGTAGGTTAGAGGGCACAAAGGAAATGTGTCAAGTGTAGTGGCCTCTGGGTCATTTAAGGCAGGTAGTGTGTTTGGAGTGTGAGCCCATCCAACAGGTGCCAACCACTGGCAATGAAACCATGCTACACTTCACTGCTCCTGCCTCACCTCTGCAGAGCACCAGGACTTCCCAGCAGGAGTACTGTAGGTACCACTCAGCTGCCCTCCTGCACAGCCCCATCATCTGCCTCCTCCCCTTGCCTGCTGCCTGCCCCCCCCCCACATGAGGATGCCCCATTTGCACAGCAACCCAACAGCCTCTAGCAACACCCCGGTGGTACTCAGGGGCCACTGCCAATCAGTGGAGGGGCAGTGTGGACAGATGCCCAGCGCTAAAACTGCATATGAGAACCTCTGAAAGAGAATAATAATAAAAACTCTATAAAAGAGAGGGCAAAACAAAAACAAAGGCTGCGAGGCAAGCAGACACAGGATAGAGAAGGAAGAGAAAGTTTCTGAGACAGACAGACACCCACCCACAACCACACACACTCCAGTCTCCAAGAAGTGGCATGGGACCCTGTGTCCTGTGGGGCACGGTGGGCCAAGTAAGGAGCTAGGGACTTTCTATTTGGTGGTGTCTACATGGGCAGATTCACTTCCTGACTGCTAAGAAGGCGAGTAGAGAGCACAGGCCAAACAGGGCAATTTATCTACATCCCTGAACCCTGGGGTGAGTTTCTGACTCCAGAGCAGAGACAGTCTCCCATCCTCCATATGTAGACATGGCCGCCAGGAACCTCAGAGCCCGAGCTTCCTGTGTCCCACTGCGCAAGTCCAGGGCCGCCACCAGACCTTCCTCGGGACCCTACCAGAGCCAAATGGTACCAGGGGACCCCTGTGATGGGGCTGGCCCCAGGCTTCCTGCAGGAAGTCCTTCTCTTATCCTGTGGATTCCAGAAATCCCCAGCCCTCCAGCGCTACCCCACAGAAAAAACCCGGAAGTGCTGGCGGGATTTGGAAAGCGCTTCCACTTGATGGCAGTAGAGCTCCACCGAGTTCTCCCCTGGTGCACTCCCTCCGCCCTATGCTGCACAAAAAAAAAAAAAAAAAAAAAAACACTAAATAACTGCTCTCTAACTTGGTGGCTTCCCTTCCTGGATATTTCTTGCCAGAGTTGGGACTCCAAGCTGAATCAGGACAGCACTTCTGAGAGTCAGGACCCCCAAGGGCGCCACTTTCCTCCAGATCCAGGCACTGCAAGGCCTAGACACACCTCAAGTCCTCAGGAGAACAAATGTGCACACTCCCAAGGAATAGAATCCCTAAAAGGAACTAAGGCCAGAGGCCTCAGAAAAAGAGGGACTCCAGGCAAGGCCTGCTATGCCCAAGCCCCTCACTGCCCACAAGGCCGCATTGTCACTTGGGCATTGGCAAAGGAGTCTCAAGGGACATCTTGGCCCTGGGTTCAAAGGTCACACAGAGGCCAAACAAGTCTGCCAAGGTGAAATGAGACTGTCCCTTGTCATACCTGATAACTGCACCCAAGGTGCAGCAGCCCTTCCCCTGTCCCATATGGCACTTTCACACTCCCACTTAGAAGGAAAAGTGCACACACACACACACACACACACACACACACAAAACACACATATCCCTTGGGAAAACAGAGAGGTTTGGGCACGCAGCAAGGAGGTCAGCTGGCAAAGAGAAAGGCCACCCCCAGCTTCAACCTGTCCTGGGCTTACCAGTCAGTGGCTTCCCTCCTGGCAGAAGGCTGGAGGCCTGTTACTTGGCAAAACCCATAGCTGTGTGCTTGTGACCACTCAAGTGATCTCGGCCCCGAGGAGCCTGGAGCTTCAGCAGACAGCCAACACACAAGCCCTGTGGTCTTCTGACACCCACATCCCAGGCTGTGGCCTCAAAGACAATTTAGTCCAGGTTAAAGTGCATACTGAGGGCCACCCTCCACAGCTCATACCACCTTTCAGCCTGGGATGTCTTTGTCTACAGCTCAATGAACAGGCTGCCTACAACACTGATGTGGGGACAAGAAAATGCCAAGAGGACCACTCCACACCTGCTGCTGCTCACCAGCCTTTCCATGGTGCCACAACCCCTGCCTTCTCCTTGTGATTCCCAGCCAACAAGTGCCTACCAGTGTCTCTTCCTTCCATAGGACACAATCTCTCCCCTTCCCAGGCATCAGTCTGGACAATTCACCTCCATTTCCTTGCTTTAAATCACCAGACCTCCCTCCCTATATCTATCTCTAACTTTCTCTTTCCACTACATCCCATCCAGCGACTCTGAGCTATAAAAGGGGTGGGGGGCACAAAATGGAAAACTGTCTCAAAACTTCCCTGCAGACTGAGAGGCATCTAGATACAGCCAGAGACTCGTGTACTCTAAGAAGACCCTGCCAACATACCCAGATGCCTGCCTAATCTTCCCTATATAACCCCACAGTGCAAACCCAAAAGACAGGAAGGGAAAGTTACCATTTTACTTCATGTGTTTCCGCTCACAGTGGTCTACCAATAGGGAAAGCCAGAGGGGGACAATGTGTGAATCAGTGTCCCGTGAATGAATAGTTTTCCCCAGCACACTCTGGGTGAGAGGTCACTTGACTGAGCCCACCTGTACGCATGCTCTCACAACAGTGCGCGCACACACACACACTCACACAATCTCGCCAAGTCCCAACTGAGGTACAAGGATGCTTGGAATGTTGTTCTTTTGGTAAAGAAGCATCCACAGTATTGATAACTCTATAACCCCAAAAACTAGAAGCCCTTGAGGTCAAAGAAGAGTGAACCTCTAGTTGGCCATCAGTCTTTCTTGGCACCCTGGAGGAATAAGAATACTTCACATGTCTTTTCAGACAGCTTTCCCTTGCTTTTGTACCCTTCACCTCTGCCATCCCCAGCTCACAGGCGCCCCTGCTCCTGGAAGCCCAGGTCCAGCCTAATCAGGGCTCTCAAGAGGAGCAGGCCATCCAGACAAAGGGACACACCATCCACACCTGCCCATGGATTCCAGCCAAGGCCCAAGCTCACCTACCTCCAAAGTACACCTCCATGCACACAAGAGTGGTGGAGGACAGGGAGCCAGGGTATCCCTGCTCCACACCCAGGCAACTTGTCCCACAAAGGAGATGTGTCAAGGTCATCGGCTTCTGGGTCAGCTATGGCAGGCAGTGGGTTTGGAGGGTGAGCCCACCACACAGGTACAGGCCACTGGCAATGAGAACATGACACATTTTACCATTCCTGCGTCGCCTATGCACAGCACCAGGCCATTCCAGCTGTTCTCTTGGTGCCATTCAGTTGCCCTTTGTGCTCCGCCCTTGTCATCTGGCTCCTACCCTTGCACACTTACTGCAACCCCCATCAGGATGTCCCATTCTCACAGCAACAAAACAGCCCCTAGCAACACCCTGGTGGTACTCTGGGGGCACGAACAGTCTGTTGCTGGACGCTGGGTGGACAGATGCTAGGTGCTAGAACTGTATTGAAAGGACCTTTGAGAAAGAATTCCAGTAAAGCCCAATACAGGGGAGGACAAAACACAAAGACTGCAAGGTAGACACACACAGTAGGATAAAGTAGGAAGAGAAAGTGTCTCAGAGACAAACAGACAAATAGAGGGACTCATTAGAGGGAACATCTCTACATCTCTGGTTCCTGATCCCAGGGGCCAGTCTCCAAGAAGTAGCATGGGACACTGTGTCCTGTAGGGCAAGGTGGGCCAGGTAAGGAGCTAGAGACCTTGAGTTTGGTGGTGTCCACAAGGGCAGATTCACCTCCCTGCTGCCAAGGCAGGAAGAAAGCTCAGGCCAAGCAAGGCAAATTTTCTACATCCCTGAGCCCTGGGGTGAGTTTCTGACCCCATGGCAGAGACAGCCTCCCATCCTCCCTATGTAGACATGGCCGCCCGGAACTCAGAGCCCGAGCTTCCTGTGTCCCTCTGCGCAAGTCCAGGGCCACCATCAGGCCTTCTTCGGGGCCCCTATCAGAGCACAGGGCCACCAGGGGTCCCCTGTGATGGGTTTTGCCCCCAGCTTCCTATAGGGACGCCTTGCCCTGTGCTGACGGGACCAGAGATCCCCAGCCTTCCAGCACTACCCCACAGAACAGACCCAGAATTGCTGTCAGGATCAGGAAACATCTTGCACTTGACGGCAGTAGAGCACCACCAAATTTTCCCTTGCTGCACTCCCTCCGCCCTTTGAGACAGAAAATATATATATATACGTACAGTAAATACGGGCTACTAGTGTCCAACATGGTGGCTCAAGGTCCTGGACACTTGCAGGCAGAGTTGGGGCTCCTAGCTGAGTCAGGACAGAGCTTCTGAGGGCCAGGACCCCCAAGTGCTCCCCTTCCCTCTAGACCAAGGCACTGCAAGGCCTTGAAGTCTCTCAAGTCCTCAGGGGAGCATACATGCACATTCCCAAGGAATAGGATCCCTAAAATGAACTAGGGCCAAAGGCCTCAGGAAAAGATGGACTCCAGGCATAACGAGCTGTGCCCAGACCCCTCACTGCCCACAGTGTAGCATTCTCACTTGGGCATTGGCCAAGGACTCTCCAGGTCATCTTGGCCGTAAGTTCAGTTCATGGGTCAAACAAGCCTGCCAAGTCGAAATGAGACCGCCTGTGACTTGTCATACCTGAAAACTGCTCTCAGGCAGCAAGAGCCCCTCCCCTCTACCATGTGGAACTTTCACATTCTGACTGGGAAGGAAAATTACAAACACACGCACATTCACTGCCAGAAGCCTTGAGATCAAAGAAGAGTGAGCCTCTTTTGGCCATCTGTCTTTCTTGGCACCCTGGAGGAGTAAGAGCACCCCACATGTCTTTTCAGGAAACCCTTCCCTTGCTTTTGCACCCTTCACCTCTGCCATCCCCAGCTCACAGGCGCCCCTGCTCCTGGAAACCCAGGTCAGGCCTAATCAGGGCTCTCAAGAGGAGCAGGCCATCCAGACAAAGGGACACACCATCCACACCTGCCCATGGATTCCAGCCTAGGCCCGAGCCCACCTTCCTCCAAAGTACACCTCCATGCCCGAAAAACCTCCATCCAGTACTGTGCTTCAGAAGTCCTCTCACCTCTAAGGACAAAACAGAGACAAAGGCTAAAAGGCAGACACACTCAGTAGGATAGAGCAGGAAGAAAATGTGTCCCTGACACCGTCAGAGGGATAGACAGACAAACAGACCCTTTAGAGGAACATCTTCACATATCCGGGTCCGGGAACCTAGCGCCAAGTCTCCAAGTAGTGGCATGAACTACTCTGTCCTGTGGGGCGAGTTGGGCCAGGTAAGGAGCTAGGGACTTTTGTGTCCACACGGGCAGATTCACATTCCTGCTGCTAAGAAAGCCAAGTAAAAAGTGCAGGACAAGGAAGACAATTTATCTACATCACTGAGTCCTGGGGTGAGTTTCTGACTCCATGGCAGAGACTGCCTCCCATCCTCCCTATGTAGACATGGCCGCCCGGAACTCAGAGGCCGAGCTTCCTGTGTCCCTCTGCGCAAGTCCAGGGCCGCCAACAGGCCTTCCTCGGGGCCCCTATCAGAGCCCAAGGCTGCCAGGGGATCCCTGTGATGGGTTTTGCCCCCAGCTTCCTATAGGGACGCCTTAACCTGTGCTGAAAGGACCAGAGATCCCCAGCCCTCCAGCAGTAACCCACAGAATAAACCCGGAAGTGCTGGAGAGATCTGGAAAGCGCTTCCACTGGATGGCAGTAGAGCACCGTGAATATCTCCCATAGCGCACACCCTCCGCCTTTTGCGGCGCAAAAAAAATAAAAGTAAAAACAAGCTAAATACAGGTTATTAGTGTCCAATGGTAGCTCACCATCCTGGCCAGTTCCTTCCAGAGGTAGGGTTTCAAGCTGACTCTCTAGCATTCCCAAATTGCCTCAAAAAATATAAATTACTATGGAATAAAGCTAACCAAGGGAGTGAAGGATCTCTAAATGAGAACATTAAATTCCCCTTTCCTTCAGACCTAGGCACCACAAGGCTGTAATGCTCAAGTCCTCTTCCTGCGAACATACACACACACTCTCTCAAGCAATGGAATGCCTAAAAAGAACTAAAGCCAGAGGCATCAGGGAAAGAGGGACTCCAGGCAAGAAAGCGGTGCCCAGCCCCCTCAGTGCCCACAAGGTAGCATTCTCACGTGGGTATTGGCCAAGGAGCCTCACTGGTCACCTTGGCCTCGGGTTCAAGAGTCAGGCAAAGGTCAAACAAGCCTGCCAAGGTGAAGTGAGCTTGTCTGTGCCTTGTCATACCTGAAAACTGCTCCCAGGTAGCAGCACCCCCCCCCCCCACCATGTGGAACTTTCCCACTCCCACTGAGAAGCAAAAGTGTGTGCAAACACACACACACACACACACACACACACACACACACACACATATCCTTTGGGAATACACAGAGGTTAAGGCAGGCAGCAAGGAGATCAGCTGGCACAGGGAAAGGCCACCACCAGCCTCATCCTATCCTAGAACCCAGCAGTCAGTGGCTTCCCTCCTGGCAGAAGGCTGGAGGCCCGTTACCTGGCAAAACCCAGAGCTGTGTGCGCTTGTGAGGACTCAAGCGATCTCCGCCCCAGGAGCCTGGAGCTTCAGCAGACAGCCAACACAGGAACACTGTGGTCTTCTGACACCCAGATCCCATGCTGTGGCCTCAAAGACCTTTGAGCAGAACTTCATGTGCACGCTGATCGTCATCCTCCACAGCTCAGACCACCTTTCATCCTGGGATGTCTTTGTCTTCAACACAAAGGACAGACTGCTGTCAACACTGATCTGGGGACAAGAAAATGGTGAAGGGACCACTCCACACTTGCTGCTGCCCACCAGCCTTTCCCTGGTCCCAGAACCCCAACCATCTCTTTGAGATTCCCAGAGAACAAGTGTCTACCTGTGTCTTTTCTTTCCTTGGGAAATAGTTTCTCCCCTTCCTTGGCACCATTCTGGACATTCTCCAATGTTTCCTTCCCTTTTTCTCTCAGAAAGGTGTTAGAAAAGCCGGGCATGGTGGCACACGCCTTTAATCCCAGCACTCGGGAGGCAGAGATAGGAGGACTGATGTGAGTTTGAAGCCAGCCTGGGACTAGATAGTGAATTCCAGGTCAGCCTGAGCTAGAGCAAGACCCTACCTCAAAAAACAAAAACAAAAAAAAAAAAAAGAAAGAAAGAAAGGAAAAGGTGTTAGAGATTTCAACTCTTTGTATTTAGGTATTATTTTGGGTGGTGAAAGGGGCAAGCTCTGTATTCACTGGCCAGTAGTTAAACGTGATTGACTGGAAATCGTGATGGCTGGGTTCACTTCCCAAGTACCTAAATAATGCCAGATCCCTAAAGTACCTTATGCTTCTGAAACTTGTTTGTGGCAGCAGGAAGCTTCACAGTCCACATTTTCTTTGTCTCCCTTATTTTCTCTTTATTTATCTATATTTTTATCTCTTTCAGTCTGACTTTGTCTAATTAATAAATAGTTAATTTTTCAAAAAGTTCTTTTTGAAACCATGAGACTCTCAGAATAGTATGTTATCTTTTCTGTTTCTCTGTCAGTTTGTTTCTCATCAGTCTCATGTATTCTTGGGTGGCCCTTCATGAACAATTTAATTCAAATGCATGAGTCACTTTTTATTTAGCTTTTTATGGGTGCAGGGTAACTAATCCTGGGTAAGTAGGCATTGCAAGCAAGTGTGTTTTTTTAAATTTTTATTTATTTATTTGAGAGTGACAGACAGAGAGAAAGAGGCAAATAGAGAGAGACAGAGAATGGGCGCCCCAGGGCCTCCAGCCACTGCAAATGAACTCCAGACGCGTGCGCCCCCGTTGTGCATCTGGCTAACGTGGGTCCTGGGGAATTGAGCCTCAAACCGGGGTCCTTAGGCTTCACAGGCAAGTGCTTAACCGCTAAGCCATCTCTCCAGCCCAAGCAAGTGTATTTTAACTGCTGAGCCATTTCCCTATGTAATTCACAATGACATTGAACCTTTGGTCATTTCCTTCTCCTCCTATATGCCTAAATTCCAGGTGTGTTGTATCACTTCTGGTTTATATTTTGTTTAGTACAGAATCAATGGCTTTATTTGCACAATACCTACAATCCACCAACTGAGCTACATCTCCAGTCTCTTTTATCTTCATTGCCTTTATCATTCTTTTTTTTTTACTTTTCCTAAAATCGCCCAGTGTAACTGGACCTGTTCTCAGTGTTGTGGCAGATACACCCATGAGATAAAATGTATGATGCACTTGGCTTAACCTTAATAAGTAATAAGATAGTAGCTAGTATTTTTCCACTTGACATTATTTTACAAATATTTCTGGGGCTGATTGTTGTGGCACATGCCTTTAATCCCAGCATTTACGAGACAAAGGTGGGAGGATGGCTGTGAGTTCAAGGCCAGCCTCGGACTACAGAGTGATTTCCAGCTCAGATTGGGCTTGAGTGAGACCCTCCCTGAAAAAAAAAAATCAAAACAAAAAAATATTTCTTTTCTGCACGTGGTGGCACACCCTTTAATACCAGCACTTAGGAGGCAGTGGTAGGAGGATGGCTATGAGTTCAAGGCCAGCCTGAGACTACATAATGACTTCGAGGTCAGCCTGGGATACACAGAGTGAGACCCTACCTCGCAAAAAAAGAAAAAAGTTTCTGGACTGCAAAGAAGGCTTAATGGTTAGAGATCTTTGTTTGCAATGCCTTCTGACCCTAGTGCAACTACCCAGCCAGGAACCTAAGACTGCACTGCCATTTCTTTACATATATAACCAGACACAAAAATTGGTACAAGCATCTGGCATTGGTTTGTAGTAGCAGGACACCTTGGATTACACACATACGTGCAAATAAACTTTTAAAATATTTGTAGAGTGTGTAATGAATTGGCAGTGTGAATGATTTATCATCCTTCTAATGTGAAGGTTTGTTGACATTTGAGATCTAAGTTTTACAACATCATGCAGAACAGAGAAAATGAAACATTTCAGGAAAAATGATTCTTAACTTCTTACCCAAGGTTATTTGTCCTGTGCTACAAAATCCACCATTTATGTGCATAAATTTCAAAATGTTTAACCTGTCAAATATTCAATTAAAAGCAATATGCAAAAGTACTCTGTATACAAAATTAAGAAAATTCTTGAGTCTAAAAGCTTTTGTCAACATTTTTCATAATTCACTGCATATATCTAATTAGAAAATAATACTGAAATTCTGGCCAGGTGATGCATATCTGCACTCCCAGTATTCTGGTGACTGGGGCAGGTGGACTGCCAGGTGTTCAAGGCCAGCCTGGGTTGTTTAGTTAGATGCCATGTTAGAAAAATTTTTAAAGGAGGTTCATTTTAAATTATCAGCCACTGGGCTGGCGAGATAGCTCAGCAGTTACGGTGCTTGCATGCATAGCCTAATGACCAGGGTTTGATTCCCCAGTGCCCACGTAAAGCCAGATGCACAAAGTGGCACATGCATCTAGAGTTCTTTTGCAGTGGCTAAAGGTCCTAGGCCACCCATTCTCTCTCTCCACTTTCTCATCCTCCATCCCGCCTTCTCTCTCCTTGCAAATAAATAAAGAAAAAAAACCAAAATACCAGTCATGAAAGTTTACCCACTCAGGAATAATCAACAAAATAGAAAATCAACATGAAGAAACGTTTAAAATTGTCTTAGTCAAGAGTAATCATAGTTTATATTTCTTCCTGGAGCTGGGAATTGAACTCAGAGTCTTGTGCATGCTGTGTAAGCACTGTCCCCTTGAGCTACATCCATGGTCCTTTGTATATATTGTGTCACTTTTGTTCTGTTTTGTTTTAGTTTGATTCTCACTGTTTCCTTGGCAGGCCTACAGCTTGCAACAGAGAGTATTGTCAAACATGCAGCAATTTTATTGCTTTTGCTTTTGGGATTACCTGTGGTCCATACTTGGCTCAAGTCATATATTGTTGATTAAAAATATTCAATCAGGAGAGATGGCTTAGCAGTTAACACATGTGCCTGCAAAGCCAAAGGACCTTGGTTCTATTCCCCAGGATCCATGTAAGCCAGATGCACAAGGGGGTGCATGTGTCTGGAATTCGTTTGCAGTGGCTGGAGGCCCTGGCACGCCCATTCTCTCTCTCCCTCTCTCTGCCTCTTTCCATCTCTCAAATAAATAAATAAAAATAAAGTTAAAAAATATTCAATCAGTGCCGGGCGTGGTGGCACAGGCCTTTAATCCCAGCACTCAGGAGGCAGAGGTAGGAGGATCGCCGTGAGTTCATGGCCATCCTGAGATTCCACAGTGAACTGCAGGTCAGCCTGGGCTAAAATAAAAATAAAGTTAAAAAATATTCAATCAGTGCCAGGAGTGTGGTGCACGCCTTTAAGCCCAGCACTCAGGAGGCTGAGGTAGGAGGATCGCCGTGAGTTCAAGGCCATCCTGAAACTCCATAGTGAATTGCAGGTCAGCCTGGGCTAGTGTGAGACCCTACCTCGAAAACCAAAAAAAAAAAAAAAAAAAAAAAGAAAGAAAAGAAAAGAAAAGAAAAATATTGAATCAGCTGGGGCCATAGTTTTGTGGTAGAGTGAGCTTTGTATATGCAAGGCTCTGAGTTCCATTATCAGCTACAAAAAAAACAATGAAATTCACCTTCATTCATTTATCAATCATCAGTTAATTAATTTATCTTGACCCACATTAAACCCAAAGGACCGCTGAAGTCCCCTTCCCATTGTTCACAAGGGAAAATATACAGAAGATGTCCACACCAGATATGAGCAATTACTGATTTGGTTAAATATTAGAATTATCATTTATGAAAATCTGTGGCAGAATACACCATCCAAGAAGAAACCTGCAGTGTTGCACTTGGTGGCACAGGGCTATAGTGCTAGTACTTGTGGAGTGGAGATAGAAGAATCTGGAGTTCAGGTTTATCTTCAGCTAAATAATGAATTTGGGGCTGGAAAGATGGCTTAGTGGTTAAAGTGCTTGCCTACAAAGCCTAAGAACCCAGGTTTAATTCCCAGAACCCACGTAAGCCAGATACACAAGGTGGCACATGCATCTGGAGTTCATTTGCAATGGGTAGAGGCCCTGGTATGCCCACTGTCTCTCTCCATGTGCCTTTCTTTCTCCCTGTCTCTCTCTCTCTCAAATAAATATGTTATTTTTAAATAGTGAGTTTGAATTCAACTTGGGCTACATGAGACCTAGTCTCAAAAACAACAATTAATTAATTAATTAATTAATGGAAGAATCAGGTAGTAGCAGGAAGAGTAGGACACCACGAGGACAATTAAGGCTATAACAAACTTTTATATATGACCAGACAGTCTCCCAAATCAGTTTGGAATAGAGACTGTATTGGGTAAAGGGCATCTGTAAAAAGATCTTACCTCCTTGCCTCACAAAATTAATCAGGATCTACTTTATAGGTATCCAAGGAGGGAATGTATAATGAAGAACTGTTTTTGTTTTTTTCCAGGTAGGGATCCACTCTAGCCCAGGCTGGCCTGGAACTCACAGTGCTCCTCCTATCTCAGCCTTCCAAGTGCTCAGATTAAAGTATTGACTCATTCCTTTGGCACTCCAGAGCAAAGTCAATTCTTCCTACCTTGGACTCAAAATACATCAAAGAAAGCATGGGAAAATATGAATATATTTATCATGTTAAATAAATCAAAATCAGAAAAGTAATGACAAACAGAAAACTTTAAAAATATATTGTACTTATTTATCTATTTGAGAGAGAGAGAGAGGCAGATACAGAGAGATTGGGTATGCCAGGGCCTCTAGCCACTGCAAAGGAACTCCAGACACAGGAGAGTCACCTTGTGCATCTGGCTCAAGTGGGTCCTGAGGAATCAAACCTGAGTCCTTAGGCTTCACAGGCTAATGCCTTAACCGCTAAGCAATCTCTCTAGCCCCAGGAAAGTTTTTTTTTTTTTAATATACCTTCAGAACCTGTGAGTTGTTAAATTTTGGAAATAATGCTCAAAGGTCTGCTTCAGAAATACAACCACACACAAGAACACATAAAGACACCTAATTCTAATATGGAGAAAGAACTAGCACGTGTTTTTTTAAGCCTACCTATGATTTGTTCAAGTTAGCCATATTTTGGATTACCACTAGCTTTAATAATCTTTGTTACCTGAAATTATTTCTTTTAAAACTTCACTGTTTCTTCAATAATTACTGGGGAAAGTGTTCGATTAGCATGTGGGAGGCCGTGCGTTCCACAATCAGCGCTGCAAAATAATGATGATTTCAGATCGTCATAGTTCACAAAACTGTACATAGATGAAAATATAAATGCCCCAGAAAAGTGGGGAGCTTTTCTTTCTCAATTGTCAGCACAAACGCACAAACAAGAGGAATTGGAATTTATTCTCTGGGTCAATTCTGGTAGCCCAGCTGGTGTGGAAGGCCAGCCTTGTGGTGTAACCACTACTTAGTCCAAACCACCCAGATCACCAGAATCCGGGGCCTCAGGTGGGGAGACACCGCGTGGTACGTTCCCTCCCTCCCGTGCTCTGGCCAAGGGACCCCACTACCAGGACCCCCCCCACACACACACACACACACGCGGAAGGTTACAGGGCTCTCTTTGAGACCCCAGCATAAAACCCTGCACCCCAAAACTCCAGATCGTGGCCGAACCACGCATCACCTCTTCTGCCTGGAGCTCCCCAAGTAAGCGCCAAGGCCGGGGCCGGTCAGCATGGAGGACAGTGGCCACCGCTCAAGGTCGCACACTAGCGCGGGCTGCCCACACGGGGTCGGGGAGGACAAAAGGCCCTGGTCCCACCCAGGCCGCCCCACCTCCAGCACCCGGCCCCCACGGCCTCCCGCGTCGGGGCAAGAAGGGAAGTGGAGGCATGGCGCCAGAAATTCATCTGGCTGAGGCCGGGCTGCTCCGCAGTCTACCTCGCGATGATCCGGAGGAGGCCGCCACCGCCGGGCACCGTGCCCCTCGCCCCTTCTCCGCAGGCGTGGTTAGGGGAGAAGTATGGAAGAATCCAGGGAAAGGAGCGAAGGGGAAGATAACCCACCGTCCTGTGCCCTCCGCACCTTCTCCGCGTTCGGGGTAGGGGAGAAAGAATCCCGGAAGGGAAGGGGAAGGAGAAGAGCCGTCCAGTCTCCGCCTAGCGGATGAGCGGGCCCGCGAGAGGATGCCCGAGGGGGCGGGGAGAGGGGCGCTTGGGAAAAAGCCTGGTGGGAAACAGCGCAACTCCTCTTGGGTTCCGGAAAGCCCATGTGACTCTACTGAGGACGAAGACAAAAGGTGACCGCCCACCTCTCCATCCCCCTAAAAAAGGACAGTAAGACGGAAAATTCTGGCATGCAAAGGTCTTGAAAGTATTTACAGGAAGACAAGTTTAAATAAGTTCACTTTCCAAAAATGTTCTGTTTATGATTTAGTATGCCTGAAGTTATTAAAGTTTTATTTGCCCCTTTTTATTATATTTATTTGAGAGAGAGAGAGAGAGAGAGAGAGAGAAAGAGGCAGATGGAGAGAATGGACACACTAGGGTCCTTAGGCTTTGCAGGCAAGCTCCTTGATGGCTAAGCCATCTCTCCAACCCCTATCACTTTTCTTAAAAATATTTAGCTTTTCCTAAGAAAAATTATTTGAAGGATACAGAGAGACAGAGAGAGAGAAAGAGAAAATGGGCATGCCAGGGCCTCTAGCCACTGCAAAGGAACTTCAGACGCATGCCACACTTTGTGCATCTGGCTTTCTTGAGTCCTGGGAAATCGAACCTGGGCCTTTGGCTTTGCAGGCAAGCACCTTTAACCACTAAGCCATATCTCCAGCCCTAAATTCTTATTTTTTATCATGTTCCCCAAACCAGGCACTCCCTCCACTGTTACCTCCTGTTCTTTGTAATGGAAGTGGTAGGCGGGAAGGGGCAGGGCTGTGGCCTTCCAGAGTGACTAGGCAAGTGGGGATGTGCTGTGTCTAAGGTAGTAACAGAGACTCATTTTTTGCCTGTCTGATCCAGCTATAATGTCTTAGTCCAACTAAAAAAGATAAAAGAAAGGAAGCTGGGCGTAGTGGCGCAATCCTTTAATCCCAGCACTCAGGAGGCAGAGGTAGGGAAATTGCTGTGAGTTCTAGGCCAGCCTAGGACTACAGAATGTGTTGGAGGTCATCTTGGGCTACAGTGAAACCCTACCTCAAAAAACTCAAAAAAGGCATAACTCTTCTAGTCAAATCACAGAATGGAGACAATAGTCTGTACAGGAAAATAAAGATAACCCATGGTGGCATCACTCCCAGAAGTATAAAATTAGAGCTTCTTACATCCACTCACCACCTTGTTCTCTAAGTGGGTTATGAATGGATGGAACATATGCAAATAAAGATCATTTAAAGAATATGTGCAAGCCAAGATTGATGGCTCATGCCTTTAATCCCAGCACTTGGAGGCAGAGGTAGGAGGATTGCACTGAGTTTGAGGCCACCCTGAGACTCATAGTGAATTCCAGATCAGCCTAAGCTGGAGCCAAACCCTACATGGAAAATAAACAACAACAACAAAAAACCATGTTGAATATCACTAAGCATTAGAGAAATGAAAATTAAAACTACAGTGAGATTACATTCCAATCCAGCCAGAATATCAGTCATTAAGATGTGGAGAGGAAGAAGAGAGGCTTCCCTGACTGGGAATCAAACCCAGGACACAGTGACCAAGTCCTAACCAATAGACCACCAGAGAGCACTGGGAGTCATTAAGAAGACAGTAACAGGGGCTTGGGCCGTAGTTCAGCTTTTAAAGGTCCTTGCTTACAATGCCTAACAGCAAGGGTTTGATTTCCAGTTCCCATGTAAAGCCAGGTGCACTGTTTAAAGTTCATTTGCAGCAGGAAGAGGCCCTGGAGGACCTATACACTCTCTCTTTAATAAAAATATTTCACAAAGAAAACATCAACAAATGCTGGTGTGCATTCTGAAAAGGGGCAGCCATTATGTACTTCTGGTGGGAATGTAAACTAGTCCAGCCAGCGTGGCAATCAACACAGGTTTCTCAAAAAAAAAAAAAAACTAAAAATAGGGCTGGAGAGATAGTTTAGTGGTTAAGATGCTTGCCAGCAAAAACAAAGGACCCAAATTTGATTCCCCAGTACCCACATAAAGCCAGATGCACAAGATGATGCATGCGTCTGAAGCTCGTTTCCAGTGACCAGAGGCCCTAATATGCCCTTTCTCTCTCTGCCTTTCTGTCTACCTGCCCACCCCCTCTCTCTCAAATAAATAAATAAATACAATATTTAAAACTTTATTTAAAAATAGATCTGCCATACGACCCACCATATCACTCCCTGGGTACTTAACCAAAACTCCAAGTTAACATACCACAGAAATCCTAGCCAATCAATGATAATTGCAGCAAGGTCCATACAAGGTAAGTTATGGAACCAACCTCGATGTCCAACAACAGAGGAACAGATAAGAACAATATGCTGTATAGGCACAATGGAATTGTTTTCAGCCACAAAGAACAAAGTTCTGTCTTTTGCAAGTCTCAGAATGACAGTTATCATAGGGTGGGGCGATAGCTCCCTAGTTAAAGGTACTTACTTGCAAAGCATGAATACCTGGATTCAATCCACCATTACCCACATTAAGCCAAATGCACAAAGTGGCACATGCACCTGGAGTTCGTTTGCCCATAGAAATTCTCTCTCTCAAAGGAAAAAACTCAGTACCAGAGGCCAGTAAGTTAAAAAGGAGATATAAAGGGAAGACAAAGGAAGGGAGGAGGGTACTTAGTAGGTTGGCATTGTATTGATTAACGGGGGTGAAAAGGCCCAAAGTGAGGTCAGGGGAAGAGATTGAGTAAAGCAAAGGTGGAGGGAGGGCTAATCAAAATCTAAGAGGATGCAAATAAATCATATGGAATCCTCCGGTTTTGGACAATGGAACACTCAGGAGCCATAGATTGTTGTTACAAAATTTTCAGTGCCAGGGATGGGATACTTCCAGTGAGTTGTTGGCCAGGGAGGTCCCTGATGCCCCCAAACTATTATAGGCCATTGCCGAGGCCCTTGGTTTCCCACCAGGAATAGATGGTAAGACCCTATTGCTGAAGACTCCACATACTGGGGCTGCAAGGCCACTGAGAAATCCTGCTGGAACTGAGCTGATAACCTCTTCCATGTAGACCAGCTGACAGAAAGCTGGAAGAAGCCATTCTGCATGCAGTTCAATGGGAGAAAGAGAAAACACCAGTGAAGATACTCAACAGTGGACACTGCAAGCCTTATAATTGACCAGCCAGGCCAAATGAGCCAACGGGTGCAATAGTGGCACGTCTGTCATGGTGGAAACCAACTGCCCTCCAATTGGACTGGAGGCCCACTCCATGGGAGGGGGGGAATACATCCCTGATACTGAAAACTTAAAACAGGGGTAGTCAGGAGCCCTGGGGTGTAACATCTGCTGGTGTCTGGATAAATGTATATATTATGCTTATAAGTCAAACTTCCCAGTAAGCACTTCTCTTAATATTCATACCCTTATATTAATGCTACTCTCACTTTGGGTAGAGAATCTTCTCTTTTCAAATGGCAGTGACCTTGGGATGACTCAGAAGGTATCATAGTGCTGGAAAGAAGTGACTGGAGTACTGAGTAACATCTCCATTACACCTCCAAGGCTCAGGGTCTAATGTGGAAGAGGTGGTGGAAAGAATTTAAGAGCCGAAGGAAGGGTAGGACTCCTTACAACGTGCTCCCTCCAGACATAAAATGGCCTGGATATCCATGACCCCATAGTGCCTGACACTACCTACACAAGACCATCATAAGAGGAGGAAAAGATGATGACATCAAAATAAAAGAGAGACTGATTGAGATGGGGAGGGGATATGATGGAGAATGGAATTTCAAAGGGGAAAGTGGGGGAAGGGAGGGTATTACCATGGGATATTTTTTATAATCATGGCATGTTAATAAAAAATTGAGAAAAAAAGAAATTCTCTCTCTCTCTCAGATAAATTTTTTAAAAATTTAAAAGGAAAGACAAACATGTTATATTTTCTTTCATTTGTGGTTCCTAGATTTTATATATGGATGCATACAGAGATACACTTGCATAGATATGCATATATGACAAAAGTAGAAGCAAACTGTCTAGGAGACGAATAGGAAGGAGAGCAGTGAGGAAGAGGAGTGTAGAGGTGTAGGCAATTGTGTTCAATGTACAATGAACACACGTATGCATGTCCTTATGTAACACAGCATCATGTGTAATGATTTAACAAATAATTTAAATCCATTTACCAAGAATATTTAATAAAATGCTATCCTATTGCTCAAATACTCAAGATACAGACAGATGGTGGAAATCCTAAAGTTATGCAATAAATATGTAAAAGCTAAAAATATATGAAAAATAAGAAATAATGTAAGCCAGCTATTATGGCACAGGCCTACCATCACAGCACTCAGGAGCCAGAGGCAGGAGGATCATGTGTTCAAAACCATCCTTGGGTACATAACAAGTCTGAGTTTGAGGCCAGCCTGGGGTACATATGATTTTATTGCAAAACAAAACAAGGGACTTAGTGGTTAAAGGTGCTAGCTTACAAAGCCTGCCAGCCCAGGTTCAATTCCCAACACATCCATGTAAGTCAGAAGCAAAAACTAAAAAATAAAAATAAAAATAAATCATCTAAGGAGCTTCCTAGGCCCTGTGTAACCTATACTTTGTTTGCTATTTGAAGACTAAGAAATTGATGTCAAAAATGTTTATTTCTTTTTCTTTGTTTTCTTTTGCTGAGATAGGATTTCACTAAGTAGTCCTGGATGATCTTGAATTTGAGATCCTCCTGCTTCTGCCTCCCAGTCCAGAGATTACAGGCTTTGGCTACTAAACCCAGCCTTTATATTTTCAGTGTTAATATACTCTTTTGTGAATTTTTTTTAATTGAGAATTTTCATGCATAACGTACATAAGGCATTTTGATCAAAATCTCCTCACATATCCTTCAGGACTTTTGAGAGAGAGAGAGAAAGGAGAAAGTGAAAGAGAAAGAACACAGGCACTACGGGGCCTCTTGCCACTGCAAATGAATTCCAGATGAATGCACCACCTTGTACATATGACTTCACATCAGTCCTAGTGAATCGAACCCTGGCCAGCAGGCTTTGCAAGAAGCACCTTTACCCACTGGGCCATCTCTGCAGCCCTCTTTCATGAATTTTCAAGAAAAAAAAATTCTTTACAAATGCAAAAGTCTCTCAAGTGAGGACTGAAGTCACCCTGGCCAGGTTCCACTTTCTCTGGTAGCTACTCTTCAAAGAAACACATGAAAGAAATTCCAGGCCTCAACCCCAGCACAAGGACGACCTGGAGTTCCTCAGAATCTTCCACTCTCAGCTCTGAGGCAAGTCTTTCCCACCTCCTCCCCACCCCTCAGGACCTCCTGCTGGCTGCTACTCTGAGCCTTGGTCTCAGGCTGTGATTGGCAGCCCTTTTTTGTTTCTCAGGCACTCTCTGCTAATGGGTGGGATTTACCCGACAAAGAAAAGGCAGCTCTCTTTTTAAATTTCAGGCCAATTCAGAAGATCATAAATGGGGCTGGAGAGATGGCTTAGCACTTGTTTGCGAAGCCTAAGGACCCAGGTTTGATTCCCCAGTACCGACATAGTGCTAGATGCACAAAATGGCACATGTGTTTGGATTTCATTTGCAGTGGCTAGAGGCCCTGGTACACTCATTCTTTCTCTACCTTCTTCTCTCTCTCTCATAAATAAATAAATAAAATGTTTTTAAAAATCGCAAATGAAGCTGCTTCACAACTTCACCTTGTAGGAAATGGGAAAGGAAAAGTGCGTCCAACCCCTCCCAGGTGAAATTTCCCCCACAAAGACCTGGGCTGTGCATCTCAGTTTCCCTGCTTTCCCCCTTTTGCTTTAGGGAGTAATGAACATTTCCCACTCAGAAAACCAAGTCAAAACCCCTTTTCCCTATCCTCAATTTTACTGGGCAAGCTGCTGCATTATTTACTCACTATGCCAGACAGTCAAGGTACACAGAGGCTAAGTGGCTTTGACAAGCTGAACTATGGCAAAGTTCCTTATGCAGGGGCCCCAAGCTGCAAATCTGATGCTCTCTCCAAGCAAGCAGAGGTCCTCGGCATCACTAACAATCAGAGAAATACAAATCAAAACCACAAGGGAACACCACCTCTCACCTACTGAGATGTCTAGAATGAAAATGAAATGGAAAATAATGAGTGTGGTGAGGTTGTGGGTAAAATTTGAAATTCTCGTACTGCCAGAGGGAAATAGAAATAAATGAGGCAGATAGCCGAAAGTGGTGGCACACACCTTTAGTCCGAACACCCTGGAGGCTGGGGTAGGAGGATCATTGTGAATTCAAGGACTACCTGGGCTAAGAGTGAGTTCCAAGTCAACCTGGTTAGAGTGAGACCCTACCTTTAAACATATCAAGATTTAGGGTTGGAGAGATGGCTAAGCGATTAAGGCGCTTGCCTGCAAAGCCAAAGGACCTCGGTTCCATTTCCCCAGGACCCATGTAAGGCAGATGCACAAGGTGGCGCATGTGTCTGGAGTTTGTTTGCAGCAGCTAGAGGGCCTGGTATGCCCATTCTCTCTTTGTCTCTGCCTCTATCTCTCTCTCTCTCTCTTAAAAGTTTTTTTAAAAAATATATATTTTTTAAATATCAAAATTTAGTAACGGATGCAGACAATGGAAAGCAGTATGGCACTTTCACTCTAAGTTGATCCAGGAACAAAACTGAAAGCACATACTATTTATTATTATTATGCTTTGCTCTGTTTATTGAGACAGGATCTCATAGCCCAAGCTGATCTTGAATTTTCTACACAGCTGAGGACGACATTCAATTTCTAACCCTCTTACTTCCACCTTCCAAGTACTGGGATTATAGGCATGTGCCACAACACCTGGCTTTGGGTGCTGGGGATGGACGCCAGAGTTTTTGTGCATGCTAGGCAAGCACTCTGCCAACTATACCACATCCCGGCCCTTTGTATTTGTATTTTTTTAAAATATTTTTTAAAGTTAGTGTACAAAGGGATGGCTCTCGTTATGGCATTTTCATACATATATGGCATTTTACTTTGCTGTTATTGATTCTCCTTCCGTACTACCCTTCCCGTCTCTCCTGCCCCTTTCTTGCTGTCTGGCTAGCTCCCTACCTCTCTCCAATGGCCCCTTCTTAGGCTTAAAGTAGATATTCGAGCAAAAAAAAACATTCTACATGAATGTCTATGGCAACATTTTCAAATGGCCCCAAAGAGAGAAACAACCCAAATGCCCATCAATTGATGGATGTTGGATGAAAATGTTTAATCCATACCACATTTCGCCTTCGTTGTATTTGAAAGAGCCTCACTATGTAGGGCTACACAGGCCTATTAAGAACTATATTCAACAACCCCAATTGCTCAGGCAATAAAACCACAGATTAACCACTGGGACCTCATGAAAATACAAAGATTTTGCACTGCAAAGGACACGGTGAAGAAAGCAAAGAGGCAACCTACAGAATGGGAAAAAATCTTCACCAGCTATATATCTGATAGAGGATTAATATCTAAGATATACAAAGAACTCAAGAAGTTAAATAATAAGGAATCAAACAAACCAATCAAAAAATGGGAAATGGAGCTAAATAGAGAATTCTCAAAGGAAGAAATACGAAAGGCATATACGCATCTAAAAAAATGTTCTACATCCCTAGTCATCAGGGAAATGCAGAGTAAGACTACATTGAGATTCCATCTCACTCCTGTCAGATTGGCTACCATCATGAAAACAAATGATCATAAATGTTGGCGGGGATGTGGAAAAAGAGGAACCCTTCTACATTGTTGGTGGGAATGCAATCTGGTCCAGCCATTGTGGAAATCAGTGTGGAGGTTCCTAAAGCAGCTAAAGATTGATCTACCATATGACCCAGCTATAGCTCTCCTAGGCATATATCCTAAGGACTCATCTCATTACCTTAGAGATACTTGCTCAACCATGTTTATTGCTGCTCAATTTATAATAGCTGGGAAATGGAACCAGCCTAGATGTCCCTCAACTGATGAGTGGATAATGAAGATATGGCACATTTATACAATGGAGTTTTACTCAGCAGTAAAGAGAAATGAAGTTATGAAATTTGCAGAAAAGTGGATGGATCTGGAAAGAATTATACTAAGTGAGGTAACCCAGGCCCAGAAAGCCAAGCGCCACATGTTCTCCCTCATATGTGGATCTTAGCTAGAGATGATTGGGCTTCTGTGTGAGAAGGAAAAAACTTAGTAGCAGAGGCCAGTAAGTTAAAAAAGGAGATAGAAAGGGAAGAGAAAGAAAGGGAGGAGGGCTTTTATTAGGTTGGTATTGTATATATGTAAGTAGAAAGATTGAGATGGGGAGGGGATATGATGGAGAATGGATTTTCAAAGGGGAAAGGGGGGAGGGTAATACCATGGGATTTTTTTGTTATCATGGAAAATATTAATAAAAATGGAGAAAAAAAAATAAAAAAAATAAAAATAAAAAAAGTGAAAAAAAAAAGAACTATATTCAGGTCAAACTGAGAATAGATATGCATGTTTTCATGGGCCACTAGAGTATGACTACAATTTTTATCAAATGCAATGATGATATTTTTGTTATTTATTTTGAAGTCCTTATCAGTTAACGCAGACTTATGGGTGGTAATCTGGGCATGGTGGTGCACTCTCGTAATTTCAGCACTTTGGAGGCTGAGGCAGGCGGATCATCACAGGTTCAAGAACACCTTGGGCTACAATGTGAGTTGAAGGCCAACTTGTGCTGCATAGTGAGATCCTGCCTCAAAAATAAATCAGAAAAGAAAGAGAGAGAACAAAAGAAGTAAACTGTGGGGCTTTATAGCTTGATAAGACCAATCATGAAGTCATGTAGTATACTTTGAAATATTCCTGGAGGGGAAAAAAAAAACAAAGAAAACACAACTGGTAAAATGTTGATTACTGGGGCCTGGGGTAAGAGCTCAGTGGTTAAAGATGCTTGCTTGCAAAGCCTTCTGGCCCAGGTGAAATTCTACAGTACCCAAGTGTATTAGTCAGCTTCAGGTTCGCTGAGATGAGCTTCCAGACCAGGTACAGTTATGGAGGAAGGGATTTATTGGAGCTTACAGATCCAGGGGAAGTTCCATAAAAGCAGAGGAAACTGGCCTGCCTTCACAGGCCCAAGCAGAGAGAGAGCAGTACAAGCCTAAAGGTCAAAAGCCACAGCACACTTCAGGAACTCCAGCTAGGCACACTTTGCATATCTTTAGATTGAAACCTGAAACCCACCACCACACCTTAAAATCCACCCAGTGACACTGCCTCCAGCCAGGTGGCTAAAGATGCAAACTACAAACAAATAAACAACTGAATATATTGGGGGCCATCTATTCTATTCAAACCACCACACCAAGTAAAGCCAGATGCACAAAGGGGTACATGTGTCTGGAAAGTGACACATGTGTGTGGAATTCATTTATAGTAGCAAGAGGCCCTGGCACACCCATTCTCTTTCTCTCTCTCCCCCTCCTTCCTGCCCTTCCACTGTTTCACATAAATAAATACATTCAAAAATTAAAAAATAGCAGGGCTGGAGAGATGGCTTAGCCATTAAGGCACTTGTCTGCGAAGCCTAAGGACCCATGTTAGACTCTCCAGATCCCACATAAGCCAGACTCACAAAGGTGAGGCAAGTGCAAGGTCACACATGCCTACTAGGTGGTGCAAGAGTCTGGAGTTCAATTGCAGTGGCTGAGGCTCTGATGTGCCAATTCTCTCTCTCTCTCTCTCTCTCTTGCTCTCTCTAAAAATAAAGATTTAGGGCTAGAGATATGGCTTAGCCGTTAAGGCACTTGCTTAGAAAGCCAAAGGACCCAGGGTTGATTCCACTGGACCCACATAAGCCAGATGCACAAGGTAGTGCCTGTGTCTGGCGCTTGTTTGCAGTGCCTGAGGCCCTGGTGCACTCTCTCTCTCTCCCTCCCTCTCTCTCTCTCTCTCCCCCTGTCTGTTTCTCTCCCCCTCTCAAATAAATAAGTTAAAATAAGCATAAAGATTCAAAAAATAATAAAAATTAAAATTAAAAAGTTATAAATGCTGATTACTGGGTTGGGGATGTAGCTCAGTTGGTAAAATGCTTGCCTAGCGTGCAAAAAACCCTGGGTTCAATCCTGAATACCACATAAACCAGGTGTGATGGCACACACCTATAATCTTTGCAATCAGACGGTGGAATCAGGAGATGAGAAGCTAAAGGTCATCATCAACTATATAGTGAGTAGGAAACCAGCCTGGCATACATGAGACACTGTCTCAAAACCAAAACACCACCAACAACTCAAAATTTGATTACAGTTGGTCCAGGGGAGTAGCTCAGCAACAGAGCACTTGCCTAGCATCGGAGAAGCCCTATTCTTCCTCCCCTTGCCCTGCACTGAAAAATAAATGTTAATATGAAATATTCCATTATTGTTCTGTCTGCTTTAAAAATACCCATGATTAAATGAAAATAAGAACAACTAAAAAAAATTTTGAGTACATTACTGAAGAAAATGACTGTAAATACCAAAACTGAAAGAGGTGTTTATGGTTATTTTCAGAACTGTTAACTGGATATATTTTCAAATCAGAGTGGAGACAGATCTTTTTTGTTGTGTTTTTTGGTTGGTTGGTTGTTTGTTTGGAGGTAGGGTCTCACTCTAGTCCAGGCTGACCTGGAATTCACTATGTAGTTCACAGCGATCTTCCTACCTCTGCCTCCCGAGTGCTAGGATTAAAGGTGTGCACCACCGTGCTCAGCTCGAGACAGATCATTTTTGTTTAACAAAATGTATGACGCTATGTGTAGTGATATAAACCCATACTCCTAGCACTCAGGAGTTCACATAGGAGTATTGTGGTGAGTTCAAGGCCTGAGCTATACTCGATCTCAAAACCAGGAAAAAGCCAACAAACAAAAAGACCTTTAGCACTGAACGAATTGAGGGTATAGCCATACATAGTAAGCGTACATGTTTCTATGACATGGGTATATTTGGAAAATGTGTATAAACAGGTCCTTCAAATAGCTTCTCATTTAAGTGGCTCAGTCCAGTATCGTAAACTGAAATTATATTTTTCTGCAGTATTTGTGACAGAGCCCAGGTCCTCACACATACAAGGCATACCCCTTACCATTGAACTACCTCCCCAGTCTGTTGTTTACAGCCACCCTAGTAACAGTTCTCTAGAAAATTCTAATTGTTGCTTGGCACCTGTGGTGAGGTTCTCAACTGTCACTAGAATCAATAAACTACTTATGAGTGGGAATACGCTTCTGTATCCCTGGATAGATGGGGCTAGTGGCCTATTTGTTTCATTAGCTTCAGGGACACTAGCTGGCTGATCAATATTGTCTTAAGCCTGATGACAGCACAGTACATTGTGAAGACATTGAACCACAGGTGACTCAGCTCTAGAGCATCAAGATCCTTGCAATAGGCTGAGGTTCATTTCTCTTGTTCTATTTTTGAATCTTTTTAATGTTTTTAAAAGACCTCTTTTTGAGGTTTTTCAAGGTAGGGTCCTTCTCTAGCACAGGCTGACTTGGAATTCACTATGTAGTCTCAGGCTGGCTTCAAACTCTCTCCTGAGTGCTGGGATTAAAGGTGTGTGCCACCATGCCCAGCTAAAAATACCTCTTTAATATTCAATTCTGACTTTGGAAAACTGGTTTTTACCTATGGCAAAGACGTTAAAAAGAAAACAGGCACAAGATTATAAGAAAACTGAAGACTGATTTACAGCTTAGTGCCACCCCACACTCCATCAACAGATGAAGATTGGACACTGAATTCATGCATCTGGTAGGTTTGTAATATGACTCCTTGTTGCTGTTTATGTTTTAAGCCATTCTGTATGACAGTCTCACTTTAAAAATATTTATTTATTTATTTGAGAGAGAAAAAAAATGAACCACTACAAACGGACCCAGATGCATGTGCCGCTTTGTGCATCTGGCTTTACGTGGTTACTGGGGAATCGAACCCAGGCTGTCAGGCTTTGCAAGCAAGTGCTTTAACCACTTAGCCATCTCATCAGCGCTAGGCTCACTTTTTATTAAATTATTTGATTTGATTTGATATACTAGGATATGCTCATATCCCCTTGCCCCTGCTCCCGTTACCATGGGGGACTCCTCAGTGGGGTTATGGTATTCACTGTGAGGTCATAAAGGCCTCAGTCACTCCCTCTGGGATAGCAGGGGCACCATGCTTCAAGGTATTCCTATCCACGCTGTAACTCTTACAATCTTTGTCTCCTCTTTCACAATGTTCCCTGAGCCATGGAAGCCTGTTGGCAGTTTAATTTCGTGTTGAGTTTTCTGTGGATTCTAGATTTCTGCTTTGATTGGTTTTGATTGACCACAGTTCTGTCACCATTGCCCTGGAACTGGTTTTCAGGGTAACGGTGAGAGCACCATTCATGTCGCTGTTTCCTCTGCAGTTTCTCTCAGGCCCTGGCACATGTAGTAGAGGTGGCACCTCTGGTGGTTGCCAGTCAGCTCTCTTCTTGTCATATTGATGGATCTTGCTTCTCCTCTGTCTTCTCTGCCATCTATAAAATAAAACAGATTAGGGCTGGAGAGATGGCTTAGAGGTTAAGGCACTTGCCTATGAAGCTTAAGGACCCATGTTCAACTTTCCAAGTCCCACATAAGCCAGACACACGAAGTGATGCAAGCATTCAAGGTTGCATGTGCAAAGCCTAAGGACTTGGGTTCGATTCCCCAGTACCCACATAAAGCCAGAAGCAAAAGGTGGCACATGCATCTGGAGTTCGTTTGCAGTGGGGCTGGAGGGCCTGGTGTGCCTTTTCTGTCTCTCTTCTCTCTCTCTTTTTTTTTTTTCTCTCTCTCTCCTTACAAATAAATGTAAAAATATTTTAAAATGAAAGAAAATAAAATGTTTGGGGGCTGTGGTTACAGTTCTGTGGGAGAGTGTATGCTTAGCATGTACAAAGTCCTGGTTTTGATTTCTAGTACTGCAGTAAACAAATAAATAAATGTTGGTAAATCAGTAAGCGGTGTATAATCTCTAAGAAAACACAAATGACTACCATTATGTTTTCTGAGATGCATAATTCATGGCAAGAATTAAACACTGATTATTTGTGTTATAAGAGCATGAATTCTCAGGTTGCTCATATGTTTCTAACTCTTCCAAAACATGTGCAGGTAAGTCCACCCCCATCTCGCACAGCACCCCTCTTCCCAGAGAAGCTTCTCCTCTGCTTCCAACTTGTGTCAACATCACCACTATCTTCTTTACTTGGGGAACCTCCCACTCTACAACCACCTTATTGGTACTCCCTTATTCAGGATTAACAGTTGCTCTATATGATAGAGCAAAGCAGGAAAAAAAAAAAAAGATTTTGTCTGTTTGCTTTCTTTCTTTCTTTCTTTCTTTCTTTCTTTCTTTTTTTTTTTTTTTTTTTTTGAGGTAGGTAGGGTCTTCCTCTATCCCAGGCTGACCTGGAATTCACTATGTAGTTTCAGGCTGGCCACCACACCTGGCCTTGTTTATTTGTTTGTTTTGTTTTGAGACAGTCTCACTCTGTATCCCAGGCTGGCCTTAACTGCACTGGAAAGCTCTCGCCTCAGACTCCTAAATGCTCGGATCACAGGTGTGAGCCATGCTTGTTTCATGTGTGAACTCTTTTGGAGGCATGTTCTTATGTAATCTAATTTCACCTGGCATGTGCTATGTAGCCAAGGATGACCTGGAAATTCATCTGTCTCTACTTCCTGAGTTCTGGGATTACAGATGAGTGCCACCATACCTGGTTTTTGTAGTACCTGAGGTCAAACCCAGGGCTGTATTCTTGCTAGGCAAGCACTCAACCAACATCCCCAGCTAAATATCTGGACCTTTATCCCCTTTGTGGACTCAGTGTCATATGCTCCTATTGTTCTGCAGTATGTAAGGAATGGGAAATTTCAAAGAGATGAACTTTTCTGGATTTAGCTAGTCCTGGTGTTGAATGCCTGTGATTCCAGCTACCGACGCAGGATGATCAAAAGTTCATGGTCAGTCTGAGCACTTAGTAAAACCCTATCTCAAAATAAAAAGTAAAACCATGACTGGAATGATGGATCAGCAGTTAAGGCATTTGCCTGCAAAGCCAAATGACCTGGGTTCAATTCTCCAGTACCAATGTAAAGCCAGATGCACCAAGTGGTGCATGCATCTGGAGTTCATTTGCAGCCACTACTGTCTTCCTCTCTCTTTGCTTATAAATAAAAAATAATATTAAGAATGTAAAAACAGGGCTGGAGAGATGGCTTAGCAGTTAAGGCGCTTGCCTGCGAAGTCTAATGACTCATGTTTGACTCTCCAGATCCCATGTAAGCCAGACACACAAAGGTGAGGCAAGTGCAAGGTCACACATGCCCACTAGGTGGCACAAGCGTCTGGAGTTTGACTTCAGTGGCTGAAGCCCTGGCGTGCCAATTCTCTCTCTCTCTAAAATAAAAAAAAATTAAAATTAAAAATCTAAAAACAGAGCTGGGAGGCCAGGTATGGTGGTGGAAGCCTGTATTTCTATACTCAGTAGGAAGGTAGAAGCAGGTGGATCAGGAATTCTAGGATTAGCAACATAGTGAGTTCCACAAGATTTGTGGGAACTTCTTGGGATTGAACCCAGGGCCTC